>CM023955.1:23124511-23171126 GCA_013407115.1 Glycine latifolia
AAGTTTATTATTTCTTTTCTTTAGTTTTTAGAATCAAAAGCTTGTTCTTCATTTTCTCTCATTTGTTCTTCATTGTTCTTCATCTTCTTCATTTCCATTTTGCTATTCTTCCATTTTTCTGCACTTATTTCATGGGGCTTTCCTTGGTGATCATCATGGAAGGCTAAATAATCACTCAATCCAAGGATCCAATCCAAGCAAGAGGAGAATTTGAGTTCTAGTTTAGTATTTCGAATTCTGTGTGAATGTTCACTTTCTTCTTCAATTGCTATTCTGTTTTCATGATTATGAATGCGTTTAGAATTGAAAGCGGATTAGGTTATGGATTCATTGCCTAATTTCGAATATAAATCACAGATTAATTGGATGATATTTCAATTAGGGTTTGTGGTTTCAATTAATTTAGAGGTTAATTCGATTGAACTGCTTCTATTGAGATTGAATGAATGTTCATGATAGAATCAACTTATGAGAATGATGATGATTCGAATAGCTTGGGTTGGTGAACTGGATTGATGCTTTCTAATCTGTTTTACTTTACTCCTTGATAATCTTGTTAATTTCTGCATTGTTCTTTAATTTTAGTTTGTGTTCTTGCATGTTTTACTTTTCGCATACCAACTGTTTGACAAAATTCCCCCCTTATTATTACCAATGATTTGAAGCTAGAACCATATTGATCGTGTCTCTGAGTCGACCTAGGTTAACCCTGTGCTGCAGAATTAGCTTAGTTAAATTGTTTTGAAGCCACACGACAAACCTATATCAAAACTGGCGCCGTTGCCGGGGACACGGTTCATTGTGTGCTAACTTTAATTCACTGTAATATATTTACATTTTGCTGCATATTTACTGCATATTAGTAGTAATTGCATGATTTACATATAAAAAAAAAAGTTACATTCATTGCATATTTACATTTTGTTGCACAACCGCACTTTATCACATAATTGCATGATTATTCTTGTTCATTATGAAGTGTGGATGATGTAGTTTCATGTTTGCTGTCAAAATACAGAGAAAAACAGAGTAAAAATAGAGCAAAAACAGAGTAGTAGTAGGATGAGAAATTGTGTAGTGTAGTTGTTTTGTAGTGTCATTTTGCTGTCCAGAATTTTTTTCGACCTGTGCAGTTTTGGTTCTCGATTTGTTTCCCAAGGTTTATCCCCCATTTTAAACAAAAGCAACCCTTTTAAGGGTTGGGTCTAGGTTAAAATTGGCAAATTCGACCTCTAAGTAGGAGTTTTAACACCGTTTTTACAATTTGTGCAGGGGCATTCTAGTCAAATTTCACAGCAAACGATCTCGGAATGGGCTGAAATTTTACCAAAATGTGGAGAAAATTAATACATCATGGTGACCCTATGAAGGATGAACACGGTCAGGAGGGGTCCAAATCGCCAAATTCCTTCATTTAGGCCACTTTTGAGGCAATTTTCTATTTTCATGATTTTTAAAAATCACCAAAAAAATCACAAAATTCAATCATGATTTTTAGACTTTCACTGTTATTTTTCTAGAATTTTTAAAAAATTTTAGGGCAGTTTTCCAATTTCTATTTCATTTTAGCACATATAGTGAGTAATGTCTTGATAGAGTAGCTGGCTGACATTGCTGTTTTGTTTGTGTTTATTGTGCCTTATGAGCTGAATTGTGTATGACTAGGTCCACATCAAGTGAACTACATGCATATGATCCTGAGATAGATAGGACATTTCACAGATTAAACAGACATAATATTAGTTTAGATGACTTTGATAGTGTAGTTTTAGATAGTAGCATAATATCTTCTGACTTTGATTCTGAATTTACTTCTAATCCTTCTACTTCTGCACATCTTGATACAATGGCTGATAACAACCTAACTCTTAAGGAATTGGCTACACCTGATGTTGTTTACCAACCTTGGTGTATTCAATATCCTGAGACCGAGGTCAGTTATGAGCTAAAATCTGGACTGATCCATTTGCTTCCCAAGTTTCATGGTCTTGCAGGTGAAGATCCACACAAGCATCTTAAGGAGTTTCATGTAGTGTGTTCCACCATGCGACCACATGACATTCATGAAGATTATGTCAAGATGAAGGCATTTCCTTTTTTCGCTGGATGGTGTGGCCAAGGACTGGTTGTACCTTCAACCAGATCCTATCAACACTTGGACAGATATGAAGAGAAGATTTCTGGAGAAATTCTTTCCAGCATCCAGAACAGCATCCATCCGGAAGGAGATTTGTGGTATAAGACAACTAGCTGGGGAGACATTGTATGAGTACTGGGAGAGATTCAACAAGCTGTGTGCTACATGCCCTCACCATCAAATCAGTGAGCAATTATTAATTCAGTATTTTTATGAAGGTTTGATGTTGATGGACAGGAGTATGATAGATGCAGCTAGTGGAGGCGCTTTGATGGACAAGACCCCTATTGCTGCAAGGCAATTGATTTCTAACATGGCAGCCAATTATCAACAATTTGGTACTCAAATCGGTATTGCTTCATTCAAGGCTGCAAATGAAGTTTCTGTTTATATGGTTGCTGATAACCAGAGGTTGGAGAACAAATTGACAGAGTTGACATCCCTTGTGAGGCAGCTTGCTATTGGTCAACAACAGAATGTGATGGCAGCCAACCAACCACGACTTTGTGGTATCTGCTGTGCGCCTGATCATCCAACAGATGCATGTCCCACTCTCCAAGAGACAGAACAAGCTGCTGATGTTTCTGCCATGCAACCTGGACAACCATTTAGACCTCAACAGCAGTATAATCCTTACTCTAACGCTTACAATCCTGGTTGGAGAGATCATCCGAATTTGAGGTATGGTCCTAGTCCACCACAGCAGCAGCAGCCCTTCAGACCCCCACAACAGCACTTCCAGCCTGCCACTACCAAATACCAGCCTCCCCCATTCAGACAACAGCCACAGTTCCAGCAACCTGCACCTACACCACCTGCACAACCTGTGCAGCCCAGTTCTGGACCTTCTTTGGAGGATTTGATGAAGCAGATGGCCACCACCAACCTTCAGTTTCAACAGAATGTCAGTGCCACCATCCAAGACCTCCAGACTCAGATTGGACAGTTAGCTACAACTGTCAACCAGATGCAGCAGCAAGGTTCTGATAGCATTCCAGCACAACCAGTGATTAATCCAAAGAGTGTGAATGCCATTACCTTGAGGAGTGGCAAAGAGCTTTCAGATTCAATAGTTGTTGGTGCTAAATCAGATTCTGCACCAAAGCATACTCCTACAATTCCTCTACCTTTTCCTTCTAGATCCATTTCTGCAAAGAAAGTGGAATTTGATTCTGATTTGCTTGATATTTTCAGGAGGGTTGAAATCAACATTTTTGAGGCTATGAGACATCCTGTAGAGGAGCATTCTGTTTTTCTTCTTGATATCATTGATGCTGCAGTAGATAGTGTAGATATTTCTGATTTACTTTCTGATTTTTCTAGTTTTTCTGATTCTTCTGATTTTTCTGATTTTGATCTTGGTTCTTGTAATTGTACCTATGATGATTCTGCTGTTGCATGTAGTATTTGTGCGGAGATTTCCTCCGCACTTCACACTGATTGTATTGCAGGTACAGATACAGGTTCTGAGCCTACTATCCCACTTTCCTCAGCCCCCAGTCTTTCCTTGCCTTCCACCACTCAGCCACCTTCCTTGGAGCTGAAGTCATTACCTCAGCACTTTACATTTTGCACAAATAAGTTTATTATTTCTTTTCTTTAGTTTTTAGAATCAAAAGCTTGTTCTTCATTTTCTCTCATTTGTTCTTCATTGTTCTTCATCTTCTTCATTTCCATTTTGCTATTCTTCCATTTTTCTGCACTTATTTCATGGGGCTTTCCTTGGTGATCATCATGGAAGGCTAAATAATCACTCAATCCAAGGATTCAATCCAAGCAAGAGGAGAATTTGAGTTCTAGTTTAGTATTTCGAATTCTGTGTGAATGTTCACTTTCTTCTTCAATTGCTATTCTGTTTTCATGATTATGAATGCGTTTAGAATTGAAAGCGGATTAGGTTATGGATTCATTGCCTAATTTCGAATATAAATCACAGATTAATTGGATGATATTTCAATTAGGGTTTGTGGTTTCAATTAATTTAGGAGTAGAATCGATTGAACTGCTTCTATTGAGATTGAATGAATGTTCATGATAGAATCAACTTATGAGAATGATGATGATTCGAATAGCTTGGGTTGGTGAACTGGATTGATGCTTTCTAATCTGTTTTACTTTACTCCTTGATAATCTTGTTAATTTCTGCATTGTTCTTTAATTTTAGTTTGTGTTCTTGCATGTTTTACTTTTCGCATACCAACTGTTTGACAAAATTCCCCTTTATTATTACCAATGATTTGAAGCTAGAACCATATTGATCGTGTCTCTGAGTCGACCTAGGTTAACCCTGTGCTGCAGAATTAGCTTAGTTAATTTGTTTTGAAGCCACACGACAAACCCATATCAACAACACCGTCTGACATGGTTTCAGGTCTATCTCGTCCAGATTCATCTTCTTGAAGGCGGTCCAAGATATGATGTCTGCTGAACTACCGTTATCCACAAACATCCTTTTCACTCGGCAGTTAGCTATAATCCCGGTAATCACTAGGCCGTCCTCATGTCCGGGTATCACATCCTCCATGTCTTCCTTAGTGAAAAACAGCAAAGGGGGCTCAGGCTTGTTGTGACCTTTAAACCTGGGTTGTTCCCTTACTGTCAGAACTTCCCTGAGATATTTCCGGCGTTGGTTGGCCGTGTCGCCTCCCCCTCCCATAGCTCCAGTGATCACATTACATTCAAACTCTGGCTCTGGAAAATCCCTGTCATCTTGCTTTTTTCGCTTTTCATCTCGGTCTTTCTGATCATCATTTTGGTTGCCTTTCCGCTTAACCTGTTGCCCTTGAGTTTTAATCACGTACCGCCGCAACTTGCCTTCTCGGATGAACTTTTCTATGGCATCTCGTAAGTCCCAGCACTGGTCGGTAGTATGTCCTGGCCCATTGTGAAACTCGCAGAACCGAGTGTGATCAAGGCCGGCCTTTTTAAACACAGGCCGAGGTCTATCCACTTTCTTCATCTCTGTCAAGGCTACCTCTCTCCACACTTGAGCCCGGGAAGTGTTCAACGGGGTATACTTGTCATACTTCGTGTCGTATCGTCCTGGTCGGTGACCGAGGTCATGGTTTCTGTTCGGCTGCGCATTCCCGGGGTTTTGGCGGTGTCTCGGAGGGGAGCCCTTCCTTTTGGGAACTGTATTCGCGATCTCCATCTGTTGAAATTCCAAGTATTTTTTTATCGGACCCTAAACTCGAGCAATGTTTTGACCGGGTCTTTGTATATAGACTTTGCGAGCCGTGACGATCCACTGAGTCCTGCTGACAATAAGTGGACGTGGACTTTCTCCTCCAGCCCTTGTACCTGCAAAGCGACCTCTTTGAATCGATCCAAATAGCTTTGCAGTGTTTCACCCGGGTGTTGACGGATTTTCCCCAGGGCGAATTCGGACTTAGGTTGCTTCTTGCTCGTCGCGAAGTTGAGCAGGAACTTTTGGCCGAAATCCTCAAAATTATGTATTGATCGGGGCGGCAGTGTGTGGAACCATGTCTATGCGGCCCCCGTCAGGGTAGTAACGGCGATCCGAGAGATTATCGGTTCGTCAATCCCTCGGACGCACATCTGCATATCGAACTCATCAATATGCACCTGCGAGTCTTGGCTCCCATCATATTTTGATAGGAAGGAGCCGTCAAAATCCTCAATGAACTGGGCATTGACAATCTCATCGACGAATAGGCTGTTGTTGTGTTGTCCACGTCAATATTTTATCCTGTATACCTCGCCCCCTATCTCGGCTACCTGGTACGGAATGCTAGACCGTTTGTCGTGATGTCCCGGGTTAACCTCGCGTTCCTGGTGGTGTGAGGCTGCTCCCGGTCCAAAATGTAAATGTTCCTCAGCCTCATGTGACGGCTATGGTCGGCAGGCCGACTGATGATGTGTTTCGCCCGGGCTAGGACGAAATGTTTGCTTTTGGGCCGGATTCTCCATGTGACCAATGTGCTACTCCGTGTGCTGTCTCTGATGCTCTTCCTCCTGCCTTCATCTCGCACAGCACTCATCTAGCTGGGCGATAATGTTGTTCATGTCCTCCTGGCGTTGAAGGGCATGTTGCCTTTCAAGCCGCTCGATCCGGGCTAGAATGGATTGCAGCGCGTTATTGGTGAAGCGTTGAATCAATTCTTGCTCTCCTTCGATCGAAGCGGGTAATGGGCCTTCTGGCATAACTGGTGGGAGGAAAGGGTTGTTTTGTGGCCGAGAGGATGCAGTATCTGAAAACGCATCTTCCACCCGGACCAAGGGCGGTGACCCTGCCACGGGTGGTCTTTCATCAAGGTGTCTTCTCGTGTTTACCATGGTGGGAGTCGAAGTTTAACGTTTCCCATAGACGTCGCCAATGTTCTGTTTGCTTGTAATAGAGGTCCAACAATGGTGTTGGATAATTGATATGGAATCTAAACTCTCATTCTAGGGGCACTTATAATGGTGAAGTACTCCCAGGTAGATGATCACAATGCACCGAAGAAGAAACACAATCAGACGTGGGGTGTGTGCATTGTGAGTGAGGAAAAGAGAGTTAGAGTCGAAAAGCGTACCTTTCTGTTGAAATCCTTTACCTATAAATACTGACCTGGACAAAAGATGGGCGAATCTCCTTGATCTCCGTCGTGGCTCTGGAACAGACATAATCCACATTTATTGAGCAATCATTATCCTTTATTCCTCTTGATTCTATTGCGCAATTGACAGTTACTCATGGAATGTGCCTGAAAACTAAATCTGACGAGTCCTTATTGGGCCTCTTGGGATTTGGTCTATTCTGAATGTCCATAACAAGTCATATCCCCAATAGATGTTTGAATTGTAAATCTTTAAATCATATACATTATTTTGGTTATTGGAAATGAAATTAATTCGTGTAGGTTATATGATTATTTTATATTAAATTGTCTATAGCTCTTGCAAAAGTGAAAAGTTCTCATGTAAATCAAATTAAAATTAGACAAATTATTTTATATAGAACAAGTTATAAAGCTTTAAATGAAAGAATATGAATTCAAGATGAAGAAGAAATGCTCTCCCAATCTCCACGGTTTGTATCCAGCCAATTAAACACGGAGTAGATAGGAATGGAATTAAATTTTGGGTACGTGGGTTCTTGGGTTAAAGAGACACCAAAGCCAAATTTTGGCTAATTGACATTGGCTAATGCTTCCTACATCAAGCAAATTTTCAATACACCCAGCATAGACAGTGTAATACCGATTTTGCTCTGCTCACAATCTGTAAAGGTTTATATGGATTGTAAATTCGTAAGAATCTTACAGATTCACCTTACGGATTAGTAAGTGTCGAACCTGCGACCTTGCAATTACAAACATAGTGCTCTAACCAACTGAACTTATAGACCATTTATGTTAAAAGCTAATTAATATTGCTATATATAACATTAAATATTTTTAATGGATATTTAATACACATATAAATTTACATAATAAATTTTATAACAATTAATTTTTATTTAATAATATATTTTTTTATCTAATAATGCATATTTTATAACAATAAATTTAAAATAAAAATCATGGTTTAATTAAAAATCATAAGTTTGAATAAAAAATATTAGGTTCATATACATTAGAAATTTTAATTTTATAAAATCATAAGTTCATATACTTTAAAAATTTATATATGCAAAAAAATATATTATTAGATAAAAATTAATTATTATAAAACTTATTATGTAAACTTATATGTGTATTAAATATGTTAAAAAATAATTTATTATTACATATAACAACATTAATTGGCTTTTAACATAAATGGCTTATCAATTGAATTGGTCATAGCACCCTGCTTGTAATTGCAAAGTCGCAGATTCAACACCTACTACGAATTACCAATTGACAATCCGTATGAATATTTTGAAAATACGTTATTGAAAATTTGCCTAGTGTATTGACAATTGAATGTTTTGAACTAAAGATGGTTAAAGTAGATTAGGCCCAAAAAAAAACGAAACATTCATTTTACTAAAAAAACGTAAATTACAAATTAATTTATCTCAAGAAATGTGTTAGCGACACATAAGCATTGGCTCATAATTTACCTTTGACTGCTTGCTAATTTACACGATATAACCTTGCACTAACAATGTACAATTACAATTTTAACTCACTTACGATCTTATTGGAAATTATCACATATAATCATACAAAGTTTAATTAATTTTCTCAAGTAAACTAAATTTTATTTTAATTTATATAAATTAAATAGAAGTATATAAAAAAATCACTTATTCCATATACTTAAAAGGAATTCAAATGCTAATGTACATGTGTGTGAGGTTGTTGAAGCTGGTAATGTCAACATAATTTGGTCTTGGCAATTAGCATTTAGAACTTTAATTCTATAAGCTGCAAACTGATTCTCATAATTATTTTATTCATCTTACTAATGAGTTTCTTAAAAGAACTGATTAAGAAATCGATCAATAAAATTGCTAATTGAAAAGCATTACATGTTAAAATTATGATGAGTATCACTTTTCTATAAACCTTTTCATTTGTACTCTAAGGACATAGTCTTCTCCATAATTTTATTTGTCACTAAATGAAATAAGTATTAATTAGTTCTTTCAATGTTTTAAGATATCAAAGGCTTTGATGATTCATTTAATACTTACTCATTGCCTAATGGTA
The DNA here is from genome assembly GCA_013407115.1 of Glycine latifolia. Classification (NCBI taxonomy): domain Eukaryota; kingdom Viridiplantae; phylum Streptophyta; class Magnoliopsida; order Fabales; family Fabaceae; genus Glycine; species Glycine latifolia. The sequence goes on from CM023955.1 coordinate 23,133,290, forward strand.
GCTCTAATCAACTTTGTTTTTTCTTTCGCAGCTAACCAAAGTTATTTTATAACCTATATCCTACCGTCAAACATGTAAATTTAAGTTTTACTTAAGAGGTAAAGAATGCTACAAAAAAATTTTAAAAAATGGAGTGGTGGGATGAATAGATATTTAAAACAAGAAATAAAAGTTGCACATAGCACAAATATTTTTATGCAGTTCAATCTTCAAGAATGTATCGATTCCTTCTTGCGCCGAATGCCAATCTCTGTAAAGTTAAAGAGAAGGAAGCATTAAGTTCTAAACAAGAATGAAATGCTAGATTATGTTATGGAAATTGGCCATGTTGTAAGCAAATGAGAATATGTGCATGGGTGAAACGAAGCGATAATGCATGCATATTGACTATTGTAGATTAGGCTTTATCTTAACTGAAAATATCTGGGAATAGGCTTTCAAACCAGTGAGGAATCGAATGTATGTTGGTTTCATTGATCCATTTGCAGGGACAGATCTAATGTTTGGAACCAAGTATTCTGCAACCTGTCAACCACCAGAGTATATGATAAATGAGCTGCATATGTTATCCAACACAAATTTCATATCGCATATACCCATGTAATGATCATATTGGAAACAGATGGCTAAAGAATCACTCATTTGCTTATATTTTACTTTAATATATGTATTTCTACTGTCTAGAGTGACTAGCTCTATCAGGGGAAGAAGATTTCTCATTAAATTTTAGCTCCTAATTTCCTGCACGTACCTTATCTATCTATAAATCTGGATTCTGAATACAATCATCATTAGAAGGAAAACATTATCTTCATACTATAACAGAGTCTATATGATCACGTGCTCTAGAGTTGATCCTTGCCGACCCATTATCTCATTCAACTAATGTTGAATTTTAGCACAAGGTAAATGTGTTTGTGCTTTGTCCAGGCTTCAAACCCCAAAGCGCTCTTGTGTGAGGGGCATGTTAGAAATTTTATATAAGAACATTCATGTGCCTTAATCTAATAGCTTAATCTTTTGAGGAATTGGTTTATAAAAGTAATCATGAAGGAGTTTACTTGGAATATTTAATAGATTCTTATCACTCTTCTACTTTAGTTTATTTGCATGAAGTTTGTCACAAAAACAGAAATTTATGCAACATGAATGAGCACATAATTTTTTATGATTATCAGTTGATCATAATGATGGTACACCACACGGCAAAATGCTAGCTTATCTATCACCATTTCCTGCTATGAAAATCTTACCACTTCAGCTGGTTCTGCCAAGACATTAATAAAAAACTTTGCCTGCATATAAAGAAAAAGCCAGTCAGTCCAAAACACTAAGCAAAAAATAGTAATATAACTTGGTTGCATATCTACCTGCTTTGTATTAACACCAGACATGAGAAGATCCGTTGTAACCATTCCTGGCTGAAACATTGAAAAACAAAAAACTGTCAACAACACGGATGAGAGCATCAACCATTAAAACTGTAGGAAGTCCTTCATAATTATTATTTTTTTATGACAGGTTGAAGAATACTTAGTTCCTTCATAATGTACTTTATGTGTTGGATAACATATGCATCTCATTTATCATATACTGTGGTGGTTGACAGGTTGCATAATACTTAGTTCCAAACATTAGATCTGCCCTACCAACAGATATCTAATAGAAAGTCCTTCATAATGTGTTTCATGTCTTTAAGGTGAAACAACGAGAAATATAAGAAAATATTAGAGTATACTAAATAGCCACATTTAAATAAGTAAAAATAAAAATAAAATAAAACTTCCAAGTGTTTTTTGTGGCAATAACTTGCAGCTAGAAGCATTTGGTATTGAAGATTGTTTAAGTATTTAAGGTTCCACTAATCTTTACCATAATTCTCTTTAATCTGTTCAGGCCAAATTCATCTTCCATCCTTTCTCCTTTCAAGGATTTTATCTACTAATCTACTATACTCTTGCACCAAGGGTATTTTTCTTTCATTATGATATTTCTTTCCCCTCCTATAATATGACAAATATCATCTGCCCTTTTGTAATTTGAATGAGATCCTGAAAACCACTGTATTTCAAAAAGCCTGATGGATATCTAATAGGATTGCACATAATAATAACAAAGAATTCCAGTGTATCTAATATATTGAAGTTTACAATGGATTAGTAGAGGGATCTTGACTATGTTTGAAAGCAAAGGGACACAACACATTTTCCCTTTATTATATGAATCAATAACTATGACAATACTAAAATTGGAGAAACATGCAAGTTTTCGCACATCAAACATTATCATAGGATACAAAAAGAAAAACCTACCGAAAGATTATGCACCACAACGTTTTTAACATCTTGCATCTGCAATTCTGCCTGTGAAATATCAAGAAGACTGTCTTATATATGTCCACATGTATGTCTATAGCCATAATTATAATTCTTATTCAAATAAGTTTATTAGGAAAATCGAGGAAGACAACAAAAGAGATATTTATCTAAAAGGAAGTGTTAAGTTTCCATTTTGTTTTGTACCTAAATGATTTTATTAAAATCTACAAGATAATTGATGGAATTCCTGCAAAATAAATGTCTCGTGAAAGAATAGAAAGAAAAAAAGAAAATTCTCTACTGGTTTAAAACTTCAATAAATAGCTACAAATGCCAAAACACCATGCTGTAAGCAGCTAAAGAATTTTGGTAGAATAATTTAGCTTACAATCCTATTAGATATGATCAATATTGTCAGTCAACTCAGGCTGCCGAACACATAATTCAATCCTAAATATTGTCTAGTTTCACTGATTATTCAGCAATATTATGTGATATGCTCATTTCTTTTTTAACACCAAGAATTACATTGAGCGAATGACAACAACTAAGACTTTTTCACAAAGTGGGGTCAGCTATATGAATCATACTTATCATAACATTATATTGTAAATCAAGTATATAGACAAATCCTTGACTTCTAAATCCCTCTTATATAGCTTTTCTTAGTTACGCTCTTGACTATGGACTCCACAAGTCTTTTCCACACATGCTCAAACAACCTAAGGCAACATTCAACCATTTTTTCTACAAAAGGTGCTACCAAACTTTCTCTCTAATGCATTAATTTCTAATTCTATCTTGCCTAGCTTATCCATTCATCCCTGCAACATTCTCATCCTTGCTACTAATCCTATCCTGTTAAAATATTTAGAGAATACAACCAACAACAAAAAGCCTTATCCCACTAGGTGAAGTCAAGAACATGGATCACACGATGCCATTCGGCTTAGTTAAAGTCCAAATCTTTAGAAATATTATTTACCAAGAGATCCCTTCTAACAACTTCTTCCGATGTCCTTGGTCTCCTTCTTCATGTTTTCATAAGACTAAAAACCATGCAATCTACTCTACCTACTGGTGCTTCCAATGGCTTTCTTTGTACATGTCCAAACCATCTAAACTGTTTTTTTTTTTTTTTTGTCATATTTCTTCAATCTGTGCTACACCAATATCTCCTCATATACAAACATCTTGTATCTTGTCCTTTCTTGTGTGGCCACACATTCATCTTAACATTCTCATTTCTACTACTCCCATCTTTTCTTTTCTTTTTCTCTGATTGTCCTTTTAAAGCCCCACATTCATTATTATAAAGATAGCTGAACTTATAGCAAGACGAAAAGACTTGTCTTTGAGCTTTGTAGGTTATTTGCAATCACAAATAACATAGATACCTTTCAACATTTTAGTCATCCCACTTGTATCCTATGTTTGAAATCCTCATTAATTTCCCCATTATTTGTAGTCTTGATGATAGATATTTAAATTCAGAAACCTCAGTATGACAACTTCTCCCATTTATATCTCTATGTCATATTCCTCTTCTCTCTTGCTAAAATTGCAAAGCATATACTTTTTCTTATTCTTGCTTAAGCGAAAACTTTTTGTTTCCAAAGTTTGTTTCCGACGCTCAAGTTTAAGGTTAACAAGTTAATTGTTTTCCTTCATACCTCAATAAAAATTATATCATCGGCATGAAACATGCAACTAGGGATAATCTTTTGCATGTCTAAACCCATAGCCAAGACTAAATTAAACAAATAAGGACTCAAGGATAAGGCCTTGAGGTAATCCTATCCCCTATAAGAAAGTCCTTAGTTTTGCATTCTGGAGTTCTCACACTAGTAGTTTAGTTACCCCATCATACATGGTATAGACCATAAATAAGCAACATGAACATCTTCCTTTTATAAAAGTCTTCCACAACACGATTCTTGGCACTCAATCATAAGTTTTCCATATCAATAAAAACCATACATAAGTCCCAAAGTCTATCTTTTCCTTGGTACCTTTCCATCAACTCTTGCAAAAGATAAATGGTTTTTGTTGTAGACCTTCTTGATATAAAACCATGTTAAAGTTCTAACAGAATCATAAAGAAGGTAAGAGAGAGATTTGAGAGAGAGAACTTAACAGAGAATTCAATAGAGAAAAGAAAATGATATTAAGCCACTTAACTCACTTTAGTTGAGAGTGCAGTTGAATACTGCAACTCTCTGTATATACTCTAATACCCCCCCCCCCCCCCCCAAAAAAGCTCAAGGTGGTTGTGACTTCGAAGAAGTCTCAATCACATTGAGTTTGGCCCTTAGAAAAGCAAATCTAGTTGGAGAAAGGGGCCTGGTAAGAGCATCTGCCTGTTGACTAAGGGCAGGACCATGCTGAACAATGAGCTGTTTCATCAAAACTTCCTCACAAACAAAGAAAACATCAAGTTCCATATGCTTTGTTCTTGCATGAAGAACTGAATCGTGGGCGATGGCTACTGCACTTTGATTGTCACAGAAAATAATGGGAGTGCTGAGGGGAACTTTGAGTTCAGTCAACAAGGTTTGAATCCACGGAATTTCTGCAGCAATCTGGGCTAGGCTACGATATACTGCCTCTGTACTGGATCTAGCAAACTTGCTGTTTGCAGGACCACCATGATATGAGATTAGGACCAAGGTAGACAGCTGCACCAGAGGTTGACCTTCTGTCATCAACATCAGATGCCCAATCGGCAAAACAAAGAGCTCTAATGGAATAAGGCTGTACTGGAATAGCGGGTCTGAGATGAAGCCCATGTAAGACAGTGACTTTTAAATACCTTAGGATTCTCTTGACTGCCACCCAGTGGGATTCTAAGGGATTGGCCATAAACTGACAAACCTTGTTAATTGAATAGCTTATCTCTGGTACAGTGTAGGATCAGAAAACAGATCTGAGACAATTTTTGTGAGTTTACAGCTTGAAGCCATAGGGGATGAGATAGACTGAGCTTCTGTGTAGTAGTTTTTGGAAACAAATCTCGGATATATTTACTCTAAGTAGAAGGGACTTCTCAGAGAGGGTTTCGACTTCAATTCCAAGAAAATAATCCAAAGCACCAAGCTGTTTGAGGGAAAACTTGGAATTTAGCTGAGAAGTGAGATGCTGAATCAGAGAGATAGAACTAACAGTGATGATAATTATCATCCACATAAACAAGTAGACTGTATGAGAGTTATTCTTGTAGATGAAGAGTGAAGGATCACATATGCTTGCAACAAACCCAAATTGAAGTAATGTAGACTGTGTAGTCTTTCAAACCACTGTCTAGGAGCCTGTTTAAGTCCATAGAGAGCTCTATTCAGTTTATATAGCAAGTTAGAGTAGGAGTTCTGAAAACCTGTTGGTTGAGACATATAGACAGTCTCATGAAGGAAACCATTGAGGAATGCATTGTTGACATCTAACTGTGCAAGAGACCACTGATTAGTGATAGCCACAGTTAAAATGAGTCTAATGGTAACAGGTTTTACCACAGGGGAGAAAGTCTCAGAAAAGTCAAAGCCACCAACTTGATTGAAACCTTTTGCCACAAGTCTAGCTTTGTACTTGTTGATGGAACCATCTGCATTTTCTTTCACTCTAAACACCCACTTACAGCCAAATGGTTTTCTGTCTAGCGGTAGAGGAACTAGATCCCAAGTATGATTTTTCATTAGAGCTTCATACTCCTGCTGCATGGCTGAAAGCCAATTAGGATCTGTCAAAGCTTGTTTGACAGATTTTAGGTTCACAATGGGCTAGCTGAAGTGTAGGATTAATCCTAGGTAAATGAATACAAGACTTAGATCTGGTTTGCATAGGGTGAATGTTGGGTGGTCTGTGAGGGGATGTAGAGTTAATAGAGGTGGATGTGGCTTCTGGACTGACAGCTGGTTGGAAGTAACAGTAACAGGAAGAGATGGATCTGTGAGTTCAGTGTTAGAGGACAGAACAGGACTGGATGGTAAACTAGAGGCTGGAATAGGTATGTTAGTATCAGATTGAACTGGCTGAGGGTTAGAAGAGGACTGTGCAGAAACAGAAACAGATTGGCCAACATCAGAAGAATTAGGAGGAGGCTGTGAGGGATTTGGAGGCTGAATGACAGGAATAGAAGGAAATTGAAAAGGAATGGAGGAGGAAGTGGACTGACAGGGAGAAGTAGAAGTCTCAAACAAGTCAGCATATGGAAACTTGGACTCATTGAAAATGACATCTTTAGAGATAAAAACTCTGCCTGAAGATGACATACATTACCCTTTTGTGAGAAGTAGAGTAACCTAGGAAGAGACATTCAGTAGACCTAAAGTCTAGCTTGTGACTGTTGTAGGGTATAAGTAAAGGAAAACAAGCACATCCAAATGTTTTTGAGAAAGGCATAACCTGGATACTTTTGAAACAGCATATGAAAGGGTACAGAGAAATTTAGAGATGCTGTGGGTAGTCTGTTAATGAGATAAACAGCTGTGCAAAAGGCAAAATCCCAGAATTTAAGTGGTAAAGAAGCATGATGGAGTCATGTAAGACCAAGTTCTACAATATTAGTCTATGTTGAATTCCACAGCTAGCTTTAAAGGATTTAAATGGCCTAAACTCCCCTCCCCAATCAGTTTGAAGACTTTTGATTTTGGAATTAAATTGTAATTCTGCCATAGCCTTAAACTGTTGAAAAGCATAGAGTTTCAGATTTACTTTTGGGAAGATAAATCCAAGTGAAATGAGAATAAGAATCTACAAAAGTGATACAATAGAGAAAACCATAAGTCGAAGGAACATGTGAGGGCCCCCATAGATCACTATAAACCAAATCAAGAGGAGAAGTATAGACAGATTCAGAAGAAGAAGGAAGTCTGTGAGGCTTTCCTACTGCACAAGCTGAACAGAAATCAATTAAACTTTTATTAGAAGTGGGTATTTTACAATGTTGCAAAACTAATTGCAATACATGATGATTGGGATGTCCAAGTGTACCATGCCAAAGAGATATGATCCTATTACATGGATTTACAATGGGTTTTTCAGAACTAGAATTAAAAGCAAAACAACAAGAAGCAGAAGCAGGATGTTGAAACTGGATGTTGGAGAAGCTGTAAAGGCCATCAGGACCAACATTACCTTGAAGTAAGACTTCATTGGTAACCTGAGATTTCACAGAATAATAATTGGAATGAAATTCAAAGAAAACACCATTGTCCCTAGCAAATTGACTGACACTAATAAGATTTTTGGTGATATTAGGAACATGCAAGAGATGCTTAAGAGAGAAAGAGATTTTGGTATTGTAAGGAGAAATAAAAGAGAAAGAACCAGAAGCAGCGATAGGCCCACCATGACCATTTCCAATGAAGATCTGGTCAGGTCCTTCAAATGGTTCAATCTGTTGGATATTTTGGGATTTTCTAGTCACATGCAACGAGGCTCCTGAATCAAGGACCCAATTGGTAGCATTAAAGGGTGAAGTTGACTGAGTAGGAATATTAGTCAACATAGCACTAGGATTTGATTGAGTGTTAGGACTATCAGATTTGTAATTGCTGTTGATCCAGACATTGGATGGGCGATTATCACTATTCTGCTGCCCAGAATTAGAACTATTCTGAGAGTGAGGGGCCATAGCTCTGAGATGCGGGATCATGGAGCACAAGAGATGAGTTTGGTTGATAATTTGCATCAAAACGAAAATGACATACCGATGCAGTGTGACCATATTTAAAACACATCTAACACTGAAAATTTGCGAAGCAACCACTGCCATGGCAGCAACCACCGCTGCCGGTACCTCCGCTGGTGTCGGTGCCAGTGCCACCATGCTGGCCACCACTGTGATTAAAACCTCCACTAAAACCACATTCACCACGAAAATTAGAAAAACTTTCAGGCTCATGTTCGTTGGGCACTGTTTGAGCATGCTTGTAGTTGACGGAGGGAGGTTCAAAGAGAGATTGCTTGAACTTATTCAAGCGAGATTCAGGAGCAAGGAGAAGTGCTTCAACCTGTGCGATAGGCAGAGGTTCAAACTTGTTCTCGATAATGGCAATGATTGAGTGATACTTCGATGAGAGGCCTTTGAGAATAGAATTGATATGCTCCTAAAACATGATCGGGCTTCCAACTGAGGCCAGGGAATCGGAAATCGCCTTGATCTGCGATAAGTACTCACACATTGACTTTCCGCCAAGCGACCTCGATCGGAGCTGAGTTCGGAGCTGACGCACAGTGGCTCACGTTTGCATATGAAAATAATCGTGAATCTGCTCCCAGATTTCATATGAATGAGATGAACCAAGAAATCGAGAAAGGACCGACATAGAAAGCGTTGATTGCAGCCAGGCAAGAAGAACTTGATCCTGCTGCTCCCACATTTCATACTCAGGATTTTCAATCCCTGCTTCACGATCTTCTTCAGAGAGAAATCATAATGGAATATGGGGATTAACAACACAACACTGAAGAAGGTGGGATTTAATAACTGGCTCAACTTGTTGACGCCAGAAAGGAAAGGTTGAATTATCTAGTTTGTGAGAAATGGAGTTAGGAAAAGAGGAAGAAGTGAGGAATGCGTTCTGTTGTGCCATGGAAGATCTCACCAAGCTCTTGATACCATCTTAAAGTTCTCACAGAATCATAAAGAAGATAAGATAGAGATTTGAGAGAGAGAGAAAACTTAACAGAGAATTTAATAGAGCAAAGAAAATGATATTAAGCCACTTAACAGTGTAGTACAATCTGGTATTTGTAGACCAGAAAAGTCAGTTATAACAACTATCTAACTTCTAACTAACTCACTTTAGTTGAGAGTGCAGTTGAATACTGCAACTCTCTGTATATACTCTAATAAACCAAGTTTATACTCAACAATCCCCATCTTTTCTCTTAATCTATACTTGAACATTTTTCTCACAATTTCATAGTGTGGCTCATAAGTTTTATAACTTTGTAGTTAGCACAATTTCATGATCTAAACATTTAGAGAATGACAACACAAAATATGTTTTGGTAGAATTTTTATGGGTCTGAGTTCGTCTTTTCTTTTGTATTTATACTAGATAAGAACCATAGTTTTTTTAAACATGACCAACTTGATAATTGTAATACAGATCTCTCATTCATTAGAACAGATAGGGTCGAAGAAAGCAAGAAACAATGAAACACCTCAAAATTAGTAACCTGACATGATTACCAATAAGAATGAAATACTCTCAAAAAACTTAAGCAACAGAACACACATGGACAGGAAATGACTAGAGTAGTAGATAGTCAAATTCCACTTCTGGTCTAGCCACATTAAGGAAGGTTTCTGCACTAGGGGGAGGTTTTAACAGAATAGTTTTCTTTTTTGGTAGGGTGTGAGCCTTATCTTCAGCAAGTTCTTTGGCTTTCTAATCCATGCATCTCGCATGTATTACATAGCCACAGTTCTGTTTTGTCTGTTGATAGGTTGTATTTTTTGTTATACTTGTACCTTTTCCTACCATATATATATATATATATATAATCTTTGCTGAGCAAAAAAAAAAACATGAACAGAAACGTTAACTTTAACATACAAAACATTAACCTGTAATGACTTTGTTAAATGCACCACACTTCTCTTTGTTGCTCCATATGCAGCAAACCTAAGAAATACAGGTAGAAATCATGAATTTTCACCATTGTACATATAAGACTGGTGATAATTTTGTATGCTGGCTAAGATTATGATTTCAAGTGGAATTTACTGTGCATTTCTGGATTTCATCCAAAAAACTAACTTTAATTGACACCACTGATAATATGCTGTCTCCTAAGCTTTGCTGCCTTTTCAAGTATTTGAAGAGATTATAAGAATTATTAAAGTGAAGAAACTAAAAAGTACTCATGATCTATCACTTTCATTTCATCAACATGAGATCAAAATCAATGAGACTACATGAGACTGCACCATGATTTACCAAATGGTTAACAAGAACTGATTTAGTATGTCAAATAGCAACAGATTAATGATTATTTAGCATCATAAATTATTTTTGTTATGTTGCTAACAAAATCATACAAGACTTTTGACCCTAGAGACACTATAGAAGAGAACCTTTCTAGAATTGTAGAGCACAGAAAGTAGTATGCACAATTAGCAACCATGCCAAACATCACTGGCTGTCCCATTAACAAATAAAAAGCAATATTTCAACAGTATAAGCAGGAAATTGCGCCAAAATCAATGAAGGAAATACTCCAGTAAAGCCAAAAAGTACCTAGGAGTTGGTCTTCCATCTGAACCTGCCCCATCTATATTGAAAATATGACCTCCACGAGGTTGGTTCACCATCATCTTGATTGCCTAAATGGAAACTAAATATCTATGCATAACAGTGCACCCGTTTTGTTTATATTTCATAGTACCTCTTAGATGAGAATATATTTTACCTCTCGACAACATATCATCAAGCCAAGTGTATTTGTTGTAACCACCTCACTGCAAGCAAAGAATAGAGAATTTTAAAAAATTTTATAATTTAAAATTTTGAAACTTAGGGTAAAAGGTGCAATGAAGCTCACATAAGATCTTCATCTGAAGCCTCAACAAGTGGCTTATAGCTATATGCATTTGATCCAGCATTGTTTATCTGTGTCATTCTCAAAATAAGGTGAGAAAGAGTAGAATTAGTATACTTAACAAATATATTGAATGAAAGGATGGAATTAAAAATAAAATTGATAAAACTTCAGTATTGCTGGAGGGGGAGCATGGAAAGGAAATGATTGTTGCTATGTGTAAAAGACAACAAGATGACCAAAGAATTCTAAAATGCCTAAGTAATTAATAAAACATAAGTTTCCAGGTACTGATGGCAAACATTTACTTATAGTCAGGTCTCAAGTAGTCTAGTTCAAGTTCACCATAACGAAGTAACAAGTAAAAAACAGTGTGGCTAGCCATATAAAGTATCCACCTTCCAAATAGGTCATTTGCTAAAATTCAGTTTATATATAAACTGTGTGCTTAAGAAGACTTTTCATGAAAGGTGTTAGCACAGTAGCAGATTTACTAAGCAAAACATGTTAATTCTATAACTTGCAGATATAACTGCACTAACAATTGCTTATTTTCAGAAAAGAAAGCACATGACACTTCAAAATAAAAGGTCCAGGTAGAACATGTTATATAATGTCATTGAAATTATCATAATATGATATCTGGCACAACAGAAAAGTAATTTAAAAAGTCATTTATCTGGTCATACTTATAATTGTATTAAGAATAACAGCTTACATAGTTGATCAGATCATGACTTCAACAATAACAACTATTTAAAATTAAATTTAAACAATATTTTCACTCCAATATATGCAAAATAAGAAGTCACAACACAAAAACAAGTCAGACATTAATACCCATATATCAATGTGTTTCAGTTTTTCTTGAGCAAAAGAAACTAAATTCTTCACATCCTCTGCATTTTTTACATCACATTTAGTTCCCTGCAGGAAACAAAGTGTGAACATGAGAACACACGTAAACCTGCTATGTATTTGTCATAGATAGGCAACTACTAACAAAGAAGTTTAAGAGGAGGTACCCACACATGCTGCTCCCCAAATTCTACTCTCAAGTTCTGGACAGCAGTCTTTACCCTTTCATCTATTAGATGAAAACAAAGATGTAGCGAAAGACAGAGAAATCAGATAATAAGACTGTAAAATCCCTGGCATTCAGAAATAAGTTGCAACATGACTTAAAATTTCCAGAGAAAGCACAAATAACAGGGACAAGGACTAGCAGAAAGGAAACAGATATCCTTAAATGATTATCTGACAAAATAGTAATCTTAAAAATAATATAAAATAACTATGATTTACTCTCATGTTCTAATGCCAAGAGCTGAAGTTAAAAGATAAAAATGAGTTACATTCTTCTATGGAATAAAGTTTTCAACAACAAAATCACATCAAATCCTAGAGAAATTAATAAATAGCATATGAATAAATTTCTGGTAACAAAGGTTGATGAAGTTGTGCAGAGAATTCGAAACTACTTTTTTTTTCCAACCTCCACTAACACTAACATAACTAAAAGGTACTAAGTGGGAAAAAAAAAGGTGATCACAGTTGAATCAACAGTGATATAAAATTTGAAAGACATTGAATAAGTATATTATATAAATCACAAATTAAACAAAGTGCAAGGAGGAAACATATTGAAACACCAAGAGTTTCTCCACACCTGATCTTGAGCAAATCAGGACGTTGTCACCAGCTTTTAAAAACTCTTTTGCCAACGCATACCCTATTCCTGAATCATATAAAATTATAACACCAACATAGAATAAGTTAAAAAAATTCTACAAAAAATATATAAATTATGAACATGTTGATACATGTATTTGTGAGACACAGGCTACTTAGCAAAGCTCAAATTTAAATTCGAAACTCAAAATTAAAGTTCAAGAAAATTACATTTTCAACTAAATTCTTAGATGGAGGCACGTAACAATGTAGTTTCATTTTCAAGTAAATTAGCCACTAAATTGCGAGCTACTTGCAGTATCAAATACATCATTCTACTCCAAAAATAAATAAATAAATTAGTATTTTAGCATGGGATAAATATTTATCAAATTCATAGTAAATAAATATTTCAAATATACAAATTATAATTTAAATAGATAATGAATAATTTAAATTACGATATAAAGCTATTTTTAAATTGAAAAAAAATACTCGGTTATAAAAATTAAATAAATAAATATACAAGTACAGATAAAAAAAGAAGGTAGAGTAATTGAGTGAGATAACCTACTAGGTTGGCTTAGTAGTGAAATGTTAGTGTAGAATCTATAATGGGAGATGCATTAGGTTTGAGTTCGATTTTCGTTGTCACCATTGTAAAAAAAAAAAAAAAAAGCAAAAGTAATTGAGTGAGATATTTTTAGTCAATTGTGTGGACAGTGGGTAAAATGCACATCGAGAAAAGAAAAGAGAATATTAAGAATGTCTAACAAAGAGAGTAAGGTTAAAGTTGAGGATTCTAAGTTGTTGATTCTAATTTATACTATAAGTCGCCAAGGTTGTAAGAATCTGTCTCCGTGATTTGGACGCAACATCAGACTTTTTTTAACTGTCTGCAACCGCAACGCGACCATAATTGGAACTGCATGGCCTCATTTGCAGCGATATCAACAAACGCGACGAAACCGGAACATGACCGTGATAGATATTTAAAACCTTGCTAGTATAAGAGTAAATTAACCTTTGGTTGAGCCAGTAACCAAAACGTTGAAAGGAGGGAGCATAGGCTCAGATTTTCCAGAAGCCGTAGCAAGAAAAATTGGAAAGGTTGAGTTTTTTCTGGAAGCAGCGACAGAGAGGGTGTTGGAGATGCAGAGGTTTTGGCGGGAAGCAACGGTGCAGGGTTTGAATTGGGAAGGTTGTGGAGAGGGAAAAAGTTGAGAGTGAGAAGAGAGCGTTGTTGTTGTTGTTGTTGTTGGATATGGGAAGTGGAAGGAGAGAGTGGTGGCGGAAGCCATTGATTTGGTGCGAAATGCGAATGAGAAAAGCTGAGACAAAGGAAGAAGGGATAGTTGCTGTTGGGGGTTGTGTTTAACGATTGATGTAGTGGTTTGCTCCACGCGCTTGGCCACGTGGCACACCAAGCGTCTACGTGTACCACGGTGCGATTCACTTCGGTTGACTGTGTATGACTTGTTGTGAGTCGTGAAAATAGAGGAAAAACAAGGCAAAAAATTAAAAATAATACAAATTTAATATTTATTTAGAAAAAAGGTGCAATTGGGGTAATATTTAGGAAAATGGGGCAGCCTAACACGCCCAAGCTAGGCGTGTTTAAACACGTCCTAGCTAGGCGTGTTAGGGTGCCCCATTTTCCTATATATAGCTCCTGAAAATGACATTTAATGATTGTGCCTTCTCTCTAGAAATAACTCTGCCTTTTCTCTAGAAAGTCGATGTTGATTTCTCTGAAGCGAAGCCCTGTCGAATTCAAAGCGCGGCCGACAAGTAAGTCGATTTAACTGATTGTGCATAGTATTTAGTTTGTTATATTTTTAAATTAGAAAATTGTTAGGATCATATGAACTTGTTAGCGACCTAGATATTATATTAGTGATTAGGGTTACGTAATTCGGTGTAGCATTAGGGTTTACATTGTTATTAGGGTTTATGGCTTGGGGAACATACGTAGGTTCTGGGTTTAGGGCTTATGGATTGTGATTAGGGTTGAAGGCCTGTGGTAGTGATTAGTGTGTTCGTAATGCGGTGTACGTTTAGGGTTGACAGTGTGATTAGGATTTATGGATTGTGGGTATAGACTTAGGGTTTATGGGTGCCGGTTTAGTGTTTAGGGCTTATGTTGTGATTTGGGTTTAGGCCCTGGGGTGGTCATTAGGGTGTATGTAAATCGGGTTTAGGGTTTAGGGTGTACATGGGGATTAGGGTTTATGACTTGGGGTACATAGTTAGGGTTTGTGGGTGTTGGTTTAAGGTGTAGGTCGTATGCTGTGATTGGGGTTTATGGATTTTGGGGTAGGTTAGGGGTTTACATTGTGATTAGGATTTATGGCCCTGGGAACAGACGTAGGGTTTATTGTTTAGGATTTAGGGTTTAGGATTTAGGATTTAGGGTAGCTCAGTAAACCCTAAAGCATAAACCCTAAATCCTAAGCAATAAACCGTACCCCCTAAATCGTAAACCCAAAACCCCACCCTTGAACTTGACGTAGTGACTAGTGAGCAATGCGGTGGTGGCACGGTGGGCACTTAGCGGCGCAGTGGGCAAGAGAGTAAGGATTCGAGTTCGAGGGTTTAGGCGCGTGGGCAAGGGAGAAAGGGTTCGAGTTCGAGGGTTTAGACGCAGTGGGCAAGGGAGAAAGGATTCGAGTTCGAGGGTTTAGGCGCGTGGGCAAGGGAGAAAGGAGTAAGGAAGTAAGGTAGCAAAGTGAGAGCTAGATGGTCGTTTAGGCGCAGACCTCTTTTGGGAAAAAATTTTGTGCAAGTCCCACCCTCGAACTCGATGTAGTGACTAGTGAGCAATGCGGTGGTGACATAGTGGGCACTTAGCGGCGTAGTGGGCAAGAGAGTAAAGGTTCGAGTTCGAGGGTTTAGGCGCATGAATAACCTAATGAGTGTTACATACACTTCACTAATATTGAGTAATTAGTTTTCCAATTCAAGTTTTGCGTTGACAAACACTTCATTTTGAAATGACGAAGATGAGTCTCTATCTTCTAGGTGTCCAACTGACGATGTTTTAATTGCTTTTCTATTTCATTAAGCTTGGGGTAGTGATTAGAGACCTGTTCAGACAAATTTGTCTATGCCGATATGATGCTTCAAGCAAAGCTTCGATGTTGACATAGTCATGTTGGAGCTGAGCAAATCTCATTTTCTCCTCCTCAAAAACACACAGCTTGGTGGAAACTTTCTTTGGCACTATAGTTCAGGGTCAGGTGAAACAAAAACACACAGACAAATAATAACCACAGAAGAACATGAGCACAGATCAGATAGAAAAACAATTATTGGAACAAGTAGGAATAGTTGTCTGTTTAGGAACAATTATTGGATTATAGGATGGGAAAACGCCTGTGATGATGACAGATAGAATCAACCTGAGGTCTTTAGTGTTTCAAGCTTTGTGTTGGATTACGGTTTAGTCTGAGGGCTTATGTTGTGATTAGGGTTTAGGGCTTATGTTTTTTTACTTAGGGTTTAGGGATATCGGCTAAGCTTTCGGGCTTATGTTGTGTTAGTGTATTTGGTTTAATGTATTTGATACATAAGAAAATTTTGTTCGAATGATTTGTTAATCGTTAATATTTTGTTTACCGTGGTTTTAAATTTTTGTACATGAAGATACTGAATAGATGGCTGATTCATCCTCCACATCATCATCGCGATCTGCATCCGACCATGAGGCTGAGCCCATGGATCCCACTGCCTATGTTGTCCCTACCCCATACAAGTGGGGCACTCTGCGTAGGCGTATTCAGCGCACGCACGTTTCACAAGTTGTGTGGAACGGGGGCGTGCCACCTCGGGTATTGAAGACTCGACGTGGTAAAGTGAGCGGTGGACCAGATGCGGACGATATACCCGATGTTGTTTCTGACATGTTGCGCGAAGCTGGGTTTCTTCATGTCGCACGCATGCGACATATTCAGGTATGCAACCATGCAACTATGAAATGAGTTAAGACTGGTTAATTTGATAAATTAAGTTGTTTAATAATTTTTATGTATTTTAGATGGATGTTGCGCTTATTAGTGCTCTGGTTGAACGATGGAGGCCAGAGACTCACACCTTCCACATGCCGCAGGGTGAGATGACCATCACGTTGCAAGACGTGGCTGGTATTTTGGGATTGCCCACCAACGGCAATGTGGTTACTGGAGTGACAGTTGACGAGTGGGCGACCGTCATTGAGGAGGTCACGAACCTCAGGAAGACACCGAGCTGAAAGGTGGATATTTGTGCCTGTCGTTCTTTGATAGACATTTTGCACATTGGGGTGAGGTGGTTCCCGACATTGTTCACATTACGCGGTTCACGAAGGCCCACATTGCACAACTTATCGGATCATGGCTGCTGTGCGACCGATCTGGAGGTAGCATGATTGCAGCACGATACATGTCGTTGCTTGCAAGGGATTTTGTGGACATCGGCCGATATAGCTGGGGCTCAGCTGTCCTTTCACATTTGTTTAGACAAATGTGTGAGTGTACAGATCCAGGCAGGAGTGACATCGGTGGGTGTCATATGCTTCTTCAGGTGTGGGCGTGGCTGAGATTCCCACCAATTGCTCCAGCTATTCCGCTGCCTACACAGCCGGACTGGCATTTCGGACATCGGTATGTGTGGTTATATGTTGTTCTTGTTTACAATTGTAACAATGAAGTGTTATACTATACTAACATTACTTATTTTGAAATTAGGTTTAACGTTTTAGGTCGACTTAAACCGCATGAACTGGTCGTGTATAGGATGTCATTCGACTCCCTTACTCGAAATGAGGTACATATAGTAGTTTTTCAATTACTGTACGTTTGCATCTGTGGAACATGCTGTGAACTAATAAAGTCTTATTTTGTTGTGTGCAGGTCGTTTGGCAACCATACGGGGACTACGACTTTCTTGGTGCTTCTGAGCGTGAGCGACTGCTGTGGATGGCAACTACGCCTATCATATGCTTTCACACAGTAGAATATTCCCAGCCGGATCGATGCATGCGGCAATTCGGGAGGGATCAACCAATCCCACGCGCTCCCAGGAAGCTGAAGGGTGTGCATGATCTTTCGCTTCGGGGGAAACAAGAAGACAACTGGGTTCGTAAACTCAGACCATTTATTGCGCGATGGGATGCTAGGGACCAGCACATTGAGCTTCCCCCCTTGATTCAGGGGTTGCTGTCACCACACCATGAGTACATGGTTTGGTTCAGAGAACACGGGAAGCGGTTCATCACAAAGAAGGGCGCGAAGACCGGTCGTGGTGTAAGTTTTCTTTACATCCTCATTTGTCTATTTAAATTCATTATGCTACATGACATACTCGACACTTATGTGTATGTATTTAAAATTGTAGGTCGATGGGCTGGAGGCTTTGTACTTCGCGGTAAGTAGCCCCAATAAGGAGGCCTTCGACTTCGATTTAGCGACTGAGGAGGTCGGTCGGTTAATGTCTGTCTTCGCCGAGAGCTGTCGCGTGGAGGAAGTAGGCCCACATGCTCCCGACTCCCAGCTTCAGCCCGAACCAGAGATTTCAGTTGCAGTTGGCCGACGAAGAAAAGAGGGTCGTGGGCTAGAGCGTCGGCGGAGACTGGTGCAGTAGGTTCCTGAGCCCATTGTTCAACCGAGGCCACGCACGGAGGGTTACTTTAGGCCTCCTGTTATTGCCGAGACATATGGGACACAACCCGTATATTACGAGGCTACTGCGCAGGGGGGGCATGGGGGCATGGACTACGCCGATTTCAGTACCGAAGCCCAAATGCCTACACCAGGCCCATCGCAGACCCATGCCGCATATGTTCCAACTGCAATGACATGTGTTGGAATGAACATGGAGGCCGAGTGGAGTGCGGCACAGGGCGACGACATTCTCTTCCAAATGGATTGGGTTTCAGAAGCCTGTGCCGCTTAGCAACCACATTCACCATATGTCACCGAAGATTATGAGTGCCCTATGCCGGTGTATGCAGAGCAGGGCACGGCATATCGATCTCCTCATGTGCATCCGTATGAGGCAGGCCCTTCTTAGGCAGGCCCTTCACAGCCAGCCCCGTCCGAGCCAGGCAGTTCTCGACGACCACGAAGACGAGTACAACCTGATCGACAGGAACGTCGTGTGCAGTGGCCATCGCCCTCACTTTGATTTATTCGCAGTTACTGTTTTATATTTTTTTGTTGTATTGTAATCGATTGTATTTTGTAAACTACGGTTATTTGTGACATTTATGTTTACCATGCTCGGTCTAACTATTATTTGATCACGTTAACCCCGCAAACCCTAACAATAACAGGAGCCGTCAAAACTATAAATGCATAACAGACACGATTACAATAAAAAACAGAAGGGGGAAAATGCATTTGTCATGATAAGGATAATTTGAAAACAACATTTTCGGCGTACATCTATTCCATATCGATTTGTGGTTTGCTAAAAATGGCTAAAATTTCAATTGGACCAAGACGTTTCCAGTAGTTGGATTCCGCTAGCATCCTCAACACGTCTTCATCGCTTACCAACTCCTTTATGTCATACTGGATTGTGGTGTCTGAGTATTGTGAATGTGCTGGATGACGAAAAAACATTTTTCTTACCACCTGTGACATATGAATTCCATTTGGGGGAACCCCAACAGGCGCAACTTGCTTGATGACGGCCTTCAGTGTTTCAATGGTGCATGCAGAAGGAATTTCAAATCGAATTGGGTTTGTTCCAGTAAAGGAATAACCCAGAAAATTGCCTCTTCGTGGTATGTTCCAACGTCCATTGTAGTATAACATTGCATCATGTGTGGGGACGATGGTCGACTGAAGTAGGTTGATTATCCCATCGGCTGTTCTGTTTACGGTGCATAATATTTCTATAGGACCAGCAGTGGACATTTGGTCGTGACACCTTAACATTCTGCAAACATCATCATCGTTTGTTAGTGCGAGAGAATGAAAAAAATAGTGCTGACCTGCGTCTAGGGATGGTTGTCGGTAGTAGATGTTATCCACGAAATGGTCATCGGTTAGTAGAAGGGTGTGGTGAATCCTACTCTGAAGCGTCTGAAATGAACACTCATTAGGAACTCGCATTGCTATTGGAGTGGCACCCTGAAAACAAACACCCATGTCGTTGTGCTTCGTAGATCCATTTGGATAAATGAATGCTAATTTGGAGTTACCAATGCTTTGGCTGCTTGTTTCTCCTAAGAATGCCATGGTATGCAAAATGAAATTTACGGGGCGACGCATGTTGTGTCGGACCGTGTACCTTATATAGGGGTAAACGCGCCCAAGTTGGGCGCGTCTAGTCACGCCTAAATATTTCGTAGGCGTATTTAGTTACGCCGTATTTATGCGTGTTCAAAGACGCCCTCGTTGGGCGTGTTCAATCACGCCCTTCGTAGGCGTCTTCAATTAGGTGTATTCAATTAACTTCGTACGTGTAACATAAATCATGATAACTAAGGGCTAAAGTTAAACCAAATCTGAAATGAGTCATATTTGAATTTGTTGGTTATATTTCATCGTATATTAATAAATGCATGTGTATTGTCTAGTGACACAAAAAATGCTCATTTGTAAACACACGCTCTGCTTGTATAGCTATTTAGGGTTTATGGATTGAACCACTTAACAACATGTTTAGGGTCATAAAACCTAGGTCACCAAATATGTCACCTAAACCTAGGTCATACAGAGCACTTAACTAATAATATTGTAACAAATTAAATCATGTGTCAGCAGAGCATTACCAACAATTTTACGCAACATTTTTTATCGTCATTGATGTGCACCACAACGAAAACATTATCGTCATACATGTTACGCCACATTTTTTTAAAATCAAATACATTTGACCACGCACTCATCAACCAAACATAATAACAGAATCATGAAACACCACCCCGAGTAGGACAAGCTGTACGAGTATGTCCAACTTGCTTGCACAGACCGCATCTACGAGCTCTATGAGTTGTTTCGACTTCGTCCATCTCATTACGGATTCTGGTGGACCTTGGACGACCCTTCGCACACAACCTTTCCCTGTCAGGGATGATAACTGGATCTTCACTGGGGGGAATGGCAAGTTCATCACCAATAGGTTGCCAAGGTAATGAATAAGCCTCAACCAAATTGGTTACGAGGAAGACATCATCCACATATTGCAAAGGATTCTGACGAATGTATAAAGCAGCAGCTGCGGCATGGCTACAAGGGTATTTGTAGGCCTTAAACTTCCCACATTGACAAAAATGGTCAGTTAGGTTAACTGAATATAACCTGTCCCAGCCATCGGCCACCTCAAACGACCTTTGCTCAAGGTTATAGGTGCGTACATTGTGGCCTGTAGCAATGTTCTGATTATGCCTCATAGCATCAACGACATTTTTGCAATGTCGGTGTGATTGATGCAGCTGTGCAGTGGCCGCGTGACCCCTTCTCACAAAGTATTCAACCAATCGACTGTATGTGTGCTTCACCAAAGCAGTAATAGGCATGTTCCTTGCTCCCTTGAACACCTTGTTGACTGATTCAGACAAATTTGTTGTCATATGGCCATATCTTCTCCCCTCGACATCATATGCACGAGTCCACTTTTCCTTAGGAATGCTGTCAATCCATTCTGCAACCTCAGGACTGGTATCGCGGAATCGTTCATACGCTATGTCAAAATCGGCCACACAGGGAGTATAACCTGCACAATTATAACACCATTAACGTTAGGTGGTTAAGACATTTTTTAATCTAACTAAATTACAAATAATTGTGAACATATCCAAAGTCATGAGGCTCTTCTTCAATCTTGCACTCTTGAATCTTTGATTGAAATTACTGGCAATATGACGAAGGCAGAAAACGTGATGCGCAAAAGGTGGTTGCCAACCGGCATGGTTCTGCACTGCAGATATAATGCTACGGTGCCGATCTGAAATGAGGCATATATTTTGCATTTGGGTTACGTGGAAACGAATGTTAGCAAGGAAATATTCCCAAGCTTCCAACGTCTCCCCCTCAACAATGGCAAATGCCAATGGCAGACATTCATTATTCCCATCCTGACTCGTGGCGATCAGCAATTTTCCTTTATACTTGCCATATAAGTGAGTCCCATCAATTTGAATGACTGGTTTGCAAAATTTAAAAGCCTCGCAACACTGTCTAAAAGTCCAAAACATTCGCCGAAACACACGCTTCCCTCTGACCAGTCGATGTGCCACAAAATAATCATTGGTTTGAATATCAAAAAAAAGAACCTGGTGAAAACCGAAGCATGTAGCTGCACCACCGCGGCAAAAATGCATAAGATTCTTCCCAATCTCCATAAATCATTGCCATCGCTCTCTGCTTCGCATACCATGCCTTACAATAGGTAACTTTAAATCCGAAGCTGTTGGTGATCCTCTCCTGAACCAATGCAATTGACACGCCTGGTTCCTCCCTAACCATTCCTGAAAATGACATTGTAACATAAACATTTACAACAAACCTTAACACAATTAAATATTTTTTAAAAAAACACAAATTCTGAGTTCATACCTGCTACAAGTGAAGCAATGATATTCACATCAAGTTGTCTATGACCATGTGATATACGGTCGTTGAGGCAATTGTGTTTTCCACCCCATCTTGAAACCACCCACTTCTGACCGTATACTGGTTTATACACCCTAACCCTCCAAGGGCAACCATCCTTGTGAGCAACACACTTCATGGCAAACTTCTCAGGCTTGCTCTCAACCACAACTGCTTCTTGATGCTCCCTCATTAGGTTTCGCTTAACTGCAATTTGTGCCTCCTTTTTGGAAGGGAATTCCTGGTCAATAAACAAATCATCCCCTAGTTGCCAGGGACCTTGGACTGAACCCGATCCTGAAGCTGAACCGCCAACAGATTCTTCTTCGCTTGGGTGATTCCAATCGATATATGTGTAATGTGGAATCCCGTCCCAAAAAGGAATAACCGCACCGCCTTTAAATACAACACACATTAATAAGCATGGGTTTGCAAAATATATACATGAACAACAAATTATACGAAATCACTTAGGGTTTAAGTCATGTAACTTACCTTCAACTGGTTGTTCTGATTGTGTCGGTCCAACACCCGCACGGTACCGCATTTCAGACGACCCCACATCAGTGTGTTGCTGGAATGCATTAGCATCCACACCAGCATCTTCATCATTATCAGACGCACTGGCATTCTCCTGAAGAAGACGATCTTCCATCGCTATATTTTCATCATCATCATCATCTTCATCGTCATCCATAACCCAAGTTGGGTCATGTGAATCTTCCTGAGAGATGTTTGCACCTACAACATCATATTCAGGTGCAGCATCATATGATGGTGCAATATGTGCAGAATTACAACCAACTGACCTCCTGGGTAAAACAGCTTCCTGAACTACGGTGTAATCCACATACAACTCTAAAAATTTCTTCCGTGCCTGATTAAAAAATTCTTCAATGACCATTTCGAATTCTTCATCATCCTGTATTGGAAACCCCATGTATTCATCTTGCTGCCATATTCTTGCCGTCAGTAATGTGATACAAGTATTTCCATCCACACCCAATTTTGGAAGTATCTTCTGATGCAAATCACTCAATGTTGCATTTCGGTTGATTCGTGTCATCCTTTTATCCCCTTCGAAGACAACACCTCTTTCCCCTTCAATTTTCCTTCCATTGAAAAAAAACACAACACGAACAACCTCCGCATCACTCGAACTCATTTCCTGCAATCAACATAAATAAACTTTAGAAGCACACAAACACCCGAAACCCTAAATTATGAAACACAAACCCTACATACAAAACAAACCCTAACCCACATAAACGCTTCTACAGATGTAGTTAGTCCCCAGTAAATCACCAAATCGTGAAAGAAAGTCAATATTGTCAAAGACACACAGGCATAAAGAAGTGGTCTTGTTTACACAACAACCTAAATCCTAGGTCAAGTCACGCCAAGCCATACACCCTAACCACCACATAGGCATTACACCCTACCACGGATACCCTAAACCCTAGGTATGTTCCCCTTGACCTAACCCATAATCACCCATGACCCTAAACCCTTACGCCGTAACACCTAAACCCTAGGTGTGTACCCCCGTACCTCACCCCTAATCCACCCATGCCCCTAAACCCTTACGCCGTAACACTTAAACCCTAGGTGTGTCCATCAAGACATAACCCATGTTCAACCCATAAAACCTAAACCCTGATCACCCCATAAACCCTAAACCCTTACGCCGGATACCCTAACCCCTAGGTGTATACCCTAAACCCTAAACCCTAATCCACCCATGCCCCTAAACCCTTACGCTGTAACACTTAAACCCTAGGTGTGTACCCCCGTACCTAACCCCTAATCCACACATGCGCCATAAACCCTAGGTGTGTCCATCAAGACATAACCCCTATTCACCCCATAAAACCTAAACCCTAAGCCGGAACACTTAAACCCTGATCACCCCATAAACCCTAATGACAATTTCAACACTAAACCTAAACCCTAAGACGTAAACATATACACTATGAACCTAACAACTATGTCGCTAACAACTTTAAATAATATGCAACATTGTTTAGGGTTTAGAACTTACTTCTTTCAAGCGCTAATCTTCACAAAATATCCTATCCCAAGCTGTAGATCCTGAAGCACAACAACTTCTACACAGAAATCGACTTACTTGTCGGCCGCTCTTCGAATTCGGCAGGGCTTCACTTCAGAGAAATCAACACCCACTTTCTAGAGAGAAGGCTGAGCTAATTCTAGAGAGTAAGGCGCAATCCTCAAATGTGCTTTGAAGGGGCAATATATAGGGATCTGGGGCACCCTAACACGCCTAGGCAGGGCGTGTTAGGGTGCCCCAGATTTCTAAATATTGCCCAAGTTGCACCTTTTTTCTAAATAAATATTAAATTTGTATTATTTTTAATTTTTTGCCGGAAAAACAAAGAATTAATTATTTGCTGGGTAAACTTTTTATTTTTTTATTTTCTAATTTTTTTAGAAATTTTGTTTTTAGTTCATCAAATTTTTGTTTTCATTTTTAGTTTCTTAAAAAAATTCATCTTTTATAAATCTTTCTATTTTTTTATGTACTTACTTTTATTTTATTTTTAAAAGACTAAAAATAAAAACGAAAAAAAAAATAAGGATTAAAAATAAGAATGATAAAAAAGTTGAAAGATTAAAAATAGAAAAAAAAAAATTTACTCTATAATGCAAGTTATTTATTTTAATTTTGTGGGATTTATAATTTCACAAATTTAACATATTTTAAACAAAATTTCACTCCAATGATCAAATTGTTAAAATGAATATTTAACTTAATTTTATAAATCTTACCATATTTAAAAATATGATTTTTGAAAGAATTTGAAAAATATATAATTTATGATATAAATATTTTAAGCAACGATTGCTCATATAAACAATAATATTTGTATAAATAATTTTATGTCATCTATTTTAATAAAAATAAAAGTTAAACAACTTTATTTATCTGAAGTTAGACAACTTAAGCATCTCCATTAAAAATATTCTAAGATAATTTTAGACAAGAGTAGAATTTTTAAAATAAAAAAAAAACAAAATAAAATATAATAGACCAAATGATATTTTAATTAAAAAAATAACTTAAATATACATTTCAGATCATGTTTAACCATTCAATTCTTTCAAAATGTAAACCAAAAATCACGTAAGTCACGTGGCTGCTGATATAAACCTTTGAAGTTTTTATTAACCCTTTGAAGTTATGATGCGTGTACATGATGAGAAGATATTTATAACCATAGACAATAAAGAAAATTAATGGATCAAAAGATAGGTTTAATTTTCATTATATTCTAATTTAAGTTTGCAAAAATGTTTAAATAATACACATGATTTGAAAGGTGTGAAGTGACAATTTGTTTCATTTAAGAACAAATTAATCATATAATTCTTTAAAAAAAAACTTAATTATATAATTGGTTCATAATTATAAAAATTCAATTGACTCCCTTATTATTAAAATGTCCAATCAAATTATTTAATTGTTTAAAAAATACTTTAATTGAATCTTTCAATTATTAAAAGTTAAATCACGTCTTTCAATTATTTAAAAAAATTATAATTGTACTCTTTTTCATCAATTATGTTATAATTTGATTGACTAGATATTTTTATATCATTTCTAATCCATTTAGTTCCAAAGAAGAATAGGGATCAATTTAATCGACCTACTTTCCCTTACTATAAATATAAATAGTAAAATTACTCTATCTCATGTAGAGAGTGGAGTTCCAAGCGACCATTTTCTGCCAGCTTGCTTTTCTTTTGTGAAAGTATGTGACATAGTTAAAGAAAAATAAGAGAATGAAAGTGGAATTTCATCCATAAAACGACAAAAACCAATAATTTTTTACATCGATTGTCAATGCAATTGATGTAAAAGCAAAGTCCTTGTTAAGATTTATCATCAATGTAAATAAACATTTTTACATATATTCTCAATATAATTGATGTAAAAATGTCTATTTATACAACTTTTGTTGATTAAACTAACGAAATTGA
Organism: Glycine latifolia; assembly: GCA_013407115.1. Classification (NCBI taxonomy): domain Eukaryota; kingdom Viridiplantae; phylum Streptophyta; class Magnoliopsida; order Fabales; family Fabaceae; genus Glycine; species Glycine latifolia. The sequence goes on from CM023955.1 coordinate 23,159,409, forward strand.
TGGAAATAGTATGATGGTAGTGTTTTTAAACAATTAAAAAATCTCATTAAACTTTTTTATAATTTAAGGACCCTTGAAGTATTTTAAATAATTGGAGGGTCTGATTGAATTTTTTAATAATTACGAAACTCAATTAAACTTTTAATTATAATTAAGGGATTAATTTTATAACTAAGCCAAAAAAAATTAACCATATAATTTAGGCGCAAAACTTGTGTTTCGTAAAGACTAAGGGGTGATTTGGTGTGTGGAATGAAAAGGAATGGAAGATAATTGAGAAGAAATATTTGAATTGAAGAAGTGTTTGAAAGTGTGGAATTCACACCATTTTTTTAATATTTCTCTTCAATTCCCTTTTACTTCTCTTCATCCAAACCAGGGCTAAGCATCAATTTGGCAACAAAGAAATAGAGCAGATGGAGGACAAAGTTAATAACTCTTACAATTTGGTAGAGATGGTTTCAGAGAGAAATAAATTGGGGTATGAGGGTCTCTCAAAATAAAATTCTCTCATATTTTCAACTTTGCTTCACGTAGCTAAATTGTAAGAAGGAGATAATTTTACATTTGTACCCTGGTTGAATTTGTGTTAACAAAACTAATGCAACTAGAAGAACTAAACTAAGGGCTTAATTGTACTTTTGTCAATTTATTTAATTCTCTACTCCCATTTCATTCATACCAAAAAATATTATGTTTACTTTATTTCTTATCTATTTCTCTTAAATCAAACAACCAAACATTCTATCTTATTTCTACTTTATTTCTCTTTTTCTAATTCTTTCTCTTCTATTCTCATCAATTCTATTTTTCACCTCACAACCAAACACCACCTTATGACACTATAGCAATGCTATAATAGCTATTTAACAACATTGGTACCAAGTACATCCTCAAATGAGTACTCTCATCAATATTGAGGGTTTTTCTTCCTGCACCCGGTGACTTTCAAATACACTCAGCAAAAAGAGTGAAAAAATGTCAAATATTGATTGTCAATCCATCTCTCCTTTCACATCATTAACCTACAGTTTCACACCATTGCATTGTGCCACTACAAGTCTCTCATCCTCTTCTCTTCAATTTGTTCATCAATCCTTCCTTCATCTCATCAATTTGTGCTTCCTCAATCCCTTCTTCATCTCATTGTCCCATTGTCGCTGCTGTGAGTATTGCTCTCGCCTCATTGCTATGTGTTTTTTTTTACTATGTTAAACCCATTTTGATTCATAAGGTTTTCTAGGCGGGCCTCAAAATAAATCAATGTTGACATCATATGATGATCATTTGGCAGCTAAAGTGTGGGTGAAGTAGTTATTTCTTTAATTATAACATATTTAAATTTTATTTGCCATTTTAATTTACTTAATTAATTATAATTATTTGCATGAACATACTGAGTTGAAGTTGGTCTCTCATGGGAGGAAGATCGAGAAATTAGGAAGGCCTGCACCTGAAATTGAAGTTTTAGTGGCTAGTGCAGACTTAAGTTTTTTGATTACATGTCATTGAAGACAGGAGATAAGAGACTTTTGTTTGCTTTTGTGGAGAGATGGCACAAGGAAACTAGCAGTTTCCATCTGCCCATAAGAGAGATGAGTATTACCCTCGATGATGTGGCATCGTTGTTACATCTACCCATTATAGGTGTCTTTCATACCTATGATGCAATAGATGTAGAGCAGGTTGTGGAGTTGTTAGTTGAATTGCTTGGAGTGACTACACAACAAGCAGTAGATGAGACAGAGCAATGTTGAGGGGCATATGTTCGCCTTGCCTGGTTGTGAGACATTTATCATACCAAATGTGATGCAAGACAATGGACACTAGCAGCTAGAGCATATTTGTTGCATCTTGTAGGTTGCACACTATTTGCTAACAAGAGTGCCACACATATGAATGTGATATTCTTGGACACATTTCGTGACCTTAATTAATCTGGAGGGTTTTCATGGGGAGCGGCTGCACAAGTACATATGTATGAGAATCTGAATTATGCATCCAAGCACAAGGCTAAACATCTTGCAGGTAATTATATTGATTTTTATCATTGTTATTTTGTTTAGTCCATATATATATATATATATATGAGGGGAAACCTATTAGGAACCAATAAAATAAGGGAAGGAAGGACTTATCTCCTTGCTCTGTACATTTTTCTTTCAACCAACAATATCATTATTCTCCTCTCTATTTTTCTGCTCTTTGGTTCCTACAAATTGGTTGTGAAGGGGAAGTGGGGAACCCTTGGAGGAGATACTTCTTGGCTGTGTAATTTTTTTGTTCAACCAATATTATTCTTCTTTTTCTCTCATGATTTTCTATTCTTTAGTTGCTAACAAAAAACTATGAAAGATACCACCAAAATCCACCTACATCCTATATTCCTATTATCTGTCAAAATTATGACACATTAAAAGTAGTATCTTGGAAACATCAGATATAGGTCAAGATGCTACTAAATTTTATGCAATTTGAAATTCTCTAGTTCCCTTTATTTACTGCCAACATTTAAAATTGGTTTATTTTATAGAAATGACGTTGCATGATCCATGTAGCCAACCTTACGTAGTGGGATAAGGCATTGTGGTTCTTGTATTAACATACATATTTTGCATTTTCTTAAAACAAAAAGAACAAACAGCACCTTAGGTTCTGCACAAACAATTGGTAACCATTTATTGTGGTTGTTGCAGGGGTGGTATTAGATACAATCAGTAACAATGTTTGTTCTTTGGTTCAGTATAACTTATACTGGGCTTTAATATATATTAAACTCTTTTTGCTGACCAGAAAAAAGGTTTTGCACAAACAATGCCAAGAAAACAGAAGTGACAACAATGACAAACTTATGACCATCAAGAAAAGAAAATAACTTACTTATCTTTCTGAATTGCACCAACAAATTGTTTGTTGTTAAATATACAAGCATTTAAAGAAAAAAAAAACTACGTACCCCATTGTTCAAAGGCTCGGTAAGGGGGAGGGATATTGTACACAATCTTACTCTTGCATATGCAAAGAGACTATTTCCGGATTGGAACCCACGACCAACAAGTCACCAAGGTACAACTTTACCTTTGTGTCAGGGTTCGCCCTCATATACAAGCATTTTAAGCAAATTGATTATTACTTATATAACTAAATTTTAAAGAAAAAACATCGAAAAAAACTAACTAAATGACTTAATTCAATTTTTTGCCAACAAAAAGAAATGGGTCAGTCAGAAATACATATCACACAAAGAGAAAGAATAAAGATTTAGAAGTACATGACAATGCAATATGACAGTCTAGGGAATCATCAAATGGAAATAACAACCTGTTCTGAAGTTGCCATTGAACCATGACATGTTAGAAGCAGAACCCTATTGGGATCTCCTAAAAGAGGATGTGCTTTAAGTTGATCTCTTAAAGAGCTTATATCCTGCCACCCAGTCATAAATACTAAGACAGAACCTGGTCATTCCTTCCGACATATATGGCATAGAACAGCCTCAATGAGATTAAACCCAATGCAATCAGGTGCCCAAGATGCTAGCGAATCACGTGCCTTAGAGCTATATTTCTCAAAGCTTGATTTAGAAAGAGCACCATGTTCAACAGTATGAAAGTAAGAAATTCATTTTCCCAATATACTGCACTTCAGCTGACTTTAGTTTTAGTTTCTAAGGCAAACAAGGAATATCTAGTCACTTAATCTAATTTTAGATATATTAGGGAATTGCAGAATATTCCAAAACAAGACACACCATTTATTTACTATTGACTATGAATTGAAGTCTAATAAATATACATCCCTAGTTTCAATTTTCAAACAATTATGATTAAGCATGCAGCAAACACAACATCAGGGTATCAGCTTGCTTTCGAAAGAGAAACTTAAATTCTTTAAGGCAACACTAAAAGCTAAACTTAAATGTAATTAAAAAATATAATCACTCTATGCCATCACGGTCGTTATGACAAAGATTGGTGGCCAAGATTGAGGATAAACAATTTGTCTTGGCACCAAAATATGCCATAATTGAGAGAATAAACAATATCTTTCTTTCTACCTTCATTAAACGTTATTCTATTTGTTAACTTCCTTCTCTACCCTTGGCCCTATACACCAAAGATGAAGAATAAGTTGATGCTCCATTGTTTTAAACTCATAAGAATGGGGTTTTGGCAATAACCTTGGAAGAACTACACTACAAAAGCTAGTCATTGTAGTTGTAGAGTCCAAGGCTATATAAATCCCACATCAAAATCCCATACTTCCAATGTGGGACCCAAGTCTCATACTTTGCAATAAGATTCTCATATCCCACAATGTTCCACAGCCACAACACCCACACAGGCAGGCTGTGCACTCACCCTTTCGAGTGAACATTGCAATGCCAACATTACCAGCACACCACTCATTTTGCAGCTGAGACATAGTAAAAGGCTATGATATCAATTGATAAGAACCTTGGGAGCACTATACCACGAAAGCTAGCTATTGTAGTTGGATGGTACACCAGAAACCCATATTTCCATTGTGGGATTCAAGTCCCATATCTTGCAATTGGATAACATACCATCATGCTCCACATCCCTAGCATCCATCCAATTTGGTTGTGCACTAACCCTGTGACTAGTCCTAGGCAAACACTACAAATTGCAATGCTGACATCACCACCCACACCACTCATTTTGCGACTGATAGATGATGAAAGGATCTGAAACCAATGGATAACAACCTTGGGAGAACCATACCATAAAAGCTAGTCATTGCAGTTGAAGAACCCAAGGCATTATAAACTCATACCAAAATCCCATACTTCCAATTTAAGACTCAAGTCCTACCTTGCAATTGGATCCTAAAAAGCTTTTATTTGTTGGGTAGGGAGAGAAAGGAAAAGTGTGACTGGGAGAACTGGAGGAAATTGAAAATATCATGAGTCTTTCCTTTTATGTTCATTCACCATACCGTTTCATCCTCATATCACTTTGATATTGGCTCAGGGAGGTGAATATAACTATATTTCTATCTTATTTATTTGACTCTGGTCTAGTTAAATTAGTACTAAAGCGTCTCAGGAACTTGTCCAGCATTTTCAATATTAAATTTTTTTTCCACATACATTTTCAGACTAAACCTACGCAACTTTCAAGATTGCACTAACACCACAATGAACAAATGACAAACACACTGAAAATCATGAAGAGAAGTTCTTAAGCATCAATTAAACTTAGATGTCAATATTAAGGTCAAAATTTTAAAGTAGCTGCATACCTCAACAAGAGCAGTGATCTGGTTTTTCCTCTTTCGTGGTGCTAGTTGCTTTTGTGTCTTCCACAATTTCTCTTGGCCGTAATCATCAATTTGGTTGAAGGAAGCCAATTTATATCCATTCATTTCCAAAATATCTTCTAAAAAGTGTGCTCTAACTGGATAAGTGAAACCCTGGGCAATGAACAAAAGAATTCAAACCACATTGTCTTACAAATAACATTGCCAACACAGAAAAAAAAAAGCTTACAAGAAAAGATTTAGTTACATTATTATATCAGAAAAAGTTATAAATGAGCATCATGCCTCCTAAATTTTAAAAATGGACTGAGCTATTAAAATGACATGTATCACGTGATTCAATACCATTCAGCAAGATAGTGGCTAGTGCCATATGATGAATCAAAGATGTCTCTGAATCATTCAATAAATGCAAGAATTTGAGTGATTTAATACCAATGATACAAATTGCAAGATTCAACTAGTTATTTTTTCCCTCTTTCCTCAATTATCATCAGAGAAGTTAAAAAGTCATAGAAGATTAAAATGTTAAAAGGAAAAGAAACTAAAGGAGCACTACTGAATGCAACCTATTTGAATATTCTATTGCTTTGATTTCATTCTTCTGAAACAGGGACTTCATGCAATCACTCAAGTACTCTACATACCCCATTTGGTTATTTGGTTGCTTGCTCTATTTCATTCTTTTGAAACAAAGGCTTCAACCCACTAGCTCACTATATATGGCATATGTGCAATTTAATTGGCACAAGATTTTTCTTTCTTGTTCTTCTAAGATGTAGTATTCACATAGTCACTTTATGTGACAACTAAGGCTAAGAGGGGGAAGGATGCTACCGGATAACATTTTACTGTCCTTGGCAATAGATTGCACATCAAAGATTCAAAATTAAGGTCCAATTTCCACAGTGGGGTTGGGCACTCTAGCTGAACTACCGTTTAGTAGGCTATATGCAAACAATAACAATACACATAAGGAATTATGACACATGAATTGAGTTTGACCATTAAGAATGGAATATAAAACTATATAGCAGCTTTAAAATCTCTTAAATGCATTAAAAGACCAAGCAAAGGTTTGGTCATACAATTGCATGTACACATTCATCCACCCAATCACTACCCTACCTTCCCACCCTCCACAGCCCCATGCACACACAAAAATTTTAATTGTCATACAATAATTTGAATTTCAACACTAATGAGCATTTAATTGCATATAGTCATTTAGGCATCTAACATTCAGAATAATTGAAGTTCAATTTTCAAAACAAATAAATCCTCAACTAAAAACTAAAGGACTATCTTATCGGAATATGAAATGTAGGAACACCTCCAAAATAATTCAAAAAAAGCTCAGCATTCAAGGTGGCACTCATTAAAACCAATCTTAAATCCCGACGGCGTGGAAGCAGATCCTTTAACGTAATCAGCAAGAAGTCTGAGAAGAACAAAAACCAACAGTGGAAAGTATAAGTCTTCTAAGATACTTCTTTAGCATTATATAAGGTATTACTGATGTTAGATTGTCACATGAATTTCATCAACAAAAACATGGGTTATACCATTCAGTTTTCGATCACTCAACTACCTTCTAAGTAATATACCACTGGTACAAAATAGCAGATGGGTGTTTTTTCCTTTCATTCCTTCTAGTCGAACTTTGAAGCCAACCTATCAAAAAACCTCTATTGTGGTATAGCAGCAAGAACAAAAATATTCCAAAATTTCAAAATCCCATTCAAGAGCAAAAAAGTAGTTTATGAATCTTTTATTTTCTTCATGAATACTAATATTAGCACCCATGTTTTCTGTACTATTACATGCATTTGTTCTTTTGTCCATTTCCAGAAAAACAGGGCTTACAGTTTCCCCAAGAGGCTCTCCTCGCTCTGCTGACACTCTCTCTGCCACTGCCATAGCAGAGATCCTTTGAGGCTGTGTGCAAATAATGCTACAAAATGCTCCACGACCAGACTCTATCTCTGATTCTAATACATACTGAGGAAGTTGAGTGGTTTTACCACAGCCAGTCTCTCCAGATACAACAATCACCTGCATCATTATTCATCAAAATAATCAATTATGAATACATAATGCTAATAGAGTTCATGACATTCAGTTCATTTCTATTGGAAAACCAGAGACAATTTGACCCAGTAGCACGGTCTGAATAAGGGCAGGTTCAAGTTCAGTAAGTAAAATTCAACAAAATGGCATAACTATAAATGGGTGTGAAGCTGTTGAAAGCAACCTGCTGCTCATCACAAAGATTCACACCATGGTAAAAAATTATATAAGTTCTTACTTTTTTTTTGGTCCACAAAAAATAATATATATATATATATATATATATATATATATATATATATATATATATATATATATATGTGGGAGTAAACATACAAGTATAACATATAAACAATACAACCTATCATTCACACAAAACAGAACTGTGGCTGGCTAATACATGCAGTGGGCATGGATTAGACAGCCAAAGATCTTGCTGAAGATAGGCTCACCTCCCTCCAAAAAATCACTACTAAGCCCTCCCTATAGTGCAGAAACCTGCCTTAATATTACTAGACCAAAAGTGAAAAGGGATATTGAATCCCTTCTCAAGGTTAGACAACCATGACTAGCAAAAAAATAAAGTGTCCTCCATCAGCTTTTGACCATTGAAGCTAGCACCATTGAACACAATCCGATTCCCGTGATACCATATGCACCAAGACAATGCTATCCACCATGTCTGCCATCTCTTGATAAGGATATCATTAAGACCACAGTAAACTTGCTGAAGGAAGTGTTCTTTTGGACTTATCGGGAGTACCCTTTGAATGTTTATCCAATTCATTGATTCCCACCACAATGGCATTACCTTTGGGCAGCTGAAAAAAACATGTGACGCATCCTCTTCAGCATTCTGACAAAAAGGACACCTGTTATCAGCTAGTTGTACATTCCTTCTATTTAGATTCTTCTTGGTAGGTAACCTATCTCTCAACAGCCTCCAGGCAAAGCACGAAGCTTTGCTAGGGATTTTTAGCTTCCACATTTCTTTGAATACCTCCTGCTGATGCTGTGTACTTGCCTCCTTATTTAACAATCTATATGCGCTTCCCACTAAGTACTTCCCGCTCAGATCTCCCTCCTATATCCAAGAATCTTGCAGTTGATGTTGTAGGTGTGTATCCTGTACCTCTTCAATAAATTTTATGGCTGTTGCTATCTCACCCTCCATAAAACACCTCCTCCACCTAAATCTCTATTCACATCCTGCATGAGACATAGTTCCCATCTGCTGAACACTGTTTTGTTGTTGCTGAGAGATTAGGAATAGTCTAGGATACTTCATCTTCAAAGTGGTTCCAGCCTCCTTCCAATCATCCTCCCAAAACAGTACCCTAGATCCGCAACCTAGTTGCCATTTAACATGATTTCTAAACCAGCCCTCCTCTTCTTGTGAATTACAAATGCTACTCAAATCCTTCCACCAAATAGACTCACGCCCAAGTCTTGTTGATACATCCAACGACCTCCAACCTCCGTACTTAGAATCCAACACTTGTGCCCACAATTTCTCATGGTTATGGAAAAGGTTCCATCTCCACTTTCCGAGGAAAACCATATTAAACTTCATAAGATCCTTTATTCCCAAACCACCTTTTTCCTTTGGTTGACATACCTCGGAGCAACTCACCCAAGCTATCTTCTCCATATCTTCACCATGCCCTCATAAAAATCTTCTCTGCAACCTCACCAGCTTGTCCACCACCTTCTTAGGTATCCTGAAAAAAGAAAAAAGGAATATAGGGATCGAGTTAAGGATTGACTTTATAAGAGTCACTATACCCCTGAAAGAGATGTATTTTTGCTTCCACTTAGCTAGTTTTTTCTTGCATTTCTTGACTAACGGAACCCATGTCTCACCCCGTCTTGGATTAGCACCAATAGGGACCCCCAAGTAGGAAAAAGGTACAGACAACACTCTGCAATTTAGATAAGCAGCACTATCAATCCATGAAGAATTCATACCAAAAGCCCCAAAGCTACACTTAGCAAAATTAATCTTCAATCCCGACACTAATTCAAAGCTCCTAAGTATTGCTTTGATAGTATGCACGTTGGCCATCGTTGCAGCCTCGAAGAAAATAGTATCATCTGCGTACTATAAAAGGCTAATATCCACATTTTCCTTTCCAACCTTATATCCTTCATAGCAGTTTTTGTTCTGCGCTTCCCACATGAGGCCTGAAAGACCCTCTGCTGCTATGTTGAATAAAAAAGGAGCAAGTGGATCACCTTGTCTTAGTCCTCTTTGAGGTATGAATTGTGTTGTTGGGCTCCCATTGACCAAAATAGAAACGGATGCTGATTTCAGGCAACCCTCCATCCAGCTGATCCATTTTAAGCAAAAACCCAACCTTTTCATCATATACAAAAGAAAATCCCAACTGACTGAATCATAGGCCTTCTCATAGTCAACTTTGAAGACAAGGCAGCTCCTATCTCTCCTTTTAGCCTCATCAACCACTTCATTAGCTACAAGGACACTCTGCAGCAGGTGTCTCCCCTCTATGAAAGCGGATTGACGGACATCTATTACATATGGCAGCACCTTCTTTAATCTTGAGGACAACAGCTTAGCCACAATTTTATACACACAACCTATTAAAGAAATAGGACGATATTCATCTAGGCTCACTAGGTCACGAACTTTGGGAATCAGGGCTAAAAAAGAGGCATTACCACCCTTTGGAAAAGTTCCATTCAAAAAAATTCATCCAAGAATCGAACGAAATCAGGTTTAAGAACTTCCCAAAATTCCTTGATGAATTTAAAGTTTAGTCCATCCGGTCCAGGACTCTTGTCACTCCCACACTCCCATACTGCATTTCTAACTTCATACGCGTCAAACCTTGCCACCAACATGTTATTCTGTTGTTGATCGATGGTCTTGAAATTGACTCCATCTAGTCTAAGTCTCTCTTGCATCGGTTCATCAAACCTCTTTTTAAAGTACAATCTGATTTCTTCTTTTACCCTACAAGGTTCCTCCACCCAACAACCATCAATAAAAACTCCTTTGACCTAATTTTTCCTGCGTTTCCAGTTGATGATCAAATGGAAAAATCTAGAGTTGCAGTCCCCTTCTTTAATCCACCTTGCCCTGGCCTTCTGCCTAGGAATTGAGGCATGTGATTGTGCTGCTTCCCATACCTCTTCCTATAGTTTTTTTCTTATCTTCAATTCATCCTCATCGAGCTGTCTTGTGTCACCTTCCATTTCTAATTTATTCAGTTCCCTTTCTGCTCTAACTAATCTCTGTTGGATGTCACCAAAGTGTTGTTTCTTCCACTCTTTGAGAATCTGTTTCATTCTCTTGAGTTTTCTTTTAATACATGCCCTCCCCATCCCGGAATCAGGGTTGAATTCCAGCCTTTTGTGACCACCTTTCTGAATGACTTATCCTCAAACTAGCAGTTTAGCACCCTGAAAGGTTTAGGGCCCCAATCTGCAGAAGATACTAACAGCAGAATAGGGCAGTGATCGGAAAAGTTGCGATCCAGTGTAAGCTAAGAAGTACCTTGCCACTTAACCAGCCATTCCTCAGATAGGAAAGCTCTGTCCAACCTACTTTTCGCTGTCCCATTAGGTCTGTACCATGTAAATTTCCTCCCTATACTCTGCACCTCTACCAACTCTAACTCTGCTATCCAGTAATTGAATTCTGATATTATTCCTGCATCTGAATTCCTGTGACAAATGCCCACTCTCTCCGATTGTCTTCTTATGTTATTGAAATCGCCTATAACACACCATAAACCCCCAGATTTCCACTACGCAACTTGCTGATTTCCTCCCACAAAATTCTTTTTGCTGTTGTCTCACATGGTGAGTAAACATTCACAAACGAAACTTTACTACTATCAGCAACCCATATACCTTCCAAGTATATAAACCCATTACCCAATATTTTCTTCTCTAGTTTAAAAATGTCCCCATTCCATACACATAAAAGTCCTCCAGCCCTATTTACAGCTGGCTGAAATTCCCAGCTAACATCATTATTACCCCATAATGCTTGACATACCATTCTGTCTATGGATTCCTTTTTAGTTTCTTGTAAACATAGCATATCCACCTTCTCTTTGTGGACCATTTTTCTAATTGATGTCCATTTAACTCCCCTCCCGAAACCCCTTACATTGTATGAGAGAATCTTCATCACAAACCTTCGCTATTTCCCCTCTTGCGGACCTTATTTCTATCTCTTTCTTCCATGTCAGCCATCAATTTAACCATATCATTGTGATCACTACAACTTGTACCCAGCATAGTTGACAAGGCCCAGTCCATCGCAGATTGGTTATCCCATACTGCGTGCTTAGGACTACTCCCCTCCTTACCAGCAGAGAGGATTTTAGTTTG
>CM023955.1:23176126-23197079 GCA_013407115.1 Glycine latifolia
GGTTGTGTGTGGTCATGCTTGGTAATGATCCTGATTAGTGAATCGGGGCGTTACAGAATGCCCCAGCAGAGGACCCACACCAACCTGTATCCCGACCTCAACGAAGGACTCCATTTTTCCAGAGAATGGAACATGGACAAATCGCCATCGATTGTTCCCCTACTCAACTCCTCTGCTTTTTCATCACTGAGGCCCGATAAAAGCACCATATCATTACCCAGGTACTTGGGCTTAATATCTTCTCCCCCGTCCCACAGGAATTCTTCCTCCAGTCTGTCGAACACCGACATCTTCTTTAAACGACCAACCTAGGCATCACTGAACCATTTCCTTTTCTCTATTGGGACAATTATTTGAATAGTAGAGTGAGAAGGTATCGTCCACATCTTCGCCTGAACCATTTGTGCATAGGAGACCCTCTAGGGCTGAAGATATGAAAAAGAAGCACGTCGGGGATGAGTTTTATCCTTCTCTATCGCTGTGTTCTGCCACTCGCCTACTTTTTCTTTTCCTTTAAGCTTTACTCCATCCAATCCCTGCTTGTAATGGATCCCCACTCCATCTGCTACTGTCGACTGATGGAACCTTCCATGTTTGGGAAGGTTTGCATGTCATTTCAGACCCCCAATGATCAGACTATCCAATTGTCGTTCCAGAAGGCCAATGTTATCAACCCTTTTGAAACGAACAAAACCGTACCTACGACCACTTTTGTTCCTATGTTTTGCAATGTAAACTTCCCTAACATCCCCCCATCTCTTGAATTCTAGCCACAATTCCTTTTCCCCAATGTTTTCAGGAAAACAAGTAAAGTAAAAGGATGTGACGTCCTCAACATCCCTCCAGTTTCTTCTCCTTAAGTCACCTCTATGTTGCTCCACTAAGATTGCAGATTGCTGCCCTGACCCAAGCAAAGAGTTGTTCATTATGTACCTGTTCCTATTTTGGACTCTCACCCACCCGGTGTTTCTCTCACTAACTCTCTCATCTCACTAATATATAAGTTCTTACTACTTAGCATCTATGAATATTAAGTCAATAAAAATACCAAATTGATCATTCAAGAAGGAGGGGGCAAAAGGAAGGATTCTAAATCAATTTTAAAAAATATTTGACACAGGACATGAAATGACCAATAAAACATGCCCAAATACCAAAAAATTAGAAAATGTGAACTAATTTTGATGTGGCTTTCAGTGCAATTTTTCCACGGGGTGTAGTGTTGATTTCAAGGACTTATTAGTGTATCCCAAGGGCTTTTTGGTTTCTTGTTTTTGAAAACTGTTTTGTTTTAAAAACTAAAAAACTTGTTTGTTAAGTGTAGTTTTTGACAACTGATTTCAAAACTAATATCTCTTTCATAGTTTTTAAAAGCAAAAAAGCATAACATTTCTAAATTGTTTTGGTTTGCTACTTGCAATTTTCTTCTTTCTTACACTTCGACATCCTCTTCCTCCAGTTCAGCTTAATTTTATTTTTATCTACTTTTCAGTTGATGGTGTTCCTTGTTAGTTTGGTAGAAAAAGAACAAGAATTGTAATTGATCTTAGATTTTACATCATTTAAATCTTACTAAGTGTTCAAGTCCAGTTTTATTCTTCTGTTCTTATTTGTTTAGTATTTACAATTTATAATGAAGTCCTAAAACCTTGTGGTAGTGGACTCAGTCCCCCTTAAGCAAAGTCTTGTCTTGTAGATGGAAAAACATGGATGGAAGGAAAGAACCCAACCAAAGGTGACCAGCTAGGTTCTCTGACAAAGATTAGTTATCGACAAAGCCAATGAATACTCTGTACCAATAACATGGTAAAAAAAAAAAACTTGTAAGATTAGGGATGGTTGATACAGTGTTTGGTTTTCAAGGTCCAAAAAACTAAAGACATGCTGATAGCTAAGCAGACATCTAATGAAACACATTTGGCAAGTATACCTGATTATGTGCTATAGCTTGAAGTAAACATTGCTTCTCCTTGAATGATGGTAGAGACTTCCGGAATTCCAGCATCTTCCTGCCCTGAGGAGATTCCTATACATAAAAAAGTACAATATATATAATTTGAGGCCAGCAAATATGTAATATTGCGAGAACCTTCTACTTCATAAAATGGAATTACAAAGTCAGGTCCAGCAGTAAAATAATTAGTTTGTAACATAGTTGTCAAACTTCATTTACACACTTTGAGCACGGACATGCAAATATCAGAATTGGAAAGCCTTCTAGTGCCAAACTTACAGATAAATCATGGATATGCAATGTTTACAAACTATTAGTATAGCAATTAAGACTAAGCTCTTCCATTTGCCATAACATAAGCTTGCAATAAATGGTCTCAGCCATCAAGACAGCAGTAATATGACCAAGTAACCAATTTTAGTATGACAAAAGAAAAGGGAAGTTGTTATTTTCCATATACAACACAACAAAACTAAGGCTGACAAATAACAGGCTACAAAAAGGGCTGGGCAATGAAGAACATAACAGTGGTCATTGGCCAACCTAAAAAACTAACTAGACTAACTAATAGTTTGGATATGAAATTGGAATGGAAAAGAAAATTAACAAATTACAAAAAATAAACCAACAGTCACACACTCTTGATCGCTACTATTCAATTTCAAGCACATGTTATACCAAATGCAATATTGAAATGGAAAATTCAAGAAATCAAACAAAAACTGCCAAGCTCTTTGAATATTACTCATCCGCAAACGCCTCTTCTGGAGAACCTTTTCCATAACAGATTCATCCACAAAAGAATCGGCATTTTCATCCATGTCTATATCTTTAACTTGATTAGTGGAGTTCAAATCATCCAGGTTATCAGTTGTCTTTGCAGAATTCAACTGAACTCTATCAAGGTATTCCTGCAACCAACCTTCAACCCTCCTTTGCAAGCTTAGTGGAATCACTACCTGGGACAATGGAATGTAGGAGGATTATTTTTCTAGGATGACACCAATCCTGGTATAAGTTGAACTTCCATACCCACTGGTCTAACACAAGTTAGTACCTCTCTTTGTGGAGGTTTGTCATCCAAATCTGGACGGTAGTTAGGAAGAGGCACTTTGCTTGCAACAACCACTTTTCCAAACAACTCACTGGGCATTACCATAAATGGCAATAGCAAATTACCAATCAATGATTGAAAAGAAAGGGCAAAGATTCATTTAAAAGCGTGAAGTAATCATTAAAAGTCGATCACAGTAATTAAGTAAAGATGCATAAAGCAATGAGTCTTTTTTTCTCTCATTCTACATGGCCTATGTGAATATGCATTATTTTACCTGTAAAGCCCCATTCTTTTGGCAAGTTTAGCTATCTGTTCATAGTCCCTCCTATCTTTTCTGTCTCTAGATACGATCTCCTGGTCCTTTTCGCTGCGAAGCAGCATGCTGAGTTTCCATTTCCACTCATCCACATTGGCCACCGTAGATGATGCCTACAAGAACCATTAAATTTTCTTAGAAATAGTAGCCCTCTATACCAGAGCTGGTCATGGTTTTCTTAGAAATAGTAGCCCTCTAATTCCATATTCAATTCAAGGGTCTAAGCATACACTCGTGATAACCCATAATTTGGAAATAGGTAGTATTTATTATTACAGAATTGCAATTGCAGAAAACATATCCATATCTTGTTAGGTAGCCAAAAAAAATTTCACCAATAAATTGAATTTTGAGAAATGCTAGGAACAATCTTTGAACACATTCTATACTATTAGTCGAAATTTATTGAAAATTACAAATTTATGTGGATCTCATTTTTTATTTAATGAATCTAATGACTACGTAGTTTTTAATAAATTTCAAGCAAATATGTTAGGAGGTGCCGTGTTAGAGAGTGTGTTGCTTCTCCCCATTTGGTCAACTGGATTTCAGTTTAATTCAAACAACTAAAAAAAATTACAGAACAAGCATCATCACAAACCCCACCCTTCAAAAACCTAAACATAAATCATTTGAAGAAAAAAAAAACTGTTTCTTCTCAAAAGCAGCAAACATTCTGATAACCCAAAATTTCAAAATAGGTACTAAAAAATTATTTAACCCGTTACGTTGCCAATAAAACTTCAGTAATCCACTAAATTCTAGTCATCGTTATATTTCACTACAACACATGATGCGAGTAAAACGTATTAACATAACCACACAAACCAGACTTAAAATATCTAAACAACAATATAAAAAATCATTTCCACCATATCGAAATATCTAAACACATTAAAAAGCTATAAAATTAAAAAAAAAAAAAAAAGAGGAGAAAAGTGAAAAACCTGTTGGTTTTCGAAGTCGCAATCGTATTCATCATTGGAGAACTGTTCGAGGGAGTAGTAGCTGGAGAAGAGGCGCGTGGTGATGAGTGATTTCGCGTTGCACAAGGAAGAGAGCCAAGGGTGAAACCTGAAGAGTGGGATTGAGGTTGAAGAAGAAGAAGGGAAGCAGTGACGCACGTGGCGGTGATGGGGAAGTAGGAGGGACTTGGCACGTGCTATGAGAAGAGACGCTGCACAAAACTTTGAATTGCGCATTGTCGTTCTTGAGGCATTGGCATCTAGTATCAGTCCAAACTCCAATTAAACCATAACTTTATACAAATCAAATCCAAGACCAGACAACATTACAACAACAACAAAAATGATCTCACGAACCGTTGCTCGGGTCGTGGTTCCTGTGAAACCCACTACCCCCACGAGGTTCTTGTTGTTCTCTCTGTCCCAATTTTCCACAACTCCCAACCGCGACATCGCAATTCTGGCGCGTCTGAAACACAAAGACTGGCTCACTCCGAAAGAAGCCACCACCCTCTTAACCTCCCTAACACACCCTTCCTCCACCCTCACGTTCTTCCACCTCTATACCTCCCGCAAGGACTTCCACCCCTCCGAACCCCTCTGCACAACCCTAATCTCCAAACTCGCCGAAGCGCAGCAACTCAACCCTATCCTCACCCTCCACGAAACCCCAACCAAACGACGCTGTTTCGCCGACGACTTCTTCTACACCTTAATCAAAGCCTACGCGCACTCCTTCCAGCGCGTGGACATGGCCCTCCAAACCCTCCACGACATGAATTCCTTGTTCCACTGCTCCCCATCCACGCGCACTTTCAATTTCGTCCTCAACGTTCTCGTCAAATGTGGTGTTGATAGAGAAAGGAATGATGGGTGGGTGGTTGGTGCCATTGATGGTGTTTTGGAGGATTAACAATTAAAGGTTTTAAAAATCGGTCTGCGAGAGATATTTCGACTGCAATGTCAAGATTTTTGGTGTCGGTGTGCATGCAATTGTGACTGCATTAGTCGCCTGGTATTTTGACCGCAATGTCAAAAAATTTGGAGTCATTGTGGATGTAACTGTGACTGCATCAGTCACCTGCTATTTTGAAGGTTTATGGATTCAGTGTGTACATGCATTATGGAATTGTAACTGCATCAGACTCCGGCTATTCTGATCGTAATGTGAAGGTTTTTGGATTCACTGTGGATGCAATTGTCACTGCATCACTCTGCCCACTGTTTTCACTGCAATGTCAAGGTTTTTGGAGTGAATGTGCATGCAATTGTGACTATATCAGCTGTCTGCAATTTTGATCACAATAAAAAAAAACTAAACTACGTATGCCATTGTCCAGAGGTTACTCACTATGCGAAGGTAAGGGGAGAAATATTGTACGTAGCCTTACCCTTGCATATACAAAGAGACTGTTCTCGGATTCGAATCCATGACTCTAGGTTTTTATTCAATGTGCATGTAATTTTGACTGCATTAATAGCCTGTTATTTTGACCTCAACGTCAACATTTTTGGAGTTAGTGTGCATGCAATTGTGACTGCATTAGCCACTCACCATTTTGACCAAAATATCAAGATTCTTGCAGTCACTTTGTATTTCGGGATTAGTTTGATTGACGGGGTGCATGTTTCAGGAGAATCAGGACCAATATGATTATGTTTCGAGAACTGTGGAGATTGGATATGTCTTTCAAGGATTAGTCTGCGTGTTTTACTCATCATCAGTGAATGCTCGTGGTGTGCGATTTTTAGAGTCCAGAAGAGTTGAACTAGCCACACACTTGTACTATGATTCTGCCTTGGCTCAGTTCGTGAGTCAGAGAACTTGGGTGCCTATGCTGAGGACTGCATTTGACTGAAAGTTCATGAAAGTATTGGAATCTAACAAAATTTAGTCCAATTTGTTCTTTTGTATTTTAGAAGGAAGTTTCAGTAAGAAACGGTTTAATAGCATGTTCAGAAAAGTATCACTAGCCTCGTTAGTAACTCTTATTCAAGGATATAGAAAATGACCTTGAATGTTGTACTTGTGTGTTTGCCTTCTCTTACAAACAAACACAAATTGTGAATAAAACACAGACAACATAGGCCATTTAAAAGTTGGTTAATATCGGCTCTCTTAACGCTATAGGAGAACAAAATTACATTATTTTATTCCTTTATAAAGTTATTTACATGCTTACAAACTACAGCACCATCTGAAACCTGAACATGTTTACGTAAAAACGGTGTATGACGATCACAGGACTATTACAGCAATCAAAATCTGCCTAGACTGTAGAACATGGGTATGAAATGCTGGAGAAAATATGCTATGCTACATGAGACAAACTGATAAATCTTTTTTATCTGCCCCCATTTCCACTTTATCATGCACCAGCTCAGCAGATTTAACAAATTCTTCCCTAGACCTGTCAGGGGAGTATGCATTTTCAGGTTCATCTTTTTCATTTGTGATTACCGCTGTGGCTTCATTGTCCACATTAGTGTTTGATGGAAGTATTTGAACCACATTTACTCCAAAATTGGGGGAACCATTGCTGCCGGAGACCACAACAGGAGAACCAACTGGAGTTCTTATTACATCTATAGGAGACTAAGCTGCAACAGATTCCTCATCAGAAGAGTCATATTTGTGTTCTCTTTCTGGAACTGTTGGAGACTCGCCTTTAAATTTCCTTGATTTACAAGAAAGAATGTGCCTCAAGCCACGAGCCAATTTTTCTGCATGTTTCAAAATATTCTTTGCCATATCCTTGACATTTCCCTTGGCACTGGCAGGGCTCTCAGGACCACTTCCTTCTGTTGATCCCCCTTCTGCCTGAACCTTACCAGTTTGAAAGCCAGAAATGTTCTCTTCCATGACAAACTTCACACCGATCATCCCCTTAGCATTCTCTGACCTAATGTTATCATGTGGAGACAGAAACTCCTCACCAACAGGACTCCGATGGAATACTGACCCAATCTTGTGCAGGCCCTTCCTAACCGATCTCATTCATTGCTTTTCTTCATGATTATTATCAGGACTGCTGCTGTCATTGTTCAAGGATCCTGATACAGTTGAATTACCATTGCCAACTGAATCATTAGGCTCCCCATGAATTTCTGTATCAAGGTGCCGACTCTTCCCTTTCCTAGGCTCCCACCTTTGGGAAACTTCACTTCCTGGGTGATGAATCCAAACTCCTGTCTCCTGTTGCCCTTTGATATCTATAGGCTCATAGTTATCTGCCAACTTCTCAATTTTTTCAGGTGGAACAGGTAAGAAGGAACTATTATCAGTAGTCTCATTTGCTTCAAAGGAGTTTTTTTCGTTCTTCAAAGTCCATTGGTTCCTGCTCACATGTAGTATCAACTCCCTGTACAGATAACATTCACAATTGAAATAAAAGAGACAAACACCAACCACATGTCTAAAAAACATTAAAGCAACTTATTGCCCCATATGCTATTTTGCATTTTCTTTTGAACTCTGTTCTTATCAGAATGCTTTGCTTTATTAAATATTAATAAGTACCAATATATTTGAGAGGCGGTAATTACCTTTCCATTATCTTCAAGAATAGTTATTCCAAATGCAACCTCCCCATTTTTATGTTCTTAAGTGACAACTACATATCATGTCTTTGCCCATCCCTAAATTCATTGATGTTCACAGAACAGTCCCTGAAAACAGTGCAACATTCAATTATTCCGATAAATACACCAGTGACAGAATAAGTGGCAGTAAATCATGGGAAACATATACAACGAATAAAGGATAGCAAGACAATACAAAGTGGTAGAAAAGAGATCAAACAACATATTTAGAGAAATATTATCAGACTCATGGGAAATTGAAACACTCAGCATTCAGAATTGTCGGTAAATCAATAAATAAAAGATTGAAAAATATAGTCAGGGAAACAGATTCTGAAATTCTGTGAGTGGATTATAGTCAGGAAACAGAAGCCAAGATATTGGGAATATGGGAATGAGACAAATGCTTCTTTAACTGTCCCATGGTTGCAAGGATTTCATCAAATGTGGCACATGCAAGAATCATTGTTATCAACCACAAATAATAAATAAAGTCTGTATCCCAGAATGTAACCACACATACTTGTTACAAGCACACACTCAGTGTGATAATCAGATATACAAAATTGTTACAAGCATGTACTCCATGATAACAAGAATGATATCATATCATTAATGATATTGTGTAAAGAACAAGTCAAGATGAAGTTGATTCTCAGGTAAAAAATATTAAAATAAAAAAATATGTGCTCATTTTGTTTTCTAAGTGGTGTCTTAAAGGCAATTGGTACAATTAACTGTGCACGCGCACACACACATATTTTACAAAATACAAAAGTTTATAAAATGGAACAAACCCAAGGATATCATCATGGATATGGTTCTTGTCACGAACTGCAATAACCAGCACATTGTCAGACTCCCATGTTATGAAGGGAATTTTAATTTCCTCATGCCATTTTGGAGTAAGTGTTTTCCTTTGTATTTTTGTCCTGAATCTGTATACACCCATTTGACCTTTCACATAAGGATCCGCTATTCCTGAAACATACTATAATTTGTTATGCACAAATAAAAATTTGAGAACAAGATCATAAGAATCACAGGTAAGGGATAACCATTTAGAGCAGATGGCTTCATGTCAGATGCTTCAATAACTTCTACTTTTGCATAAGCGATAGGTTCCTTCTCATCCACCTTGAACCAAGAGTTTGCAACATTAAGATTCACAAATGGGTGGGTATATAATAATACAAAACAAATATGTAAAGGATTGCATATGCCATCATATCTCTAGAGAGGGCTATGGAAATGTTCTTACTTCACTAAAGATATGTGATGAGAGAAGATCAATGGCCAGAGTTTGATGAAAACCATAAGTTTCTCTAAAAATTTCAACAACCGAAACTCACTATCAATGAAACCATGAGTAATTCCACAACTCAAATGTTACATAAAAAGTTAATCCCCATGCCTACTTGGAGAAACTAAATCCATATGCATGAGGCTTGGTTTAGCAAACTTTCTGAGTTCAAATAGGTTTTACAATGAAAAGATTTGGCAACACAGACCAGTAAAATCAACATTTTATAATTTATTTGAACAATAATTGATTACCAGAAATTGGTACCATAAATATCCATGATATGTTGATGAGCACAATACCTAATTTTTATTTAAAAGAAGAATCCCCAGGGCTACCAAGTAAATCGGTTTCTAGGGTTCATAATTATGATGACAATATCCTTGTATGAAGATGTAATAAGGCTGGTTATGTAGCATTCTCTGGCTTTCCTCTAGTCGGCATGCATAATTATGATGGTCCCGATGTCCGACGAGAACTTCATCGCGAGGTGAAGGGTTGAAACAACTACACCCAGGGCATTGAGTGAAGGACAACCGAGGAATATATTATACGAACTGTGAGCATGCAATATCACATATTGTATTTTTAGCCTTTTCTGTAGTGTTCCCTTATGCCCGAACTTGGTGTAAAGTCAAATGCTGCCCTTCATCCCTACCTGTTTCCTGGAAAAATAGAACAGTGGATCATCATGTGGGAGGATCTCAGATTCAGGTATATCCATTTGTTTGAAAGTGTTCAAAAACAAGATGTTGCCCAAGCTTCCTTAGTTTATAAGGGTCTTCTTAACTATGCAGTTGATTATCTTAACACTAATAACCATGGGATCATCCTGCACTGAGTCGATTGCCTTTAAGTAATCTATTTTGAAGGTTATGGGTGACATGTTGGGTACTCAATGCCAGGAGACCACATTGATAGACAGAACTTGTCAAAGGTGTCTTTCTCGCACAGAGGCGGTGGCCCCTCCCCCAGTGAAACCTCTAGCGATGGTCTTTATGAACCTGCCTTCATTGGTCGAGGGGTCCTTCTTCTCTCTCCCTCAAGCAGCTTCGGCTCCTCCGCCTTTTTGACCGACATGCATGTTCTCGGTCCCTGCCTTAGCTAGACTCTGGTCTAGTCCTTCTCTCGGGCCTGTATGACTGTAGCTTGTGAATGAACTCCTTTAGGTGGGCAAGCTTGAGTTCTTTTATCTTGTCTTTTAGGGCAATACATTCCTCCGTCGAGGGACCATGATTGCAGTGATACTGGCAACGTTTTGAGAGTCATCTTTTGGTAGGGTGTTATCTCTCTTTGACATAGTTAAAATATTTATGGCCAAGGCCTAATCCATGATATGGGATCTATTAGCGAAAAGGGGAATGAATTGAGCATAATGCGATTCTTGTGGCGGATGGTCCCTCCTCCCATCGTCTTGAGCTTCGTTAGAGTTGGGCTTGTCATTATCTTTTTTAGGCGACACAACATCAGCCTACACTTGGTTCCTGTACTCGGCCAACTCCTCCATTTGCATATACTTAGCTGCTCTCGTCTGTAGTTTGTCGAGGTAAGATGTTGGTTCTTGTGTAGGCTGTTGACAAAATGTCCCGACCATAACGCTGTTATCAAATGTTGCATAGCCACTGTTGGGTCAAGGTTTCAGATATTCAATGCAACATTTCTGAAACTTTCCATTAAGGGTCTTCTGTTGGGTCTTTTGCTATACCAAAAGGTCTTTTGCTATGTCGAAGGGTCTTCTGTTGTGCCAAGAGGCTTCTCTGGTGGTTCCTTACTTAAGTATCTAGTGTATGTTAGTCCGAAAGAGCGAGGGGGGTACCTACAAAAGGCACTCTAATGCTCAAGTAAGATTCGACTCAAAGTTGTTGATGATATTTAGTGAGCATTTTAGAATGAAACAGTCCTCTTACTTAGGGGTTCACCCCTTTTTATATTGACCTTACTGTGCATGAGGTCTATGGGCCTGCACGTCCTGATTACCAGTTAAGTAATACACTTCTTAATCCTGCTTTGGTACTTCTAATCAAGTAATCACCCTTAAGTGGATTTATTGATGTTAATTGTGACCGATTGATACTCGTCATTTGCATATGTTGAAGGCCGAGACGTAAGGTACAAAATATTAAATATGTGGTCGAGAGGGTACTCGATTTGGATGCATTAGGTATCCTTTCGACCTGACTGAGTACTATATACAATATATGATTACTGCTTCATGCTTGTTGAAGTGATGTTTGCTACTCCACTACAACTTAAAGTTCATAAAGAAAGCTTTAATTATGTATAGTTTATCATGGATCTATTTCATTTTTTTTAATTTTTATATTCAAAGGATGTTGGAATTGTTGGGTGGATAGACACATAAGTAAAAGAATTGGTAACATTGTTTTTGGTTTTAAATAAAAGTACCTTGCGAGAAAATTAGAATGACTAAATAATAAGTTTATCTCTTTCTGAACACCTTTCGATAATACTAAAACATAGTCCACAAAACAAAATATAAACAATTGATTCACTCATTTGTTTTTATACATACATCTTTTGATAAAAAATAGTTTTTTTTATATTTAAACTAAATATAATTTTACTAGGATAATAATTTCTTTCCACTTTTTATAAATTATGACATTATTTTTTATTTGTAAAAATATTACATAATATATATACAAAGGATAAATATATCTTTTTAAAAAAATCCTTTTCTTCCTCTTCACTTCCCTGTTAACCAAGTAAAGGAAGATAAAATTTAACTTTACTTTCACTTCTACAATTTTTTAATACAAACATTTAGGAATCTCTTTATTTTTTATTCATTCTCTCTTTTCTCTCGCTTCTTTATGTACTTCTCTCTTTATCCAAACATAGGGTAAAACAATCCAAAAGATTATCGGGTCGGATCCACCCACGAATCTCACTCCTTCCTTTTCCACATTCAAACACACAACACTGAATTGAACACTCGAGGAGGGTGTGAAGAAAGAGGTGCCCCATAAGCAAAGCCATAGCATAATAGCAATGCCCAAGGTTGTCAAAATCGAGAGTCTACGTAAACTCGTGGGAGCTCCGTAGACTCGAATCGTAGAATTGTAAGAATCTACTTCAAACAAAGAAATACAATAAGTTCTTAGTCCACAGTTCATGTTGGATATAGGGGGAGCTGGAAAAAAGATCAAGTCAAGAATGAAGGCCTTTGCTTAAGAATATTTTAGCTTTTTACATGGCTATCAATTGAAGGCATTTGTAATTTGTTAAGTTTCCCAAGAGAGTTATCTAATGATCCTTGCTTTGCATGAGCATAATCACATACATGCAGTCATGATCTAAGCAAAGCATATAAGGTTGCATGTTTGCATTAAGAAAGAAATTTTTCATGATTTAAGTTTTTGAAAAAATATTTGTGCATTGATTTAATTGATTACCAGCTTGTGTAATCTATCAAAAAGCCTTGAAGAACAGTTTAATCGATTACCATTTAATCGTAATCGATTACACATGCTTATTCCAAAAACTATTTTTGACTGCCTTAATCAATTACCAATAATCGTAATCGATTACATAGGCTCATTTCTAAATTGACACAAACTGCCTTAATCGATTACATATCGTTTTAATCGATTACATTGTTCTTAGCAGATTTCTATATTGGTTCAAGAACACTTTAATCGATTACTTGGCATATTAATCGATTACATTTGTTAAAATAATCGATTACCATATCGTTTTAATCAATTACATGCAGTTAAATCTGTTTTCTATTTAAAGCTATTGGATCTGTGCATTTCAAATAAGTCAAGTAATCTGAGCTTACGAAATTCCCAATAATCCCAAAGCTTTCAAAGGTTCAAGAAATAGATTTTCTAAAGTGTCATTTATCTTGTTTCAAATCACAAAGTCACATGCTTCATTGATGTTGAAGTTTTAAACAAGATTCAACAAGAATATTCAAGAGAGCCGAATTTTCATCATTTGGATTCATACAACCTAATTTGATTGGTAATATTCATACATTCATCTACTAAGGATCAGAAGGTTGTATCTCTCTTGAACTCTTACATTGTTTTGATTTGTATCTTGTAGTTTTGTACGTGCTAAGTTCAAATAGTTTTCTTTAAAGATGGTCTAGAGTAGTGTTCTCTAAAGGGAAAAAATTGAGTAGGGTTCTTAGGTTCTTTGTGATTAGAAGTCTAATAGGGTGTTAGATTTCAAGTTCTTTATCTTGGTTTGGTAAAGTTAATCACATGTAATAGCTTGTAAAGAACAGATTTGATTTAGTAGAACTCTAATAAGTTTTGATTAGAAGACACTGGATGTAGCTTCTCATTTGAGGGGTGAACAATTATAGATTTGGTGTTATACTTGTTTCTAAGTCTTGTTATTTGAATCTAACTTGTCTTGTGGTTTATCTCTTTCAAGATCAACAGAAAAAAAGTTAATGAAATTGTTTAAGGTGAAGGGTGAGTCTTGATTGATTAAAACTGAAGTGTTTACCAAGCTATATTTGTGATACGATCTAAATTTTCACTAATGTATTATCAAAGATTTTTAAAGACTAAGTTTTACACCAATTCACCCCCTCTTGGTTTATTGTGTGTGTTCATCCTTGTTTTCAATTGGTATCAAGAGCTGGTTCTTGAAAGTTATTAGAGATCACTATTTTTTCCAAAGAAAATGAATACCACACAGATTACCTTCAAGGAGGGTGCCCCCCTCAATTGTCCTCCGATGTTTGAAGGAGAACATTTTAGTTTTTGAAAAAATCATATGCATATTTTTATTCAATCAAATGACCCCGGTGCTTGGAATGCAATTGAAAAAGGTCCTTTTGATCCCTACAAAAAATGTTGATAATGAAAGAATTCCCAAGGAGTGGGATGAGATGACAGATGCAGAAAAAAGAGTTGTGCAATATGATTTTAAAGCTAAGAACATGATTACATCTGCTCTTTCTTCTGACAAATTCTTTAGAACTGTTAGGTGTAAAAGAGAAAAAGAAATGTGGGAGATGTTGGAAGTAACTCATGAAGGAATAGACGAAGTAAGAAGATCAAGGAAGCATGCCTTGATTCATGAATATGAAATGTTCAAGATGAGCAACATAGAAAACATTTCTCAGCTGCAAACATGGTTCACTCACATTGTCAACCATCTTCTTGGTCTTGGGAAGATTTTTGATATTGAAGAATTGAACATCAAAATCTTGAAGTGTCTCACAAGACCTTGGCAACCAAAAGTTACAGCAATCAAGGAATCAAAATATCTATCCAAGATGTCCATGGCTACACTTTTTGGTAAGCTTCTTGAGTATGAACTTGAAATGTCACAGTTAACACATGCAGAGGATGCAGAGAAGAAACACAAGAGTATATCCATGAAAACTACATCAACTCATGTGGAAAAGGATGAAGACTGAAGTGAAGGCTCAAGTGATGAACATATGAACCTAATAATGAAGAAACTTAGCAAGTTCATGAGAAGAAACAAGAACAAAAAACTGTCAAAGTTCAACAGGAAAAATGACAGCAACAACAACAACAATAACACCTCCAACTTCACTTGCTTCGAATATGGTAAACCCGGCCACATTAAATCAAAATGTCCAATCTTTTTAAAGTGATGATGAAGAAGCAAATGTGTGCTTCACTTCCACAATAAGTGATGATTAAGATTTCTCAAGTGCTGAATCAGAGGTAAATTCTGAATTTGACAATGTTGTTGATGCTTTCCATGAGATGCAAGAAGAAGCCCCAAAACTTGCACAATCCAATAATAGGCTAAAAAGTAATCTCAAATGGCATGTTACCAAAATTGCTGAATTGCAATTTGAACTTTGCAATTTGAAAGAAGCAAATGAAAAACTTGTTTCAAGTTACAAAGCTAATAGGTGTGTATGTGCCTCATCATCTTCAAATGTTGATAAATGCAAGCTTTTCCAAAAAGAATTTGATGATTACAAAAAGAGTCAAGGTGAAAAATATATGCTTTTGCTTTCAGAAAATTTTTATTTGGTTGATCTTTTGAAAAGACTCTATAGAGAAAAATGTAGTTTGAATCAAATGCATAGTGTTCAAAAATATGCTGGAGATACTTCTAGTTTGGGTTATAAAAATGGATCAAAACCTTTTGGAAAAACAAAGTTTGTACCACCAAAATAGAAGAATCAAAGAGGCTTTTCAAAAACTAAGTATTACCAATTGACTCATTTTGAAACAGCATCAAACACTATTACTTGCAATTATTGCAGGAAGAAGGGTCATACATCCCATAGGTGCTATGCTAGGAGATACTATGTGCCTAATGGTGAATGCATTTAGGTACCTAAGAGAAAAAGGAAGCCAACTAACCCCCTATGGACCCAACTCACATTGGGTACCTTTCTTTGCTACTTAATTTTATTTTTGCAGGTGTGTCTAAGAGAAAAATTAGCATTATGGTATCTTGATAGTGATTGCTCTAGGCACATGATAGGTGACATGTCCATACTCACAAATTTGACTCTCAAAGATGGAGGATATGTCAGTTATGGTGATAATAATAAAGGAAAAATCATTGGAGAAGGAAATATAGGAGACAACTTCAAAACAAAAATAAAAAATGTGCTTTATGTGGAAGGTTTGAAGCACAATCTCCTAAGCATAAGTGATTGAGTATTTTTAGTTTAATATTTTTATATTCTTATTATCTATTTGACTTCTCTTGGAATTTTATTTTCCCATTCTAATTCAGTTTTTGCCTTAGGCAAACAAGTGGGCTTAATTGATAATTGTTGCTTATTTTTGAAGTTTTTGCTTACTTGACCTATCTTCCTTTTGTAGCACCTAGAGAGCTCTACAGAACTCCAAATGGTGCATATGAGTAGTCCCTGGAAATATAATAAAAAGATCTACAAGTTTGTCCGATATAAGCCAAGGCTAATTCTATTATTTTGAGGGTCATTTTAGGCTTGGAAGTCAGAACCACTGCACTTGAATTTTGGGCTGCGAAATTGGTGTAATTAGTAATTGGTTAGATTAGTTGGGCTTAATTATGGCTCATCCTTTCCTACTGCCTTAGTCACTATATTTTAGTGATTTTAGTTATTTGGATTTACATACTTCATTTTAGCACAAACATATTTTGTAGTGACTTTTAGAAGTTTTTAGAATTAAAACCATTTCTCTTATTTTCTCTCAATTGTTCTTCATTGTTCTTCACTGTTCTTCATTTTCATTTCTGTTCTTCCATTTTCTTGCACTAATTTCATGGGGCTTTCATTGATGATAATCATGGAAGGCTAAAAAATCAATCAATCCAAGGATCCAGCCCAAGCAAGGAGAATTTGAGTTCTGGTTTGGTATTTCAAATTCTATGTGAATGTTCACTTTCTTCTTCAATCCTCTATTCAATTTTCATGATTATGAATGTGTATAGGATTGAAAACGGATTAGGTTATGGATTCATTTCCTAATTTCGAATTTTAATCACAGATTATTTGGATGATATTTCAATTAGGTTTGTAGTTTCAATTAATTTAGGGGTTAATTGATTGAACTGCTTCTATTGAAATTGAATGAACTTTCATAACAAGATCATTATCTCAGAACTGTGATAATTTGCATTGCTTGGTTTGGCGAATTGGATTGATGCTTTTTAATATGTTTTAGAATACCTATTATCAATTCTGTTAGTTTCTATTTTGCTACATTTTTCTGCAATTTGCGTTTATCACATGCAAATTGTTTGATAAAAATTCCCCTATTATTTACTAGTGAATTGAAGTTGGAACCATATTAATTATGTCTCTGAGTCGACCTAGGTTAATCATGTGCTACAGAATTAGCGTAGTTTAATTGTTTTGAAGCGATACGACATCGGTTATCAATTAGCCAACTATGCGACAAAGGACTCAAAGTCTCCTTCAATGACAATTGTTGTTTGATATGTGATGGTCAAAATGGTGAGGTTATCCATGTTGGTAAGAGAAAGGGTAACATCTTTGTTCTCTCCATTGAGCATGCATTTATTCACAACACTAAATGCCTAGTAAGTAAAGTTAATGACACCTGATTATGGCATAGGAGAGCTAGTCACATAATATGCATCATATGAACAAGCGTATTATAAATGACTTAGTTATTGGCTTACCTAAGCTTAAGTTTGAGAAGGATAAAATATGTGATGCTTGTCAAAAGTGAAAACAATCTAAGATTTCTTTTCAAAGCAAAAATGTTGTTTCCACCTCTAGATCCCTTGAATTGGTTTAAAACTTAGTCTTTAAAAATCTTTGATAATACAACAACAGAATTTTAGATCGTATCACAAATATAGCTTGGTAAACACTTCAGTTTTTAATCAATCAAGACTCACCCTTCACCTTAAGCAATTTCAGAAACTTTTTTTCTGTTGATCTTGAAAGAGATAAACCACAAGACAAGTTAGATTCAAGTAACAAGACTTAGAAACAAGTATAACACCAAATCTATATTGGTTCACCCCTCAAATGAGAAGCTACATCCAGTGTCTTCTAATCAAAACTGATTAGAGTTCTACTAAATCAAATCTGTTCTTTACAAGCTATTACATGTGATTAACTTTACCAAACTAAGATAAAGAACTTGAAATCTAACACCCTATTAGACTTTTAATCACAAAGAACCTGAGAACCCTACTCAGTTCTTTCCCTCTAGAGAACACTACTCTAGAATAGCTCTAAAGAAAACTATTTGAGCTTAGCACTTACAAAACTAAAGGATACAAATCAAAACAATGTAAAAGTTCAAGAGAGATACATCCTTCTGATCCTTAGTAGTTGAATGTATGAATACTACCAATCAAATCAAGTTGTATGAATCCAAATGATGAAAAACCGGCTCTCTTGAATATTCTTGTTGAATCTTGTTTAAAACTTCATCATCAATGAAGCATGTGACTTTGTGATTTGAAACAAGATGAATGACACTTTAGAAAATCTATTTCTTGAACCTTTGAAAGCTTTGGGATTATTGAGAATTTTGTAAGCTCGGATTACTTGACTTATTGGAAATGCACAGATCCAATAGCTTTAAATAGAAAACAGATTTAACTGCATGTAATTGATTAAAACGATATGGTAATCGATTATTTTAACAAATGTAATCGATTAATATGTCAAGTAATTGATTAAAGTGTTCTTGAACCACTCTGGAAAACTACTAAGAATAATGTAATCGATTAAAACAATATGTAATCGATTAAGGCAGTTCGTGTCAATTTAGAAATAAGCCTATGTAATCGATTACAATTATTGGTAATCAATTAAGGCAGTCTAGCATAGTTTTTGGAATAAGCCTGTGTAATCAATTACGATTAAATGGTAATCAATTAAACTTTTCTTCAAGGCTTTTTAATAGATTACACAAGCTGGTAATCGATTAAATCAATGCACAAATATTTTTCCAAAAACTTAAATCATGAAAAACTTCTTTCTTAATGCAAACATGCAACCTTATATGCTTTGCTTAGATCATGAATGCATGTATGTGATTATGCTCATGGAATGCAATGATCATTAGATAAATATCGTGAGCAA
The DNA here is from genome assembly GCA_013407115.1 of Glycine latifolia. Classification (NCBI taxonomy): domain Eukaryota; kingdom Viridiplantae; phylum Streptophyta; class Magnoliopsida; order Fabales; family Fabaceae; genus Glycine; species Glycine latifolia. The sequence continues at coordinate 23,194,845 of CM023955.1, forward strand.
CTTAACAAATTACAAATGCCTTCAATTGATAGGCATGTAAAAAGCTAAAATATTCTTAAACCTAATGTTGTCTCAACCTAGCTTGGGGATCAGACAACATACCTCTGTATATTTCAATCTTATTGTAGCCCTTAATTTCTTCATCAAACCTCCTTACACCAGCGGAGGAGATTCTAGCCACAGCAAACCAAACATCTTCATCAATCACCATGGATACACCATTCACTTGAGAGCGAATAACCCCATCCATGTTGGCTTTAGCATAGGTGTAAAACACCTTCACTAGTTCGGGGTAGGAAGTACCATTCATTTCAAGGAATTTCTTCAAACCTTGAACCTCAAGCAAGGCAGGAATTGAAATCCCTCATTGATGAACCATGAATTCAATCTGTTCACAGGGGGGTTGGAGGATTCACCAGCCTTTCTTTTGCTGGATTTGGCTTTCTTAGGGGCAGACATTTGTCTTTTAGAAGAAAAAGATAATGGGTAGAGGCTGAGAGTGAGAAAGACAAGAAGAATGCTCAGAATTCTCAAAGGAGATAGAGGGTTGAAGGTGTGAATTTCCCTTTGATGAAACACTAAATTTATAGGGATTTTAGGGGTTTGAATTTGAATTTTGAATTTGTGTAACTGCTATTTACGTGTATCAAGGCCATTAATTGCACTTAACAGGTTTGAATTTTGAATATCTTGACAGGATAGGCAGTTTACATTTCCAAGAAATCTGAATTTTTTACAGTAACGCCATAGGTAATCGATTACCTAAGCTCCTAATCGATTAATTCATAGGCAAACAGAGCTTCTGCATAAGGTGTAATCGATTAAATCGAAGAGTAATCGATTACTCTAGTGAGAACTCAAAACAAAGTTAACACACAGTAATCGATTACCATTTACTGTAATCGATTATTCTAGTCCAAGTCAGTTTTGAAAAAAAGCATTTATAACATGAGTAATCGATTACTTCAATGCGACCAAGTTTTCTAGATTCAGTTTAAACAGTGAGTAATCAATTAATTCGACTCAGTAATCGATTACTTAAGCATAGAATTGTTTCTGAAAAGCTTTCAAACAACAAATAATTGATTATCCCGTTCTGTAATCGATTATTCCAGTTCATTATGCAGAACATTCGATGATTATGCAACAAAATATGCATTTTGATGTTTGATCAATCATTCAATGAGTTAGCAATTGAAAAGGCAATTTAATAGCATGCTAGCATATGTTGGATTCATCAAGTATACCTAGCATGTTTCTAAGTGCATAAAACCTATCTCTTGCCAAGGGTTTTGTAAATATGTCAGTCAATTGATTAAGTGTATCTACAAACTCAATTGAACAATTACCCTTTTGGATATGATCCCTGAGGAAGTGATGCCTTATCTCAATGTGTTTGGCCCTTGAATGCATAATTGGATTTTTGGATATGTTGATGGTACTTGTGTTGTTACTGAGCAAGGGTATTTCCTTTAACTCTACGCCAAAATCTTGTAGTTGTTGCTTCAACCAAAGGCTTTGTGCACAACAGCTTCCAGTAGAGATGTACTTAGCTTCAGTAGTTGATAAAGCAACACAAGATTGCTTCTTACAGTGCCAAGAGATTAGTGAGCTGCCTAATAGGTGGCAAGTTCCACTAGTACTCTTCCTATCCAATTTGGACCCTACAAAGTCAGAGTCAGAATGTCCAATTAAATTGAGAGATGCACCTTTAGGATACCAAAGTCCAACTGTTGGTGTTGACTTGAGATATTTGAAGATCCTTTTGACTACAGTAAGTTGTGACTCTTTGGGATTTTCTTGATTTCTAGCACACAAGCACACACTTAACATAATGTTAGGTTTACTTGCAGTCAAATATAACAAAGATCCAATCATTCCTCTGTATTTTGACTCATCAACACTCTTTCTTTTTTCATCTGAGTCAAGATAGGTTGATGTAGCCATTGGAGTTGCAGCATCTTTGCTTTTCTCCATTTCAAACTTCTTGATCATTTCCAGGCAGTATTTGGTTTGACTAAGAAATGTCCCATTCTTCATTTGCTTGACTTGAAGTCCAAGGAAGAATGTTAACTCTCCCATCATTGACATTTCAAACTCACTCTGCATTGAAACAGAAAATTCTCTGCACATAGATTGATTAGTTGAACCAAATATAACATTATCAACATAGATTTTGTAACACCCCGTAGGCCTCCGGTGCGTTAACATTAATAATATCAGTATAGCACGCAA
>CM023955.1:23212079-23287210 GCA_013407115.1 Glycine latifolia
GCTTGATTCTTTGTCCATTCTTCAAGTGACTCCTTTGAAACCAACAATTAAGCTCAAAACAAAAATAGCAAACCACTTTAGTTTTGGACATCCATCCCCAAACATTTCCCACCATTTTGCAGGTGGCATAGTCTTCCTAGAGTTTATTGCATTCTCCATAAAAAAAAGACCTTTAGCAAAATGAAATTCAAGAAGTTGCCCGTTAATTTTGTTCCTTACCCCCAACGTCCTTTACCAATCTCATCATACAAATAAATAATCATTCTTTCACTTATCCATTATCTTTTTTAAAGTCATCTTCAAAATGCAACTGAGGATTAAGGTAATCTTAATATTGAAGTTGCTTTTAATCTTTTCCTTTGCACAATCCATCATATATGAAACCCATGGCGGGTTGTTGATCAGAATCCACCAATCGAAGGACTACCATAAGAAGGGCAGCAACTTTGAGACATATGGATACATTCTTCCAAAATCTACTATCCAAAACCGAATTTTCCACTTTTCTCCCCTTTTGTGAAGTACCAAACTTACTTTTTTACACTCTTCAGAATTAAACAACCTCATCAAAGATGCTTTTATTTCATGGAGAGAAGCTAAAGTCAAATAAGCAGTTGCAAATCTAGTCATGCCAGGTCTAACCAAGTTCCTCCCATTTGTGTACTTCTTGAGCATGCTAATGAGCATTGTTCTACCATATATATAAGTGGTTATCTTTCATCCCTTCTTTATAGTAACTTCATAAACCTTCAAATGTTTCTCTAAGTCCTCAAGCATCAGATCAATGCAATGAGCAACACATGGAGTCCAATACAAATTCGGTCGATTGTGCATCAATAATTCTCCTGCTGCTTTGAAATTCGCAGCACTATCAGCAATCACCTGAACAACATTCTCTTATCCAACAATGTAACAATGTCATCTAACATCTTAAAAACTTTATCAGTTGTTTTTGAGACGTCAGAAGTATCTAAGGAATACAGGAATATTGTCCCTTTTGGATTGTTCACCAAAAAGTTACAAATTGAACGCCTTTTTTTATCCGTCCACCCATCAGACATTATTGAGCAACCAATGCTCTTCCACTCATCCCTAAACTCTTGCATACTGTCATCAATTTTTTGTACTGCTTATTTCAAGACCTTCTCTCTAACATCATGGTAATATGGAGATTTATAGCCAGGTCCATATTTCCCGATCATCTCACACATCTTTAAAAATGCGGGATTTTTTAATAGCATTGAATAGAATGACACTAGTGTAAAAAAATTCATCAACCTGAGCATCAACTAAGAGTTTATCTTTCTTTTTCATCATTTGATTCAAGGTTACTTAACACACTGACACTCCCACTACTTGCACTACCTTCTTTTCCTTTTGAACCAAAACCCCTTTGTCCCTGCAAGTTGGTTGCCTCGACCCCGCCAACACTTTCTTCATCTTCATCAATACTAATCAATCTCCGTTTCTTTTCTTTGTTTGCTTTAGATTCAACAACAATTTTCATCATCAACATTTTAATCTCATCTAGCACCATTGCACAAGGCTCAGAATCTTCTCTAGTCCCAACAAGATGACGCTTGAAATGGAAAACTCCGCCACTCACAGTCTTTGAACAATACTTTCATTTCACTCTCTTACCACTGCCATTAACATCAATCCCATGTTTCCACCCAATGTCAGTCCTATTCCTAGGGACATTTTTGCTTTTTTTTTCTAGCAACCGAATAAGAGCCACCTGCATCTCTACCAGTGGAATCGAATCCACTTCCACTCATTATAGCAAACACAACACAACACAACAAGGCAACAAGAAGCTGCATTCAGGGTAGTAACAGTCAAGAAGTTGAGGAAATTAAGTAAAAAAGGGAAATGAGTGCAATTAACTAACAGTTGTACAAAGACAGCTCACCTGCAATTGTATTTGACATAACTAAGTTTGTACATTAAATGAGTGCAATTAAGTAAATAAGGGAAATAAGTAACAATGAAGAAGTCAATAGCCTACACTATAACAGCTCACCTGCAGTTGTGAATTCTTTTCATTTTTTTACCCTTTCATGTTGGATGATTGGATTAGAGGGCACTTCCTATTTATTGGTCACTAACTCACTTTAACTAACAATTCACAAACACTCCAACTATCCTAATTAACTACCCATTCCCCACTATCCTAATAAACACCAAACAAGATCTTGACACAAAGAACTAAAACAAGCAAACCATAGGACAGAAGCATGAATAGGCAGCATAATAGCACAAGAAATTACTATTTCTCTTGATGAAAGGGCTAAGAAATTACTCTTGCAAATTGACTTGACACAATCACACAAAGAACTAAAACAAGCAAACCATAGGATAGGAGCATGAGCAGGCAACATAACAGCACAAGAAATTACTATTTCTCTTGATGAAAGGGCTAAGAAATTACTCTTGCAAATTGACTTTATAATTGATCACAATTACCCATTAAAGACAATTCATCATAACAGTGTGTGTGTGTGTGTACAATTCGTAATAGATTTTTTTAAAGACAATATGCCAAGGTCCAAACAACTCAATATTCAAAAACCACAAGCTAATTAAACCACTCCCAAGCTCCCAGTTGTATGCCTGTATTCATAACAGTGTGTGTGTGTACAATTCGTAACAAGGTATTGAATGATGTACTCATGGACTGAGGGGGAGAAGAAGAACACGAACTTACCAAGCCAGGGGAGTGACGACGATAGAGGCACGAAGCGACAACAACGATGAAGCGACAACAATGAAGAAACAACGACGATGCAACTAGACCAACTCGCACGAAGGTGAGGAAGAACGCAGCACGCACGGAACGATGCAGGACAGAGGGGAAAATGAATTTCAAATTCCTACCTAGCTCGTGCAAAACGGGGTCGTTTTGCTTAAATCCAGACTCAAAAATTGCAATCAAACTCGCGATTCTACTTAGAATCGGGTGATTCTACATAGAATTGTGCAATTCTACTCCTAAAACGAGTCTACAACCGATTTAACACGCAAAGGGTCCGTGGAATCGTAAAATCAATATAGTTTACGAGTTAAAATGCAAGTTTGATAACCATGCAGGTAATTATTTTTTCTAGTTTTTTTAAATGTGCAAGTTAAAGATCTATTTTATTGATATCTTTATTTGGATTTACACATTGTGCAGTTGGTTTGGTGACAAGAAAATGTGCAAGAAGGATTTAGTCCTATTTGATATGAATTTCAGCTTTATCACCTTTCATATGTCTAAATAAGATTTTCATTGAAAACTTTTATTATTGTGTGTACACCTATTATTAATTAGATGAAACTATATCAAGATTTGCATTACATCTACCAAATGATAAAGTGAAGGAATGCAAGTGTGATCACTCAAGAACAAGAAGAACAACATAATATTTTATTTTTTTATATATCTTTTAGTTAGCTTGGTAAAACTGCTGAAAGACAAGAACATATAGAGTAGAAAATTATTTAACAAATTAAAACTAACATGCACAATAAGAAGTACTGATATAATATATCATATTAAAAAACACAAAAAAATATGAACAGATAAGGAATTCGGAGTTTAAATTCAATTCATAATTATTTAATTTATTTTTCACCAAAAAATAATTAATGTATCTAAAGTTTAATTGATTTAATTGTTGACATAGAAATTGAAAGAGTAAAAGACCAATAAAACAAGTGATTTTTGACGATATTACTTTCAAAGTGGTTCTTATATAAGTAGATGATTAATATACATGTCAATTCACAATAAAATAAATTATAACATATATCAATTTTAGTATAAAAATTACAATAACAAAATAGAAATGCATACATAGGTGTCATGTCTATGTTTGTGCTCAAATAAGAAAAAAAATTCAATAAATAAGAAATGAATAAAAAATGTTGTTCAAGAATCTAAAATTATTCTTACGTTTTCTTGTATTACAATACTACATAGTTATAAAACTTACAATAATCAATGCCTCTGTTCTTTGGATTTTGCAGTGGTTCCTTTTAGGCATCACCTTTGGCTTTGTTAAGCAATAGGGTTTTTTTTTAATTACCATTTGGGCTAGTTTTCAAATTAATTACTAAAAAGGGGTAAGTCGTTACGACTTTTTGTCACCATTTTTATTTTTTTAATTTTTTAAACTGAAGTAGTAAAATTTTTTACGACTTTAGTGAATGCTTTTTTAATTTACGACTTCAAAGTCGTAAATAATTTTTTTTACAATTTTAAACAAGTCATAAATATATTTACGACTTCAAAATCGTACACAGTTCAATTATTTTTTTCGGTTAAGTTTTTTTTGTAAAGTTATTTTATTTTTTTATTATTGTTACTGTTGGAAGTCATATATTTACGACTTTCACAGTTCCAATTTTTTTTTTCAGTTAAGTTTTTTTATTTTTAAAAAAAATTGTAAATAATTTTTTATGCTTTTCTATTTTAATAAAAAAAAAATTCAGTTAAGTTTCTTTATCCATGAGAGTCATTTCAAGTGTGGGATTCAGAGATCTATGAAGAATCCAAATGTTTATAATCCTTATTGCCACTTTCCATGTTTCTTTAGATCATTGATTAAAAGTTGACTCAGTTGGAACGAAACTCTTCCAAATATACAAAACTCTCATTAAACAAAATACTACAAACCTTAGTTAAACAGATAGAATCTTATCAAACATTAAGTGTTGAAAGAATATACCTTTTTGTTGTTGTCTTGAAATGGACTTCTCCCTCCTTTTTGTTACATTGAGATCTTCTATAATTTACATTAATACTCTATACAACTCATTATTTATTTATGTTAAAGAAGATAAAAGAAAAATTAAAATAAAATAATTAAAATGGTGACTGGTGTTTTCCAAATCAGGCAATGCAATGAAAATAGTTTAACACGCGTATCTCTATTTGACAATTATAGTATAGCGAAATTTACAAAGCAACACAATGAGGCTTTTTGTTTTGTCAATAGTCTTCCAAACTTGATCGGTTTGACCATGTACAGAACACAAAGCTCGATGTATTATAATTCTCATAAAAACAAAATTTCAAAACATCATTTAATTATCTAGTTTATCTACAAATACTACTTGGAACTTATATAGCTATTACAGATATAGACACCAGCAGTGGAAAGATTATTCACCTATATATATATTCATAGATCTCGTGTCTCTAATAGGATGAGGATACTAAAAGTCAGAATTATGGAGTACATGACACTATCATAAAGGGTAATTGAGTATCAACCTAGTAAACCATGAAGCATTAATTTAGCTATGTTAGAGATAAACTTGATTAATAAAGTAGCTGTCTTATGCAGAAATGTACACGTATCTGCATGGCATAGGCAACTTTTCCCTGATTTCAATCATGCATATCAATGGTCTATGGAAGGCAGCTTCTTCCACTGGTGTAGCTTTCTCGGTCATTTTTGCAATCACGCAGTTGAATTAATTAGACTAATTTTAATATAAGAAGAGTTAAAAACATTGGTAGTTAATATAGCTTAAGTGATAAAAGAGCTACTTTTGACGTACAAAGCCAAAAATGAAATAAATGTGATTACTCATACAAACAAATGAAACATACTCCAACCAACAGTAACACCATAAATGTTAAACAAAGTATCACTCAAATAAATTAAAAAATATAGAATATCAAACACATCAAGGGGATAGATTAAATAAAACCTCATTCGTGTTGTGAATGGTAGATTTCTTCTTAAAACCCTCATATCAGGTGTCATCATCGGTGTTGGCTTTTAATGGCAAATAAGATTGCCCTCAATAAAGAAAATGCACAAATGAGATTCTCTTATCAAACTACATACAAAGATAAATAATGCACTCCATAACCATAAACAAAATAAAAACAACGTATAAAGCCAAACATGAAATAAATGTGATTACGCATATAATAAACAAATAAAACACACTCCAAGCACAGTCAAAGTACACTCACAAGTCAAGTAAGAAGACAAAGCAATTTCTTTTAGGATAAGGAGAGAAGTTCGGAAATGGTAAATAGAACTTAAAGGCAATTGAAAGTTTTGAGAACTAATATATTAAGAATGGCTACACAGCCCTTGTTTTGATGCAATCAAATATATTGTGTATTTTAATTGAAATCGGTACCGACCAATACATTTAAAAGCATGCTGCCATTGTAAAATTCAAATTAATAAACCAACAGTGGACACATGGAAGACCACTTCCTTCTTTTATTAGAGGTGATAGAAATTCAAATTAATAGAGACAAAATTGTTCAGCAGGAGTTTGGTATGAGAGATTTTTTTAGAGTTAATTATAATTGTTGTGGGCCCCCGCCACTAAATTTCTATCTTTGAGTTGTTGGCGAGAATAATAAGGAAAAATAAATTTATGGTTAAAATTACTTTTTGAACCCTGTCTTTACTCTTATTGGCACCCAATAAAACCCATTGTAAATATACAGCTAATTGATTATTAAAATTGCATAATCGATTTTTGAAACATAAATTTGCATTTGGCTGCATCTCATATATTACCCTTCTACTCCATATGTAATTAAAAATTGTCTTGCAAGATTCATTTTGAAAAGGAAAAAATGAGTATTTCAACTAAATAATCGCTTTTTTTTTATCAAATTAATATGTTTTTAGAACATTATAATCAAATTTTTATTTATCAACACCACTCACATAAGGGAACAATGGTATTTTTATTTATTTATTTAGTTCTTTCCTCCCTATTTCATCTATACCAAACAACTTTACAATATTATTTCTATTATATTCTCCACTTATTTCTCTTAAAAAAAATACCACAATATATATACATTATTTCTACTTTATTTTTCCTTTTTCAAATTATCTCTCACCTATTTCTATTTATTTTATTTTTCTCCTTTAAACCAAACAAAACTTTAAGTATCATTTAGCTTTTAGATGGACAATTTTCCTTTTCTATCTCTTTACCAAATCCTAGTACATCCCAAAATAGGGTGAACTCGTTTACAAACACAAATGTGGCAGTGTGATCTGACATCGTGAAAGGGTTATCGAAGAATATTGTTGCCGAAGAGAAGTGCAACATGTGACTGGATGCAAGAGTAGGAAAGAATGTTAAATAAGATCTGTCATACAAACTTTTGAAAATATTGGTAAAAGTTATATATGAATGGGGGAGAAGTTTAGGGACATAATCACAAAAATGTTGCAGTAGTAAAAGTTGATAGAGAAAAGTAAACAACAAAAAAATCCCTATAAAATACTACTTTTGAGTCATTTATATAACAAACAAAGGAGAACAATTTTTTGTCCTAATTATAAAAAATATAAACACACTTTCAAATTTTGATTTCCTTAATTTTATACTTTGAATATATCTGAAATCTCTTATGATACATTCACTATTCTTTTTATATAAAAGTAGAAACACTTATTAACCTATTAATAATACTCGTCCTAAATAAATAAAAAACAATAAATTTATGAGGTTCGATGTTAACTATGATGGATGATCGAATATACCAAATTTCATCCCATAGACAAAGCCAGTGAAGCATTTGAGATAGTCATATGACCATTGACTCTAATTGAAATTTGGTTAATATTAACTAAGATAATTAAGCCTCCTTGTGGACTACAATATGTGATTTCTAGAAAATAGGCTTTAAACATCTGTTTTTTTCGACTTTCAACATCGATTTTTAATCAATGTTGAAACTACTGACAAAAAAAATATCAATGTTAACATTAGTTTTCAAAAACTGATGTTAATATATACTACACAACATCGATTTTTAAGAAAAACGATGTCGTATAATAACAAATAAACCAAAAAATATAAAATATGCAAAAACCAACATCGATTTTTAGAAAAATCAATTTTGTTAGGTGTACTCACATCGGTTTTTAGGAAAACCAATGTTGTTTTTTGTAAACTTTTTAAATATTCTGTCTTTTTTAATATTACCAAAACTTGCAAATTAAAAAACAAACCAATTCAGACAGTTTCACATTACAAATTTTTATATTATTATTGAATAATTACTATCAATTATAAGAAATAGTTAAAGAAAACAATAGTGTCAATACATAAAATAATGTAATTAAACATAACTCTACAATTGTAAAATTCCTTAAACACCTAGTGTTTTATTTTTAACTCTGAAATAACATCTTGCCAATTGAATATGAATTGCCTTTATTCTCTCTGGTTCCAATGGTCTTGTATCAGTAAAATACTGCATGATATAATAAAACATAATTTAATCAATGTAAATAATAATATAACAAATGAAATTAGTTTTGAAGCGAACAACTACCATTTTCCAATTATCCTTGAAGCCTCCTAAGACTATCGTTAACATCCAATGCATCACATAATAGCCATACTCAGTGCTTCCTCTTTTCTTATTACACTAAATTCAATAAGATATTGAAAGTTAACCAAAAATTAGCGTACACATTAATAAAATGTAGTTTTAAAGACATCAAGTATTGTTTCCTTCCTTGAATCCATTTACTTCCTTGACTATCATTGAATCCCTTCAAAGCCCTAGTTAAGAGAAACATGCATGCATATTGTACAATTAAAATATTGATGTCAAATACTAATAAAAAAGTAAATATCTTACAAATTACAACTGACCTGTTAATAATTTCTTTCAAGTAGTTATCGGGCTTATTGTACAAGGAACAGAACCAGACGACAACATTGTCCTTAGGACATATAACGACTAGTTGTCAACGTACTCTGCATTGGTGAACATTATGTTATTATAGTGCATACATTATTTAAATTGATTTGTTCAGTTTTACTTACTCATTCAAGTAGGCTCCTAGGTTGACATCTCTCTGTGAATTATCTATCCATTTCTTAATATAATCCTTAGATTCAAATTGTGATTGCCCAGATCTCTGTATGGACTGTGACTCAAGGAATCCATACACAGAGGCATTCCCCGATCGCAAACGTAACTTATTCATATGACTATTTTTGTTAAAATAAAGTAAATTATGCATCAATTTAAAACAATCAGTTATGTAATGGATTGTAACGTAAAGGGACTTACAAAATCCACATTTGCATAACAGAGATGTTGAGACATTGACCATCATATGCTATTTCAGAAAGATCTTCATGCTTTATGTACGAGGGGACGTCATCATTATACACCCCAAACACAGTTTAATCCTATGGCACATGCATAGACTTAAGGAAAAGTTGCGGGATTGTTAATGTCATTTGGTATAGGGGATTGTTATCAGGTTTCGGCCTATCTATAGGTTTCACCTGTCCCTTTTGTCCCTGTTTATCCAATACAATTAATAACATAAGTTAATGACAGTCAACACTTTATTTGTAATAAATACTTTTTAATAATAACAAACACAACAAAAAGAATTACATGTTTTGAAAAAAGTTGTACAAGATGTGTCAGCCAAGCAAGGAAGGTGTTAAGGGTCTGCTCCACTAACTGAACCTCTTGAGTGGGTATAGGGATGCGAGCATCAACATCTTGAACTTCCTCAACACCAACCTTCACTTGATCATTGCCTAAAGGGACATTGTGGATAATTGTCGACCCCTCGCAAACTCTTCCAAGGACAACAAGGCAGGGAGGATTTTCATCAACATACAACCCACATTTGTCTGATGCACTCGTGTCTGGGTCTTTCCCCGAGGGATTGACGCAGCTTCCCTTTATGCTAACACGGGAAGTAGGAGGACCAACCTCAAGCTCAAGAGGCAGTATGAATCCCCAGGTTAATCAATGTAGATGTGCGGGAGCTTGCTAAGGTCAATCCAAAGTATTGTCTGATCGTCAGAACAACTCCAGCAGCACGGACACAACCAAAATGCTCTGGTCACCAAATGGAAGTAGTTAGTACATCTTGATGTCCATGGGAAACAAAGTATCCTTATGCTGACTACTCTTCAATAGAATCCTGGAGCCAACAAAATACTTTAAGAGTTTACGGACTACTATTTTATTATAAAGATTGACAATTTACTTTAAAAAAATAACTTACAATCCTATCTGCAATTTTGCATGCCGCCTCAAATGTCATGTCTCTTGAATTTTTGGTGCGAGCCATCTTTCGCTTCACATGTCCTGTAATGTGAGATGGAGGATCAACAATTGTTTTTGTACTCCTAGATTGGGTTGCTTGCTCCAATCATTTCTTTTGTTTTTCCTCTATTAACTTTTCTTCTAGTAAATCATACCCCCCACGAGACATCATGTGAGGGGCAGTGTTTAGTTTCTGGATGACCTAAGCCTTATTTCTAACATCCTGTCACAATTAGAAAAAAATTTGTCAACAAAATGCGCTTGAAAATAATGCATAATTGTCAAATTCATAAACAATGCAAGTCAACTAACCTCCCATGAAGGGTCTCTACGACTCTAAAAAAATTGGTTCCATTTTTCTATGTTGATACTGTACTTCTCACAGAAAGTGTCATCGTTCTCCTCCTTGCCTTGTGCCAAAGCCCATTTGGATGTCAAATCTAACTTAAACTGCCTCCATCACTCTCCTACCATCTTAAGGATTTTCTTCTTCGTCCTTTGGTCGGACGCTTCTGGAATATCAAATTATGCATGTGATACAAAAAATACATTTAATAGTTAGTCAATAACATTTAGCATTTTAAGATTTTTAGTACAACCAATTACAATAACATTCAACATTTAATTCAAATATTGAATGTCCTCCCAAATCAAATCCTTCCGAGCTGCAGGAACTTCTTTCCAATTAACAAATGTAACATTCACCCTGTATAGAGCGACAATCCTCAAATACGTCCTTAATTTCTTTCTATGGGGACCATCAGCTTTCCCAGTGGTAGGATCCACATGAACCACTGGTCTCTCCATCCCAACAGGTCTGATAGCCAATGATCTGAGCCATGTTGCTTTTTCTAGTCTTCTTTGAAATAGACGACAAAGATGCTTACTCAGGAGAAGGAAGAGAGCTAGTGGTGTAGTCATGTGCCTATTAAAATACAACATTAATTAAAGTCAACTCAAAAGTATAGTAAGTTATGTAATTGTAAATATGGAAACAAGTAAATATAAAAAAGATTACATTATATGATGTTAATTAATTCTCCTTCATTATGATCATTACGATTTGCATGGACGTCGTCAACTTCTTCTCCGTTGATGTTAGGCATTTGTGTGGAGAAAGGAGTGAGACAAGTATCGAGTATTTGTCCAAGTTTTTTATCACGTAATTATAAAGTTATGATAATTAGTTTATAAAAGTACAACCAATTAAAGAAAAGTTAATTTATAAAAGTATAACCAATAAAATAAAAAGTTGGCAACTAAAATCTTGAACAAATGGTTCACATTTTACACACATGCACCCCATTTATGGGTCTCATTTATGAAATCACAAGTCATTGGCTTACATTTACACAAATATACGTCAATTCAAAAGAAACTCATGAACTGAAGGCAACTTCTGGTTGATTACTTTACTAACAATCCCCCTAATACAAGCACACTGGTAAAGAGCTCGGGCAGTGAGAATAATAGAGTTATAAGGTAAAGCATGTCCCAAAATTAAAAATAGTTTAAAAAATCATGGATTTTAAAAATATTTTTTTCTCCAAAATCCGTTTTAAACATTGGTTTTAAAAGCAGAAAAGTGGAAATAATATGCCTTGTATTCAATTTTTACAAACCAGATTACTATAGCAAAAAAAAATCAATTGTTCAAATCAAGCCAAGCTTTCGCAACAAATAGACTTGCCAATTCAATATATTTAAATCTGAGGAAACTAAGCACACAACTCAAAGCATCGTATTTAGAATTTCTCATCCTTTTATACTATTTATTGGAAATTATAAATCAAAACATGTGTGATATAGCGATACAAATAGTTCCATTCATTTATCAATCCTAAATAAATAAATAAAAAATAGACTGAAACCCATCTAAGTCTGCCTTTATGGATGCATATTACTTGCAAGATTAAAAGAAAAAGCAAAATACGAATAGGATGGCAGAGTTCATAAAAATATGGAGCGAAACATACCAAAATAGTGAATGCAAGTATATAAGAGAAATATACATGCTAAAAATATGAAAAATGCTCGCACTCACACTCACAATAGATTGAAAAAACATATAATAAAATGTTTTAGTCAAAGTCCATATTAATTTCAGATGTACTATGTACATGGTCTTCAAATCTTAAGAAGCTGATTAACATAACATATTTGACATCCTTCTCAAGTTGCCCAACAATAGGCAATATTATTAAAATAACAATACAATCAACTTCGTGAATGCTCTTCCAAAACTTACAACAATCTAGGCCACAAAAGGCATTATAAATAACAGACTTATATATTTAAGAGTAAAATTACCAGTGCACAAAACCCTCAACCAATAGTACTAGTCTCCACCTGCAACACTAACCTCGGAAAAAGATATACAATAAAAGTTAATGGATAATTTTGGGAGGCTAACCTTTCATGACTAACGGTGTAGACGCCCTTGTCGTCGTCACAGAGAGTGAGACTTGAGAAGTGCCGCAACAAAAAGTGGGAGTAAGGATTTGAGGTCGAGAGTCAGAGTGGGAGTGGGACTTGAGAATTGTCTCCACAAAGAGTTGAACAGCCCCTGCAGACAATGACAGTGAGAGTCAGAGCGAAAGTGAAAATTTAAGGTCTAGAGTTGAAGAACAAGAGAGAGAGCACGAGATAAGGGGAAAAAAAAAATTCTAAATAGGACAAACACAACATCAATTTTTATGAACATCAACATTAACATCAAAGTGCAACATCAGTTTTTGAAAAACCAATGTTAACAATCCTAAAATAACATCGGTTTTTTTAAAATAGATGTTAACAATCAGCACATTAATATCGGTTTTCGAAAAATCGATGTTAACGAACTCATGTTATTTATCAATATACCACCGCATTTTTGTTAACATTGATTTTTGAAAAAAATGATGTTAACATAATGATGTTAAAACCATTATTTCTAATAGTGAATGAAGGAAAACTCCAACAAAATCGAGACATGTGAGCATTATGTGATACCTATAAAAGACACTCAAATCAGTAATGATTTTATTATAGTAACAATATGAAATAAATGTTTACTTATTATAGTAATGTTGATTGTATTTATAGGAGTTTGATAAATGTTAGATTTCCTGACACATGACTTAAGTCCACCCAGGTTGCAATATGATTTTGTCTTAGTATAAGAACATGATAACTTTACTTTTGTTCAAAGTAATATTCGCTTATTTGTATTTGTATCCTAAGGATTGTGTACTTAAACATTGACTTTATTCATAACTTTTAGTTGCGAGTGAATGCTATACCTTGAATAATGGTAGCCATTTATGTGGATTGAGCCTCAGGTTCAATCCAAAGCATGCCTTAAACTCGGTTTAAAAATAATAATTATGTTAAAAACTAAAATTCAACAGAGTTTATTATCTTTAATAATTTTTGGTGACTTGAGTTATGAATCAAATTCAACATAATTATAGTTACATAATAAAAACAAATTATCAATTTGTATGGAAGTTAATTCAAATATTACTTATTTGTAATAAGAAACAAAATATATAATCACAAACTTTTTAACAACTTTATTTCTAATAGGTAAAATTTTTGTATATATATTGTGTTTATTGCTATGCTTTTTTAAATGAAAGCTCAAGGTTGAATTAGTAAGGTAAAATTAAAATGAAGTTGTAGATAAAATAATATATAATTAGTCTTCCATTTTATATACAAAATCTAATTTTATTTTATTTTGGATGAATGAATGTTCGATGCACATTACAATCTACTCTTTTACATTTCTATAGTACTAATTTTTTTTTATAAAAAAAATTCTAACAAGTATTCAAAGTAGATAATTTAATTAAATAAATTTATTGATAAACTTTGTAATTTCATATGTTGAATGAAATTTGAATTATAGTTTAGTTTGTTTTTTTCTTTAACTTAAATTTTTATCCAACATTTTGTTCACCATAGTTTAATTTCATTTTTTCTTTAAAATATCACACAAAGTTATCCTATTGAGAATTTCATATCATTGGAGCCTTATTTCTAGAGATGTGTGCCACCAGATATCTAGTTGTCATGGAAGAAATATTCAAACTAGATTCTCAAGTTATTTTTTCATTGTTGTACCTCCTAAAATATCTTCCTTTTCTTAGGTCTAAAACTATATTTAGATTTTTGTAGCTAGCACCCTCAACTATATATTTCAAGTTTCCTAATTCCCTACCACATTTCATTCATTAACTTCTCTCTTAAATATCATTTTACTATCTTCTAGCTTTTCTCCATTTGTTACAATCATTCTTCAATTTCGAATTTCATTATCTAAGAATGATGAGAAAATCAAAATCCATCCATTATTGGGGTGAAGTTGCACCCGCTGTTCTAATATCTCGATCTCGGAGATCATCAAATTTTGTCAAATTAGAGACCATTATAGAAGAAGAAATTAGACAAGGGTCTAATTCATTGCACAAGGGAGTTCTTGTTTCTTTCCCTTTGCTACTATCTGGGTTATTGTACATTTTCTTATGCAGAGGACTAGTTTGAGTTGTTGTTTAATTAAATAAATATAGAATAATTTTTCCTGTATTCTATGCAATAACAGAAGTGAAAAATATTTATAATAAAATCCTTTCTTTAACTCATGTTAGATAATATTATTTTTAACAATAATAAAGCCTTGCGAGTTGCAAATACTTGAACCTTAATGTAGCATAACTTTATATAAAATGAATAGTATAAAATAATATCAACAATGATTTTATCGATCATTACAAAACTTTAAATGTTTAGAGCATTTTGGTTAGGGTTTCAAAGCAATAATCTACATTAATCTTATATCCAATTTTTTATTACGCGGATTATGAATATATATAAAAAAATTTCTTATTAAAATGTATTATTAAAACAATTTAAGAAATTACATCTAAATGTTGTATTTTCCAAAGGAGATATTTATAAGTATATTAAATATACTTGCAAATTAATGTTAATGTACAAATAGAGATTGTAAGAAGGAAAGCATAGAGGTACTTGGCCATATAATATACCTTATTAGATTATCTATAACAATGTATAAAATACTAATTTTTAGGGTCCGTTTGGAGTAATTGTGAATTTTTTATTTTGAAATACAATTTTAAAAATAAAACACGCTTGTTTGGCAAAATAAAGTTAAAATAATTTTTAACTTATTTTCAAAATATTTTTATACTGATTTTCAAAATCAAAAAAATAAGTTTTGCGAATTTGATTTTTAGTTTTAAAAAAATGCACAATCCCTACATTTCACATTGTCCCTTTCCACTATTAATGTTGTCACCGCCACCACCCTCATCACCACTACCGTCATTGTGCCACTTTTGACATCACCACACGCTAGGTATTACCTTTACTACCACTACTACTACCATGCATGTTGACACCACAACTATCGGTACTATTATTATTAGTCTAGCTATCACCACTACAGAATATCACTCTTGAATTAATTTTAATATAATATAAAATTTTCAAAATATATTTATTTTGAAACTAAAAGTTGATGAAAATACTAAAATTAAACTTCAAAAACTAAAAAGTACTTGTTGAACTGATGACTAAAAATCACCAAAATAAGACCTTAATGTTTTGGGTTATTTTAGGGTTGGATTGGATCACATGTGCATGAATATTGAATGGAATTTATTGAAAGGACTATATATTTTTAATTGAGGGCTTAATTATATTTTTTTAAGCCAGGGGTATTATTTTAGCCTTTCAATATATATATAAATAAATAAATAAATAAAAGGACTTAACTATGTTTTTTTAAGTTAGAAGTATTTTTTAAGCCTTTCAAATAAATGTATATATGAGTGTCGGGGGCTGGCGGTGGGGGTGTGAATCCCAATTTTTTTTATTAATGCTACTTTTTTATGGAATTTTTCAATGTTTTTAAAATCAATCCAGTAGAAAACAAAATCAATGAAAATACCAATTTAGAATTTATTAGTTTGATTGTAATTAAATCATGGTTGAATTGATAAAAATTAAATTAATATTGTTAATAGTATATAATATATTAAAAAATAAAATAATATAAAATTATAAGAAATTAAAATATAAAATAATTAATTAAACAAAAGGTAATTTGACTAGTTATTACTCAACTCTTACCTATAAAAATAATTAAATATAAAATAATTATAAAAAATTGTTAATTTAATTTTTATATATTTTAATTTATCTTAAAAATATATTAGAATAAATTAAAAATAATATATATAATTTATGAAAAGTTGCCGATTCAAGTCTTTTTTCTCTATCTTTTAATAGTATATTTTTCTATTTTAGTCCAAATTGACTAGTTATTAGTCAACTCTTACCTTTTAAAAAAAAGACAGTATTTTATTATTAACAAATTGCTTGATCTATTCCGATTTCAAAAACAACCATTTGTCATATATAAGTCTTTAACATCTTCCACTACAAATATTTTTATATTTCTTTTCATCTTTAGAATCATTTTTATCTTAATTGGGAGTGATATATATAGTATATACATACCAAATTATTTTCTGAAAAGAATGTTGACATATGGCGTCGAAAACAATTAATTCTTTGTTAATTTTAAATTTAAATTGAAATTTGATATAAACATTCATTAATTTCTTATTGATATTTATCATTATTATAATTATATTTATCATTAAAACATATTTTATCATTAATGACTATCTATTTAAATCACTAATTGTTAAACTAATTAGATTGATTCAATTCAACACAAATAATTGATTTGTAAATCATTTGAGATATATTATTTATAAATGAATGGTCATTTATTTAATAAATTAATATATTGTTGAATCTTTATAATTATTATGGTTATAGAATAAAATAATTACTAAGTTTATTTAATCAATGATTCATTATCATTTTACACTAATTATTAATTAATTTAATACAATTGATTGATTGTAGGTGTGCAAAGGAACTTATTATAAAGATAAATGTAGTCAATTTTTAATAATATTAACTTGATTAATTAGTCAATTAATTCTATCGAATAATTAATTATGTTGTGATTAATTTTAATAATATGTTTATTATATAATTAGAGGAACATATCAATTAAGACTCAAAAAAATGAAACGAATAAAGCATGTTATAAATTATGAGTTGACAAAGGAGCATAAATCAATTATCACTTTAATGTGTAGCTTAAAATATAGACAGAGTTTTGATCAAAATTATGGAAGAGAAAATAGAATTAACCACTTTTCATTCTTTACAACTAATGATCAAATTTGTAATTAAAGAGTTTAAAATAATTTCTCTCATACTAAGACTGATATCAAATTATATTATAAATAATTGAACAATGTCATATTCTTCTATGTCTCTTTCGCACAATAAAAGTAAAGAGAAAAAAGAAACTCAAATATGTGAAAACAAACATTACTAACCGGCATAATAAAACCAAAAGAAATAATTTTTTTTTTTAGAGAATATCAATTTTTATTTTTATTTTTTGGGATCTTGCCATGTAACTTAAGTTAAAGATTTTTTTATACATAAAGTTAAAAATCCTATAAATTTAATTAGTAATTGGTTTTAGTAATATTCTTTTTTTCTTTTACTATCCTTTTTAAAATTCAGTAATTTAATAATGAGTATAACATAATAAGTTACAAATAACATTAGTTCATAGAACACAAATCTCTAAGAATCAAAAAGTTATTAGAAAACAAATCAGGAAGCTATTAGGCATGAGTAAACTTATTAATTAATTGCATAATGTTCTTACCAAAATCTGGAAATTCCATATGTGGGCTAGACGTGGTCTAGGTGGACTCCAAATTTTATACGTCGGACAATGTGTAGACTTTGCTTAGAGGAGGAATCTGCAAAATAAAGAAAAAGCACTCAGTATGTACATCAATTTATATGAGAATAACTGAGTGTGAGAACTCAGTATGAGATGTAGAGAATGAGTAACTTGAGTAATGCATTCAAGTCTTAATCGAGTGTGTATTCAATGTGAATATTGAGTGAGTTAGAGAGCACCTGTAAGGTTGTATTTATAGTGTAGAATATGGACTTTGGGCCTTTGTTTGTTGATAATCTATTGATAAGATAATAACAGATAATAGCAGCAGTTATCTAATTTAAATATAAGATAATGTGTACTTTATTGATATGTTGTTACTTATAGATAAGTAACAACTTGTAGATAACTTGTTAGGATATGATAAGATATGGCGGTTGTACCGTTTTGAATATATAGGCGTATTTGATATGTTGTTAATATAAAGATATGCGCAGTAGATATTATCTTTCCTGTAGCAGTCCGTGTTTGTGCTCCTGTAGCAGGGTTGACGAGGAACCCGGACAAGTGTGTCCGGGTTGACACTTGGAGAATGAATAAGCACTATTTAATGTGGCAGTGCTAACGTGGAGGGTGTTCATGTGTACAGTGACCCCAAGATGAAGGCCACGTGTCATTTTACTATTTTGGACTGTATATAAGCCCCTTAGCCTCTGAGCCAATTTATGGGCGAAAGAGGATGAAATAGTGTCGATGCAGAATGTCCAGTATCATAGTAGTATAATAAGTGCTATGAGCTCCTGAGGGTAGACGAGCAGTGTCATGTGTCGAGGTCAGTAGCTTCATTGGGATCGACCAAAACTTTAGACTTACGAACCATGATGGTTCAGCTTAGTTTGGATTTATGAACCTGCAAGTTACCAAGGACGGACCTTGGACCAAGGGCGGACCTTAGATTTTGTAAAGTACCAAGGGCGGACCTTGGGTTTTTGTAAAGTACCAAGGGCAGACCTTGGGTTTTTGTAGAGTACCAAGGGCAGACCTTGGGTTTTGTAAGGTTGGCCAAAGCTTTTGGCTTATGAACCGTGATAGTTCGGTGTAGTTTGGGTTTATGGACCTGTGAGTTACCAAGATAGATCTCGGACCAAGGCGGACCTTGGGTTTATGCCAAGAGAAGCTCTTGGGCTTTATAGAAGTGACTGCCCGGATTGTATTAATAGCTGAAACTGGGCAAAGTAGTCCGGGTTGTGAATACCGAGCTGTCAAAGGCGGACTATTTTGTTTTTCCCTGGTTGTGAACACCGAGCTATCCAAAGTAGACTATTTTGTTTTGCTTGGGTTGTGAACGTCGAGCTGTCTAAGGCGGACTATTTTGTCTTTTAGTAGATAAGATTGATCTTGGTAGGTGAGTGAAACGTCGAGGGTAATGATCGGTCTGAGCCTAGCAGATAAATGAAGCGTCAAGGCTGATGAATTCTGCAAAAGTATGACCGTTTGATGTGATCATTGAAAACATGCGTTATGTCTTTATAAATGCTAATAGTCATGTGCTGCCCATGCACCATTACCAGTGTACACGTGTCACTCGAAGAGTGGACACATTCTGGAGATCATGAGGTAGTGGATAAGTGCAGTCAATCGTGATGCGAGCTTCTAGGGGACATTTCAAAATCCCACCAATAACCATTGACGTTCACCATGCCTTTAAATAGAGGAGATTTATGCGATTTTCACCGCCATTCTCGTGTCTCTGAGTCTTCTTCTTCACACTTCTTGCTCCCATTTTCTTTCAAGGTAACCAAAATGTTTGTCTCACCCACTTCTGATTCTGCCTTAGGCATGGGTGGCAGTGACTCTGGTGGCTCCGTAGAGCAGCACATTATGCATGAAGTCATCTCCGTGGGTGACCCTTCGGAGGAAAATACCCATGGAGGAGTTTCAGACGGATCGTCTTCCTCCTTCGAGAGAAGGGCGAGTCTTTTTCGATCTGGTGAGGGCACTTCTTGTCCTCGTCAGCAGGCAAGAGTGGATGAACCTTTGCCGCTTACCATCATCCCTGCTCCTTCTTCAGGAAGATTGGGGCAGAATAGCCCTGGCGGCATTAGAGCTTCCACTCGCATGCGCCATAGTTGATGGAGGTCCATTGCAAGCTAAAGGTCTAGAAGGAGAACTTGAAGCACTTCCTTTGGTGAGCTTTAAAGGACCCATGACAAGAGCTAGAACTCAAGCCCTTCAAGACCACATCCAAGCTAACTTAGACAAGCATGAAGAAGTACACCAACTCAAGGACAACAAGGGCTGGATTTTGTACTCCAAAGTTGAATTTAATTCCATAAATTTTAGCACTTGTTAGAAGCAAAAGTAGTGACAAATAAAAAGGCTTTTTGTGCAATTGTGTAAAGAAGTGTGGTTGCACTTGTGTGTAAATTTTGTAGCACCTTTGTAAGCTTGTTGGCTGCACTTAGAGGCTGAAAACTGCACCTTAAGCCTTAAAATACTGCACCATTTCACAAAATTAGGACAGCAAAGGTCACTTCAGGGAAGCTTGCATTTAGGCTCGATTAGTTGCATTTCAAAGCTTAATTTTAATTTAAATTTTCCTTACATTTGCTTGTAATTTCGTGGCTTATATATGGCTGCCCAAAAACTGAATGTAAGAATCTTGGATCATAAATTGCAATTCTAAAAATTGTGTGAGAGTTTCTCTCAAGTTCTTGTGCAAGAACCTCTTGTTTCTTATCAATGGCTTCAAGCTATTGTGACGATTCTTCCTAGGCTTATTGGAAAGCTTTTCCATGGTGTCATCCACCTTCATCCCTTACCTTCTTCCACCTTCCATTGCTGAAATTAAAGCTTCCAAATAGCCACATATTTCATGTGAATTGCTGGACAACTTATGTTCTTGAAGTTTCTTGAAGAGTGGGTTTCATTGCAAGGTAGATTTGGGAATTTAAATGGCTGATGGGTGCAGCCATACATCAACAGCCTTGGTGTTGGGTCGCTGCCGGTTGTTCCAGCCATTCGTGGCTATGAGTGGGTAAGGGAGGACATGTTTAAATACCGTTCCTTCATTGCTTCTTCTGCTTCTGTAAACGTTCTTTGCTCGACGTTGCTCCTTCAGACGTTGACAAGGTCATCGTCGAGCCTTGTGGGGAAGATGATTTTCCCTGCTCTAGGCGGCGCCGGGCATTCTGCCCTTCTTTTTCATGTACCGATGCCTCAGTTGGGCAATGGTGTGGGCCTTTGAGATTTTATATTCTCATCTACGCATCTGTGTCACTGTTCCTCTCTTTTGCTTTTTCTTTCAGATCAAGCTGTTCGGGAAGGTTGCTTGGGTCTCCTTGCACAGTGTCTCGAAAAAGCTGTTCAAGGTAGACACCAACGTCTTCTGCCGCTTCAAGGACCGATTCTTCAAGGTCCATGAAAGTGGTGTCGGGGCTGATGGGTTGCCATTGATGCACAACAGGGATGGGGAAGTTCGTTTTCCCTTCTACTAGCAGGATGACCCTACCAGGTTCAGGTCCTTCGATGATGACATACTGGCCCTTGTGGAGAGGTCTAACAAGGTGACCTTGGAGTTATTGCCGGCCTCTTTGGACGCACATGTTATTCTGTCGCTGCCTTCGGCCAATGACCCTTCTGCCACACTGGACGGTAGTCTTCCTTCCTTATAACTTCTTTTGTTTTTTTGATGTGCGAATTCTGACACTTTCGTGTTTTTGTGTTTTTGCAGGTATCATGGGCAACTTCCAATGGAGGCCATTGGTGCGTAATGTAGGTGGTGATGTCGTGCCACCCCCTATTCCCCCCTGTTGAAGAAGAGGGTCGAACAACTGTCCGGGTTGGCCCTTCTGAGGTAGTCGTTGCGCTCTCTAACCCTTCCCCTTCTAAATTGGCAAAGAGGAAAATGGATGAGGGTGCTGGGACGTCTGGCCGTAAGAAGTCTCGAGCCGTCCATCCTCCTCGTGGACTACGTGCCTTGAGGGAGGCTACCGGGCTAATACCGACTTCTCCTCCTCCTGTTTGGGCTCATTTACCTACTGCCATTGCTTCTCCCACTGCTACACCTGTTGTCGTAACCCTGGCCCCACCTGCTGCTGTTGCTACTATGCCTCCCATGTCTGCCGTTCCAATTCCGCCCACCTCTCGTCCTGCTTCTCCTGCTATTGCCACTCCTTTTCCTTCTTCGCCTCCTCCATCTGCAATGCCGCCACCTGCTGTCTGCCCTGCCACCCCTTTGGAGTTTCTAAGTGCTCCAAGGAAGGTCGACTCATTGTGGAGTGTTGGGCATAAGCTTGACCGAGGACTCCCGACCCCATTTGACAGAAATTTGATTAGGTCGGCTGACACCCATCATTTGCTTGATGCAGCTGAGCTCTTCCTTCAAAGGGGCCTTGCTATCATCAAAGAGCATCGACAAATACATCAGGAAGCTATGAGCAAGGCTGTCTTTTTAGAGCATGAGTATAACAAGCTGAGGGTCACTATTCGTGGTGCTTGGCGCTTGGAGCGTAACAGATTGAATAGTGCGTCGGTAGCCCTTGCTGAGGTGGTCAGACCTTGGGTCTTCATGCCAAGACAGATCTTGGGCTTAATAAGGTCAACCAATTAGATGGAATTATGAACCTTCTACCAAGGATAGACCTTGGGTCTTCATACCAAGACAGATCTTGGGCTTAATAAGGTCAACCAATTAGATGGAATTATGAACCTTCTACCAAGGACGAACCTTGGGTCTTCATGCCAAGACGGGTCTTGGGCTTAATAAGGTCAATCAATTAGATGGAATTATGAACCTTCTTCCAAGGATGGATCTTGGGTCTTCATACCAAGACAGATCTTGGGTTTAATAAGGTCAACGAACTAGATGGAATTATGAACCTTCTACTAAGGACAGACCTTGGGTCTTCATACCAAGACGGATCTTGGGCTTAATAAGGTCAACCAATTAGATGGAATTATGAACCTTCTTCCAAGGACGGACCTTGGGTCTTGCTAAAGATCGTCCTGGGGGGAACCTTAGAATTTTCTAAACCTTTAGAGGTTACCAGGACACGTCCGCCCTGGATTTTAGTAAAGCTTGCCAAGGGCAGACCCTAACAAGTACCAAGACATGGTCTTAGGTTTTCGTCAAAGCTGGACCTGAGAGAATAATCAGGCGATAATTCCTGAATTTAGTCAAAATCCTGAAATATTGACGTAAGTAGGTGTAAAATATAAGAGGTATATGTTTTATTAATGTACATATTCCCTCTGTTTATTCCTCGGATGGGCCTCATTAAAACCTTTTAAGCAAAAACCAGGTGGGAAAAAAGGACTTGAATAGGAAAAAGAGCACTCCATCCAGCCTTGAGCTCCTTAGCTAAAGTAGAACTTCAAGTGGGTAGCATTCCAAGTTCTTGGAATGTCTTTACCACTGAGTTCCTGTAGTTTGTAGGCGTCGTTGTCCAGGTTGGTCATAACTCTGAACGGGCCTTCCCAGTTTGGTCCAAGCTTGCCTGCACGGGGATCTTTTCTGGCTTCACCCCGGATGCGCAAGACTAGGTTGCCTGGCTAAAAAGTTCGAGGTTGAACTTTGGAGTTATATCTTCTTGTCACATGGAACTTGGCCCCTTCTTCCTTGATTTTAGCTATGTCTCAAAGTTCTTCACTGGTTTCCAGTTCAACTCTCATGTTGTCCTCATTACACTGTTCCTGAAAAAGCATCCTTCTAGTTGAAGGTTCCCCTAGCTCGACGGGGATCATGGCGTCAGTGCCATATGTCAGGCAAAAAGGAGTTTCCTTTGTAGTGCTTTGAGGTGTACAATGGTACGCCTAGAGTATGCTAGGTAGTTCCTCCCTCTAGAGACCTTTGGACTTGTCAAGTCTAGTGTGAAAGGCTCGGAGAATGACTCTGTTTGCTGTCTCCACCTGACTGTTGGTCTGGGGGTGTTCAACAGAGGTGACCAGGTGTCTAGTACCTAGTCGTGTGAGGAAGTTTTCATAGGTCTGTGTCTTGAACTGTGTACCATTGTCAGTAATGATAGCATAGGGTAGACCGTATCTGCATATGAGATGCTTCCAGGTGAAGGTTTCGACTTCACTGGCTGTTATCTCTCGTAATGGCTTTACTTCGATCCACTTGGTGAAGTAATTGATTGCCACTAGTAAGAACTTGATCATCCCTGGAGCTTTAGGGAATGGTCCCAAGATGTCCATGCCCCACATAGCGAAGGGCCAAGGAGATGAGATGGTATAAAGGTTGTCAAGCTGAATCCGTGGGATGTCCGCAAACTCTTGACACCTTTTGCATTTCCGTGTAAATTGGAAAGCGTTAGTCCTGAGTGTTGGCCAGTAGTATCCTGCTCGCACTACTTTGGTGGCTAGGGAGCGTCCTCTAGTATGGAGTCCACAGATCCCTTCATGAAGTTCTCTCAGGACGTAGTCTGCCTGTGAGCTGTCCAGGCACTTGAGTAGAGGTGCTATCAACCCTCTTTTGAATAACTCACTGTCAATGATGACGTAGTAGCTGGCTTTACGCTTTAGATGCCAGGCCTCATTTTCATCTGCTGGGAGTGTTCCCTTTACGAGAAAGTCTCTGTAAGGGGTCATCTAAGTGGGTTCCTCCAATTCAACAGCCATTACCGCTGGGGTGTCAATGGTGGGTTTTTGGAGTATTTCTTGGATGATTGTTTTGAGGTGCCCTGTCTTTTTGGTACTGGCTAGCTTACATAGCAAGTCGGCCCTGGTGTTACTCTCTCGTGGTATGTGGTACATCTCAAAACACTCAAAACTATCGATGAGAGTTTTGGCCAGATGGTAATACTAGAGGAGTATGGCTTCCTTGGTCTGATACTTGTCTTCTATCTGTCCCTGGATGAGCTGTGAGTCAGAATAGCATCTCAAACATTGATCCCTGACTTCTTTTGCAAGTTTGATTCCTACTATAAGTGCCTCGTACTCGGCTTGGTTGTTGGAGGCCTTGAAGTTAAGCTTGAGAGCTTGTTCCAACGAGATGTTGTCGGGTCCTTCAAGTATGATGCCTGCTCCACTTCCTTGTCCGTTGCATGCTCCGTCCACGTAAAGGTTCCACCAGTCTGGGGTGGACTTGTCTTTCCCAGAAAATTTTGCTAGGAAGTCTGCCATGAACTGTGCCTTCATGGGACCACGTGGCTCATATCGAATATCAAATTTTGACAGTTTGACTGACCATGCCACCATCCTACTTGCCAGTTCTGGCTTCCTCAGTACCTGTTTGATAGGATAATTAGTCTTAACTATCACTTGGTGACTTTGGAAATAAGGCCGAAGGCGTCTGGCAGAGGTGATTAATGCCAAGGCTATCTTTTCAATCATCTGATAGCGTTTCTCGGCATCATGTAGCATACGACTAGTGAAGTAGATAGGGAGCTAGTGCTTCCCTTCTTCTTGGACGAGTGTTGAGCTGACAACTTTGTCTGCCACAGAGAGGTATAAGAGCAATGGTGTCCCCTGTCGAGGTCGACTCAAAACAGGCAGTGCAATAATTGTCTTCTTAAATGCCTCGAAAGCTTGCTCGCAGGTGTCATCCCAAAGGAATGGTGTTGTCTTAGTGAGCAACTTGTAGAAGGGCTTTGCTTTCTTGGCGAGTTTCGAAAGGAATCTAGATAATGTAGCTAGTCTTCCATTCAGCTTTTGACATTAGCCGGGCTATGCATCTGTAATATGGCTGAGCACTTGTCTAAGTTGGCTTCAATACCTTGTTGTGTGATCATGAAGCTAAGGAACTTGCCTCTGCCTACCCCGAATATGCACTTTTCGGGGTTGAGACGCATGTAATACTTCTGAACCTCTTCGAATACCTCTTCCAGATCTGCTACATGTTGGGCTACACTTTGAGACTTCACGGCCATGTCGTCTACGTAGACCTCGACATTGCATCTAATCTGCTTTCTGAAGACACGGTCCATCGATCGCTGGTACGTAGCCCCTGCATTTTTGAGACCAAAGGGCATGACCCTGTAACTGTAATGGGCATCTTCAATGATGAAGGCTGTCTTTTCTTCGTCTGGGATGTGCATTCTGATATGATTGTAACCAGAATATGCATCCAGGAAGCTTAGGATGTGAAACCCAGACGCCCCATTGACCAGTCTGTCGATGTTGGGAAGTGGATATGCATCCTTAGGGCATGCCTTGTTGAGGTCGGTGAAATCTGTGCACAAACGCCACTTGCCACTGGCTTTTTTGACCATGACAACGTTGGCGAGCCAGGTAGAATACCTGACTTCTCTAATAAAATTTGCTTTAAATAGTTTGTCTACTTCTTCTTTTACTGTTTTTCGCCTTTCTTATCCTATATTCCGCTTCTTTTGTGCTATTGGTTTGGCCTGTGGACATATAGCCAGCTTGTGACATATGACATTAGGATCAATACCTGGCATGTCAGATAGTTACCAAGCGAACAGAGATGTGTTCTTGTAGAGTACGTTAGCTAGATGCCTGTACTCATGACTGGTAATCTCTTTGCTAAGTTGCGTGCACTGTCCAAGTTTGGGCCCGAGTTGCAGCTTAACTAGTTCTTCGATCAATTTTGGTCCTTTGTCAATATTATCATCACGCGGATCCACATTGAAGGTATCATCATAGTGAGCTGTATGGTAGACTGTCAGTGTATAGGGGATAGACTCTCTATCTATGCTCATGACATGGGTAGTACCCCCCGAAGTGATACCATGTCCAGTTGACCTCCTGTGAGAAGGATATGGTAATACTTTTAGGCTTTCAGCGTAACACTGTCTAGCCTGCTTTTGGTCTACTCTCACAGTGACAATCTCCCCTGTCATGGTGGGGATCTTCATCTTTAGGTGAGGCGTAGAGACAATAGCCCTTAACTCATTAAGAGTTTTTCTGCTAATCAGGACGAGGTATGATGTGTCAGCATCTATAATATTGTATATGACTGTAAAGCTCCTGGATAGTGAACCTTGACCAAAGGTGGTCATTAGGTCGACATATCCCAGGGTATCGACCCTATTTCCTGCAAAGCCCAGGTGGGGTTCTAAGCAAGGTTGTATAGCGTTTGGCGAAATCTCCAGCTTTTGAAAGGTCTTTAGGTATAAGATGTCAGCGAAACTACCCTAATCAATGAGTACCTTCGTCACTTTGAAATTAGCCATTATGAGGGAAACAACCATGGGGTCATCCTGGTTGATAGGGTTAATTCCCTCAAAGTCAGCATCAGTGAATGTGATGGGAGGTAAACTCCGCATTGGGAGAATGTTGACGGAGTTTATATCGATATCTCGGATGGAGTGCAAATGTCTCTTGCAAGATTGACTTGATGATCCTCCATATGAGAAATCGCCCGCGATGGTATGAATTACACCGCGAATGTGTTGGAGAGGTTCCTCTTCTTGCTGGCGAGGGGGTTGACGCTTGCGTCTAGGTTGCGGTTGTCTTTGCCTCCCTCTGTCTTCTGCGCCATCTCTTCGTTTATTGTTATCTCTATTTCTGAATCATCCCCTTGTTGTCTCTCTTGTCTGTCTACTGTTGGGGGATTATCAGGTCTTTTTACAAACCGTGATAAGTGTCCCGCCTGGATAATTTCTTCTATCTTATCCTTTAGTGCAACACAGTCTTCGGTGTTATGGCCAGTGTCGCAAAGTTAACGACAATACTTGTTAGGGTTTTCTCCCTGTTTTGAGGGTGCTGGCAATGTCACCTGTACCTCCGTGTTGAAGGCTTCTTCCATGATCATGGCTTGATTGACCGTCAGGGGAGTGTATCTCTCGAACCTGGGTCCTTTCGGAGAAGTTGCGGCCTTCACTTCTTATCGGCCCTCTGGGGGTCGACTTTGATGGATACTTCATGTTTTTCACGCTTCTGTCCAACTTGTCAGACTTCGTTGTGAAACTTTGACATTTCTTCCATCTGGATGTAACCTTTGGATCTTTCGCGTATTTCATCCATGCTAGAAGGAGGTTTCTTGCATAGACTATCCACGAATATGCCAGGTCGTAGGGCCAGCATCATGGAATGCAATGCCACCTCAAGGTTGAGGTTTCTGATCTAAACAGTGAGTTGTCTAAATCGTTCCATGAACCTGCGGAGGGGTTCATTATCTGCCTGGCGCAATGTTGCTAGCGCAGTAGATGTAAGTCTATGAGTTCGACTGGTAGCGTATTGTGCACTGAATTTTTTGACAATGGTGTCGAAACTGTCGATGGACAGTTCAGGGAGGCCACCATACCATGCTAATGCTGCTCCCTTTAAAGACGTAGGGAACACTCGGCATAATCTGGCATCATTGTTCGTGTAAAGATTCGCTTATGAGAGAAAGGCATTGAGGTGTTCGTCTGGGTCGGTGGTGCCATCATACCTCTCTAAGTGCAGAGGTTTCCATTCGAACGGGATGTCGACTTCCCTGATGTGATCGACAAGAGGATTGAGCCATGTGCTATGCCTCTCCATTCGATAGCCCTGCGTTGAACTACGAATGAGCAGAGGGTTGACATGTTGCTGAGGATGCAATTCGCCTTGCGTCTATTCTTCACTGGTGATAGGGGAATGTTCATCTCCCTTGGGATGTCTCATTCTGGCTTCGTGCTGATCGCATTCAGCTATCAACCGATCGATTTCTTCCTGGTACTTGCATTCTATCTCCATCATGCGGTTCTGGAGTTGCTGAATGGTGTCGGCGTTCGTCATGGTAGTATGCGGGGGGTTAGACGCATCGACAGGGGTGTCGCATTCGTCATGAATATGTGTCGATGAGTGTTTTGAGTGAGAGGCTGCAAGGAAAGTTTCACCTGGGCCCCACGGTGGGCTCCAAATGTTCTTACCAAAATCTGGAAATTCCATGTGTGGGCTAGACGTGGTCTAGGTGGACTCCAAATTCTGCACGTCGGACAATGTGTAGACTTTGCTTAGAGGAGGAACCTGCAAAACAAAGGAAAAACACTCTGACGCTCAAGTAAGTACATCAATTTATAAGAGAATAATTGAGTGTGAGAACTCAATATGAGATGTAGAGAATGAGTAACATGAGTAATGCATTCAAGTCTTAATCGAGTGTGTATTCAATGTGAATATTGAGTGAGTTAGAGAGCACCTGTAAGGTTGTATTTATAGTGTAGAATGTGGGCTTTGTGCCTTTGTTTGTTGATAATCTGTTGATAAGATAATAACAAATAATAGCAGGTAGTTATCTAATTTAAATATAAGATAATGTGTACCTCATTGATATGTTGTTACTTATAGATAAGTAACAACTTGTAGATAACTTGTTAGGATATGATAAGATATGGTGGTTTCACCAATTTGAATATATAGACATATTTGATATACTGTTAATATAAAGATATGCGCAGTAGATATTATCTTTCCTGTAGCAGTTAGTGTCTGCGCTCCTGTAGCAGGGTTGACAAGGAACCCGGACAAGTGTGTCCAGGTTTACACTTGGAGAATGAATAAGCACTATTTAATGTGGCAGTGCTGACGTGGAGGGTGTCCACGTGTACAGTGACCCCATGATGAAGGTCACGTGTCATTTTACTATTTTGGACTGTACACATAACATTTATAGTAAGTAGAAGATATAATTAAGAGAAATTTAGATTCACACAATTAAAATTGTTATATGAAATTGAAATTAATAATAATCCTTTTAATAATCAACTATATAAGTGTATGTCAGTTTAATAGTCATGCACTAACAATGTAAATACTTACATTATTGTCTAATCATAATTCACTATTAATATGACTTTTAAATATGTGTGTTAATTTCATTAGCATTGTCATTTTTAAAATATTATAATTGCAAAAAAAAAATTCCTAATTTTAGTAGTCTGATGCATATATAATCAACTATATATCCATAATGACCATCAATTATTAAGAATTAAAATGTTATACTTTACAATCTATGGTTAAACTAAATAAACAAAAATTAATTTAATTGCAAATAATTAGTATTACAAATTTAAAAAATATTTATAAATTTATATATTTTTTATAAAATAATGTTTACCCATCATGGTAGGGATCAAACATTCTAGTATATATATATGGAGAATGCTAATGTGCACACACATACACCATTCTTTTAGTATGAATATAATAGTAACTAACATCATAAATATTTGGAAAAAAAATCAATGGACTTCTTTGTGTTGGTAAGTTTCATTTAAGGATATAATAGTAATTTATGATTCAATTTTAAGATGAGCATTTTTTTCTCCTTTATCATTTTTATTACCATTAAATTTTTAGACACCTTCTTCTTTCCTCTCATAAATATTAAGTTATCAATCATCTCTTCTCTCTCGTAAACATTAATTAAATTAGATTATATATTTATTTTTAAAAATAATAAGTGTGACTAGTTCAAATTTATGTTTAGAATAATTATATTTGTTCTATTTAAATGAATTTGAATAAATAAAAAATTTTCCAAAAATAATTTATAGTAAAAATTAATAGTAAATTATGTCATTTTTTTAAAACCAAATTGTTTCTCTCTTTGCAAGTTATGATTTTAGAATATTTTTGTAATCTATTTTTTTTTACTACTTTGTTAAAAAAATTAATCATTCCTTTAAATTTTGTTAAGTTCATAATTTCTTTATATTCAATTGTATGTTTATTGAGTATTATATGACAATTAACTTTTTCATATTAATTTGATTTATTTTAGCTTTCCTAAACTATAAAAAATATTATAAATTAAAATATATATTTATTTTTATAATACAAATTTTGCATAACACGTTTATATAATGGTGATAGATGAGAGATATTGATAACCCTATGTTTATGAGAGAAAAGAGATGAGAGTGTTTGGAAATTTAATGTTAATAGAGAAAAGAGAGGAGATAGAAATGATTATTTTAAAATTGAACCATAAATTACTATAATATCCTTAAATCAAACTAACACAAATAAGTTTATTGATTTTTTTGTGCAAATATTTATGGTGTTGGTTGTAACACCTAACAAAAATTACAATTCAGGCATACAGAGGAAACTCTATGTTGTGTCTTTTATGCTTGTGTATATTTAATTGCTATGATTATGTGTTTTTTATCATTGATTTTCGTGCATTATATATATATATATATATATATATATATATATATATATATACACACACACACACACATATGTATATGTATGTGATTAGTTTAGTGAATCTTGATAGAGAAATAAAAATTGTCTGAGCTAGATTTTCATCTGTGGAAGAATCGCATTGCACCTCGAGTCATAGTGTAATCTGTCTCTGTGTGAGGTTTATTTTGAGTACATGTATTCTTAGGGTGGTTAGCATAATCATCGAGGAAGTTGGCACATTAATCTAGATGTTTAAGTTAGGATTTATCAGTTTTGGCAAAAACAATTTTTACCATTTTTGCATATGTCTACCTTATCCATTTATGGCTGAAATTCAAAAGCAAAACTACCTCATTATGGCACCCTTTGGCACGTCCAACTTGGCTATCAAATGGTCATTCAATCTTGTTAAGTGAGCTTATCAATAGCATTAGGCATAGCTTTGCATCACTTCTCACCATTTATCACTATTTTCTCTCCAAAAACCAAAACTTGAACCTTCATTTTCTTTTTCTTTCACGAGCCTTCAAGGAGTAAGAGACCACCATTTTCATCTTCTTCCAAGCTTCATTGTAGTTTCTTGAGACTCATCTCAAAGCTTTGGTAAGAAACTCTTAAATCTCTTCTTTTCTACTCATTTCTTCATGATTTTTGTGCAAAACCCTTATTTTGGTTCCAAAGTTTGTTTTTCATCCTTGGAAGCTTGAGATGTCAAGATCTGAGCTTTTGTTCCTTGACCATTTTTTGGAATCTTCACTCAAGTTAAGGAGAGTCTTTCCACTTCTAAAACCCTAACTTTGTTGTTTTTGGAAGCAAGGTTTCATTATATGTTGTGATGTTTAAAATTTCATATTTTCTGCAATGACTGGAATTGGATGATATGTTGTTTTTTTGGAAGTTTTAAGGTTAAAAATGAGTTTTTTTGGGTGTTAAAACATAGGGTTAGCCTTAAATTTCACTTAAATCGTAGTTTCCTAATAAAAGTTATGAATAAAACAAGTTTTAAGATATTTTACCGGGTAAAATCTATCACGAAAATAAACTGGTAGTAGGAGTCATGAACTATTTTTCTTAAAGTTTTGACCTCAAAAATGAGTTTGTTAGGTTTGAAAATGTAGGGTAACATATAAGATTCATGAAAAATGATTTTTGGAACACCTAGAACAATAAAGGTAATTTAGGAGCAAAACTTTAAAGACTAAGTGGAGAGTGATTTTAGACAGTAGACAACTTAGCATAGGGATCCATGCCTCTGGATAAGTTACCTTAGAATTATTTATTTTATGGAACTATTGATTTTACTGATATATTATTGCCGAGATAAATTGCAAGATCTGATGCATGTTCTAGAATTGTGATGATTGTCTACTGATAAAATTACTGAAATGCATGCATGTAATTTACTATTATTGTTGTTGTTGAATAATAAGACCGACAGAATGTGAACTCTAGAAAATTATACCTGTGGTGTGCGAATTTATTTTTTGTTATATATATGGCTAGATCTGATTTATCTTTTACTTATCTAAACTATTATCCAGACATGATCTTATTGTCTTTTCTACTACTTCTTTTGTAAATGATTTATGATATTTTATGTCTTAATTGGTTAGTATGATAAGTTGAGAAAGTTACAATTTGGTGTTGCTAGGGTAGTAAGTCCCGATGAGATGAGGGCAGTAAAACCTACAAATTATTAGAACGCAAGATCTAAACTTTTATCTGAAATTCATTGGCTTTAGTTAATAGATAAAAAAAAAATTCTAGAATATAGCTCAGTTGGTAAAAATTAACTCAGATCTATCTTTATGTTTTTACAGAACCAAAGGATGGCAATGATATCAGGGGACTAATTTTATGATATTTTCTTCATGTCTCTTTTTCACACTTTCTCCTCTCGCCTTTCTTTCAAATCTTCACAACCTTAATCTTCCTCTTTCAATCCTTCTCAAGCTGAAAATGTTTTCATCAAATCAAACAGAAATATTTTCAAAGAATAAGTTTCTTTTGAGGATATTAATCAAGATCTGGATGATTAGAAGATTCCCAGGATTCCAGAAAATAAACTTTTTAAACCAGAAGAAAAATATTTTCAAAAGTCTGATTTTATAATCCAAACTATCGAAACAAACATTTGTCTTAAATCTGATTTTCATGAAATCAAACTTCTTTCAAACAGTTCTTAAAACTACATAAACAAAAATACAGCTTTTTGCACATCGGATGCGTTCAAGTAGCTGCTAAACCTTTAGGCATAGAAGGATTAAATACCTCAATTCTTTTATGTCTAAGAGACTCCTGTCATAATCAGTTTATAGACTCCATTCTAGGCACAGTAGAAACCAACCTTAGTAATGGAACAATCTATTTTAACTGTTATCCCGATAGCATTGTTAGTGTAGAGGATGTAAACATTTTGGATGTTTTAACCTTAGATGTTCAACTTTATGGTCTTGATATGAAGGCTGGATCTATTCCAGCAAATATCATTTATTGAGTTTAGTACAAGGTAATGAACTCATGCATGTCTAGGGTTCTAAAGCCTAGGAAAACCAGAGAAACTACTTTGTTTCTCATTGATACAACCAAAGTGATATGCATTTGTCGTGTGCCTTCAAAACAATTTAACTAAGCTAATTCTGCAGCACAGGGTTAACCTAGGTCGACTCAGAGACATGATCAATATGGTTCTAGCTTCAAATCATTGGTAATAATAAGGGGGAATTTTGTCAAACAGTTGGTATGCGCAAAGTAAAACATGCAAGAACACAAACTAAAATTAAAGAACAATGCAGAAATTAACAAGATTATCAAAGAGTAAAGTAAAACAGATTAGAAAGCATCAATCCAATTCACCAACCCAAGCTATTCAAATCATCATCATTCTCATAAGTTGATTCTATCATGAACATTCATTCAATCTCAATAGAAGCAGTTCAATCGATTCTACTCCTAAATTAATTGAAACCACAAACCCTAATTGAAATATCATCCAATTAATCTGTGATTTATATTCGAAATTAGGCAATGAATCCATAACCTAATCCTCTTTCAATTCTAAACGCATTCATAATCATGAAAACAGAATAGCAATTGAAGAAGAAAGTGAACATTCACACAGAATTCGAAATACTAAATCAGAACTCAAATTTTCCTCTTGCTTGGATTGGATCCTTGGATTGAGTGATTATTTAGCCTTCCATGATGATCACCAAGGAAAGCCCCATGAAATAAGTGCAGAAAAATGGAAGAATAGCAAAGTGGAAATGAAGAAGATGAAGAACAATGAAGAACAAATGAGAGAAAATGAAGAACAAGCTTTTGATTCTAAAAACTAAAGAAAAGAAATAATAAAATTGTTTGTGCCAAAATGTAAAGTGTTGTCCAAGTTTCACTAAAGTCACTAATATGTAGTGACAAGGTCTGGAGTTTAAAATGGGCCATAAAAAAACCCAACAATTCTAGTTATTTGCTATTTACAACCATAAAATCAAATTCGCAGCCCAAAATTGCAAGTGCAGAGGTTCCGATTTTGAAGCTTAAAATGACCCTCCAAATGACAGAATTGGCCTCTGGCTATTTCTAGCAAACTTGTAGATCTTTTTGTTATCTTTCCAGGGACTCCTAGAAAGCTCCATTCAGAGTTCTGTAGCACTCTATAGGTCCTGTACAAGCCAGATATGTCAAGTGAGCTTAAAATTTCGAAAATACGCAACAATTAGCAATTAAGCCCACTAACTTGCCCAAGACAAAAACTGAATTAGAATAGGAAAATAAAAGTCCAAGAGAATTCAAATAAGCTAAGAATGATAGAAAAATATTTAACTAAAGGCACTCCATCACAAAGCCAAGGTTGTAATTCCAAAAGTCATCAAGTGGGAAGACATTAATTTTCCTCAGACTTGACCCATGGATAGGGTAGCCTCAGCCAAACCCCAAACCACACCTAGCTTTGAATCTATCAGACAGTATGACTCCGGTAGGATAGAGATCACCTTTAATAGGTCTAACTCCTTTAATACCGCTAGATCATCCTTTACTAGAGATTCTAGATTTGAAATGTTTGGATCTGTTTTCGCTAGAAAATCATTCTCTGTTGCTTCTAGTAGAAGCAGTAGTAGAATTAAGCTTCAGGGTGTAGAAACCTCATCTTCGATTCCTCAACCCGTCTATCAGCAGGAAAATAACAAAGAAGAGTCTAGATCTATCCCTTCTCCAACCTTTTCATCTATGCAAGATTATGAAGTTATCCATGATTATAAGACTTGCATAGATTATGAAACCCTTAAGCTAGACTGTGACTCTAAGGAAATGACTCCTTAAAGAGAGTGGTTCTGTAGCAATTATAGGGATAATAGCAAAGACCAGATTAGGGAAGAGTATTATTCTTTTCTTAACCAGGTTAAAGCCCAAATCTTTTTCTTTGATTGGTTTAAATATTATGCAGCATACCATAAGATAGATTACCTTTTCTTATAACCAAACACCATTAGTGTTATTACTAAATATGATCTTAAGGGTGACCAGATAGTTAAATCTGAGTTTCCTCCATAAACTAAGTTTATCATTCCCAATGTTAGGAATGAAAAGCGTAACTTGATCTATGCATCACCTTTTAAGTCTAAGGATGAGTCTGAACCTATATCTTCCAAAGATATTAAAAATCTTATGGAAAAATTCAATTATACCAACAAATACCTCTAAACCATAGGAGAAAAATTAGGAGAAAGACCTAGCCTTAGTTTAGAAGCTAATACATCTTCTTCTAAGACCATTCAGACCCCAATCTTTAAACCTTTTAGGATGACTATTAAGCTTAAGAAAAAGTTTGATAAACTCAAAGCTTTCAACCAGCCTCCTAGTCACCCTTCTATAATCATTCAAGAAACTCCTCAGACTTTGCAAAAAGCTCATTCCAGACCAACCCTCATTAGGGCAAGATCTAGGCATGAGGCCCAAAAGGATAAAGATAAGGAAATCAATGTCCTTAAACAAACTGGGTTAGAAAAAGGTAATTTTGACTCTGATACGTCTGGCCAGGTTAATCCTATTAGAAATCAGCCAAATTGGAAGCAACCTTCTAAGTTGTATTACGATAGGGCAACCGCTCTTGATCTTCTCCTAGAGGAAAGGGAACGTTCCAAATCCTTTAATGCCAACCACATCTATGAATGGAACATAGATGGTAAAACTGAGTACCAAATCCTCAATATTCTCCAACAGATGACCATGGTTGCTACAGCCTATGATATATCCCTTAACTGTACTAAAGCAGTTATTGTAACATTTTAGTTTCCGGTTTCACTGGACAACTAAAAGGATGGTGGGATAATTACTTGTCTGAGGAACACAAGATCACCATCCAGAGAGCTGTCAAAATGGAAAATGATGGCACAATTCTAACCCAAGATCGTAAACTTATCCCTGATTCTATCAATCAGTTAATGTTTACCATAGTTCAACATTTCATAGGTGATTACAGCTTATGGAAAGATAGATCAGCTGAACTCCTTTCCAATCTTAGATGTAAGACTTTAGCTGACTTTAGATGGTATAAGGATACCTTCCTCACTAGAGTCTTTACCCGAGAAGACAGTCAAGAAACTTTCTGGAAAGAAAAATTTCTTGTTGGACTTCCGAAATCCTTAGGGGATAAGGTTAGGGATAAGATTAGTAGTCAGCATCCCAACAATGAGATCCCTTACAAGCAATTGAGTTATGGCCAACTTATTTCTTACATCCAGAAAGTAGCCTTAAAGATCTATCAAGATGATAAAATCCAATATCAATTTGCCAAAGAAAAGGCTCAAAATCGCAGAGATTTAGGAAATTTCTGTGAGCAGTTTGGTCTTCCTTGTTCTAAGCCTAGGAAATCCATAAAACATAATCATGATCCTGATAGACAAAAACCCAGGAAATTTGTTTATCATCGTCATAAGTCTGGAACTCCACCTTGGAAGCTTAGGAGAGAATTCCAAACCAAACCACCTTTTAATAAGGTAAACATTCCTAATAAACCTATAGTCTGTTAGACTTGTGGGAAACTCGGCCATAAAAGTCAATATTGAAGGCTTAAGAAGAAACTTAGGAACCTCAACCTTGAACCTTCTATAGAAGAACAGATAAACCATCTCCTAGTTGAGTCATCTACTGATGATAAGTCTGATAAGGAGTCTTCTGATGGTTAATCATTTGATAATTTGAATCAAAAATTCAGGAAGATGATTTACCTTCATCTGATGAAGATTGTCCTTCCTCTTCTCAGATCAATGTTCTCACAAAAGAACAAGATCTTCTTTTTGAGGTTATCAATTCTATTGCTGATCCTTAAGAAAAGAAAAATCTTTTGATTAAACTCAAACAATCTTAGATGAACCATCTTCTTCATCTTTTAGATCAAACAATTTGTTAATTAATAACAAGTTTAATATAAAAGAAACTCTTAATAAATTTGAAAAGAGTATTGTCAAACCTATAACCATTCAGGATCTTCAGCATGAAGTTAATCAACTTAAAGCCGAAATTCGCCTTATTATGGAACAACAAAATATTCATTAGAATATTTTGACTGTTTTACAATCTGGCGATCAAACTGATGAGGAAGAACCTGTTCAGAATAATCAACCTTCTGATAATGATTCTTCAAATGATTCAATTATTCCTCTAAAGATTTTTGAATTAATGTTCAAAATTTTTATATCAAAATCAAAATTAGTTGGAACTTTCATCCTTGAAACTGAAGCTCTATTTGATATAGGGGCAGATTCAAATTACGTTCAGGAAGGATTAATCCCAACTAAATATTTTGAAAAAACTTCCAAACGGCTCAGTACTGCTAGTGGTTCTAAGCTTCGGGTTAATTACAAACTTCCTAATGCTATTATTGAAAAAGAAGATTTGAAAATTAAAAATTCTTTTCTTATAGTCAAAAATCTTTAAAATGCGGTTATTCTTGGAACACTGTTTATTAAATCCATTTTTCCAATCATAATTTCTGATAAAGGTATTTCTACTACTTATCTGGATAAAATCATTACTTTCAAATTTCTCAAAACTCCTATAGTAAGATATTTGAATCCAATCATTTATAAGCAAAATCAAATTAATTATCTTAAAGAAGAAATTTCTTATAAGAAAATTGATGATTTTCTTAATCAACCAATTATTCAGAATAAAATCAAATCTTTGGTAAATCAAATCCAAAATTCTATTTCTGCTGATCTTCCTAATGCTTTTTGGCAAAGAAAGCAGCAAATTGTTGATCTTCCATATGAAAAGGATTTTAATGAACGAAAAATCCCTACTAAGGCTCGTCCTATCCAGATGAGTCAAGAACTCCTTATTCATTGCCAGAAGGAAATTCAGGATCTTCTGCAAAAGGGATTAATCAGGAAAAGCAAGAGTCCTTGGTCTTTTTTTGCTTTTTATGTCAATAAACAAGCCGAAATTGAGCATGGTACTCCTCGCTTGGTTATCAACTACAACCCCTTAATCAAGCCCTTCAATGGATTTGATATCCGATTCCAAATAACAAGGATCTTCTTAATCATCTTTTTTCTGCTAAAATCTTTTTTAAATTTGATATGAAATCTAGATTTTGGTAAATTCAAATCAAGGATAGTGATTGTTATAGAACATCCTTCATTGTCCCTTTTGGGCAATATGAATGGAGAGTTATGCCTTTTGGATTAAAATATGGTCCTTCAGAATTTCAAAAAATTATGAATGACATTTTTAATCCTTACTCATCTTTCATCATTGTCTACATTGATGATGTCCTTGTATTTTCTCAATTCATTGATCAACATTTTAAACACATTAACATTTTATTCAGGTAATCAGAAAAAATGATCTTGCATTATCCAAAACCCAAAATCAATCTTTTTCAAACTAAAGTTCATTTTCTTGGACATAATATATACCAAGGAACCATCACTCCCATTAATCGTGCAGTTGACTTTGCTAATAGATTTCCTGATCAAATCATTGAGAAGACCTAACTTCAACGTTTTCTTGGTTGTCTAAATTATGTTGCTGACTTCTTTCCACAACTGAGTAATCTTACTAAACCTCTTTATGATCGTCTCAAGAAGACACTTCCTCCATGGACCAATGTTCATACTAATCTTGTCAAACAGATCAAATCTAGAGTTAAAGACTTTCCCTATCTTTACCTCCCCAATCCTTCGGTCAAAAAAATTGTTGAAACTGATGCCTCTGACATTGGTTATGGAGGCATTATTAAACAGTCTGTTAATGACAAAGAACAAATAATTGCATTCACTTCAAAACATTGGAATCCTACTCAGCAGAATTATTCTACTGTTAAAAAAGAAGTTTTAGCAATTGTTTTATGCATCTCAAAATTTCAATCTAATTTACTTAATCAAAGGTTTTTAATTCATGTTGATTGTAAATATGCTAATGAGATTTTACAAAAGGATGTTAAAAATCTTGCATCAAAACAAATTTTTGCCAGATGGCAAACAATTTTAAGTATCTTTGATTTTGAAATTGAATTCCTCAAAGGTACGTTAAACTTTCTTCTTGATTATCTTACTCGTGAATATTTATAAGGGAGAAATCAGTGAAAGCCAAATGCCGGATTCAGTCAAATCTTCTTCCTCACAAGGAAGAGGGAGAGGCAGAAGCAACAAACCCAAACTAGTTGTTGTTGGTCTAATCACCCTTTCAGGTTAGGATCTTCTTCCAAACAGGGAGTTCAATCCAAAAATTCTGGGTCATCAACCCATTCGGGATCATCCCTGGCCCCTCAAACACAATCAGGATCTTTAACCCAAAACCCTCAATCTCAATCCGAGTCATCCACTCAGAAACCAAAACCCTAATCTCAAATAAAGGTTGATTATGCCATGCCCATTCAAACCTTTTTGGCTCTCCAAGAATAGGGCTTAACCCATCTTCTTAAAGGCCTCCCTTCAAAATCATGGGCTGACATTGCCTCAGAAGAAGATGAAGACAATGAAAGTCTTGCAACCATTATCCAAAATCTTAAAAGTGCTCCATTAACCCTTCATCAACCAAAAG
Organism: Glycine latifolia; assembly: GCA_013407115.1. Lineage (NCBI taxonomy): Eukaryota > Viridiplantae > Streptophyta > Magnoliopsida > Fabales > Fabaceae > Glycine > Glycine latifolia. The sequence continues at coordinate 23,252,063 of CM023955.1, forward strand.
GCAAAGCCATTGTTCAACAACTTGAACTAGTGGCAATCCAAAAGCCTAAATCTCAAACCCAGTACATCCCGGAAAATAAGTTTGAGGATGTTATCCAAATGGAACTAGATTTTTAGGACCCTAAACCAAACAAAATTCCCCATAAAATATTTCCAAAAGATTTCCAGGGAAACTAGTTCCATTACAAACCAAACTCAATCAGTAAAACAAGACATTTTTATGAATTTATTATGGTTGATACAAACTCAGTCCAGATTAAACATCATAAAAATAAAAATTCTGAGCAAATTGCTTATTCAACTCTACAAATCCTTAAGGTTTTAACAACTAGAGAATTTGGAGATTTGAAAAAAATCAAAAAAAATTCTTAAAACTATGATCCCATTGGTTTTTCTTATTGGGATGATCAAACTACCTAACATAATGTCTTTTATTTTTAGAATAAAGATTTTATCCATTCTTGGCTAATCTATTTCAAACAAAACATTCAGTACAAATTTCCTCAATGGTTTCTCCATTGATGGAATTATTTTGTGAAAAAGCACTATCAACACACACAATAACATAAAGGGGTGAATTGGTTAAAAGTTGGCCTTTTAAAAATCTTTAAAGAATCAGAGTAATAGAATTGTATCACAAATAAACCAAGAATTCTCCAATCAATCAAACCACTTAGTTCAATAAAACAATTAAAAAAACCTTCATTTGTTGAGTAATAAAGACTTCACCAAAGAATCACAGATTAAGATAGCAAGAAGATATTAAAGAAAGTAATAAACACAAGAACTTATACTAGTTCACCCCTCAACAAGAGAAGCTACATCTAGTTTCTTCTAACCAAACCTTGGCTAGAGTTCCACTATCAACAAAAGTTTGTTCTTTACAAGCTTACAAAGGATCACCCTTTATCAACCCTAGATAAAGAACTGAAATCTAAACACCCTCTAGACTTCTAATGATCAAGACATAGAGAAACCCTTCTCTACTCTTCCCTCTAAAGAACCCTACTCTAGACAAACTTAAAGAACCTTTTTTTAATAGCAACTAACAAGCTGAAATGTAAAAACAAATTACAACTTAAGTTTAGAGGAGAGATACATCCTGATGATCCAAAGAATGCAAATGTAAATTTTTACCAATCTGGAATCAAGTTGAAAGAAAGCAAGTTTCAGACCAAGCTCTCCAAGAAACTCCTTTGAAATCTTGTCCAAAAAGAATTCTATCTATGATGCATGAAGATCATGAATTGTAGGACAAGAGTTTTGTTACTTAGTGTATGTTCTCTCAATTCATAAGTCTTTTGAAAAACAATGAAAATCTTGAATTGTAATGTTCTGTTCAAATCAAAAGACCCAACAACTGTTTATAGAAAACTGTGGTAACTGAATGTAATCGATTAAATCGTCCATGTAATTGATTATTTACACTTATGTAATCGATCAATTACACATTTAATCGATTATAGTGTTCTTGTGCTTTCTGGAAAAAGAAACATGAACAAGTAATCGATTAATCCGTCATGTAATCGATTACTACAGGGATTCTCATTTTCAAAAATGTGCTTAGTAATCGATTATTGATAAATGATAATTGATTAACACAATCAGGACTTGTTTTGTGTTTGTACAGAGTAATCGATTACTTATTGCCTGTAATCGATTATTTTGTTCTTCATGGCTCAATTAATAGATTACCAAATTGTGGTAATTGATTAAGGCAGTGCAAAATTGGTTTTCCCAAAAACTTAAACCATGAGACTTTGGCTTTTATGCACTCATGAAAACTTAAAGCTTTTTCCCAAAACATGTGCTTTTATAAAACCATGAATGGAAGCCAATAAATGATGTTTATGCAATGCAAGGGATCATAGGAAGAAACTCTTAAACAACTAATAAATTACATATGCCTTCAATTGAATGACATGTAAAAAGCTAAAACTTGTCTAAGTCAAAGAGCCTCCTCATCTTGATCATCTTCAAGCTCCCCCTGTGTCTAACATTTTGGTCTAATTCTTGATATTCTTCCTTCTGTAGTAGTAGCTAGATTAACCACTTTTACCAAAAAAATTGAGTTTAGGGATGATCTATTCCCTACGGACTTACATTTCTTTAGTAAAATGTCTCTTGCCTAGATTTTCCAATGGCGCTATGTTTTTGGTAAGGTGCCTGCAAAAGGGCATTTGCCCATGTCGAGGAGACAAGCATTGGTCAAGTGGTGGTCTCAGTTTGACCATTCTAGAGCACATCCCGATCAAGTTAAACTTTGGTTCAAAAACCACCCCAAACAAATGAAGAATGCTGATCTTGAGACTTGTTAGTTTCTTAATCAAAGAACAGTAGCTCTTTCAGCTTTAGCAACATCCTCATCAAAGGAGAAGTTTGCTGAAAATATAAAGATGATTCTTAAGCTCTTGGAAAAGAAAAAGGAAGATGGCTCTTCATCAAAGAAGCCTGATGAATCTTGTTCATCAAAAAAGCAAGATGAAACATCTTCCGCATCTTCAGATGACTTTTATCAAAATGAAGACAACTGCTTTGGAATCAATCTTGCTGAAGACTGACGCCATCATTGCATCATCTTTTCCTGTGGCAGATTATTGTTCAGTATTGTTCACTGTAGCGGCAGGTTTTCCAGTTTTGATTACCGGAACTGTAGAAACAGGAAAATTTATGTCTTTAAAAGGGTTGTGTCCCTTATTCTGTAATCAAGTTTTTAGATTCATAGAGTTATCCTTAGGTATACCTCTGAGTTTTAATCTTATGTGATCTTTGTTTTGAGAAATAAAACTATTTTTTCTCATTTACATATTTTTATTCTGTAATTGAGTTCTTCTCTTCCCATCCACTCCCTCTCATCCCGACGGCTTTCTGCGCTTAAGAGTTTAATGTTCTAAATTTATTTAACTACATAGTCTCTGGTTTGTCGCCATGTGAATTCCACATTCTATTTTTGCTTTCCATTGATGCTTTGTTTGTCTTAGTCTCATTTCCCAGTTTTGCTTCCACCCCGTGTGTATGTGTGTATATATATATATATATATATATATATATATATTCATATGTAGGTTGTGGTTTTGGTCTGGGGGGTCCAACCTTCGGCAAATTGTTTACTATGTTTGTTAAATGGCTATAATTACAGTCATTATGTTGTCTGTTTGTTTGTGTGACAAGTGATTCTACTGATTAAAGGACCACGATTGGTTCCCTGAGAGTAGTACGTAGGCCTAAGTCTTGTATCTTTTTCTTGTTTGTTTCTTTGTAAGTGTTTGTTGATGCACTTGGCACGAGTTGTTTGTTTGTAAGTGTTTGTTGATGCACTTGGCACGAGGGCTACGCATGCAATACAGTGGTAACAGTCAAGAGGATTTGATATAGATTAAGGAATCGATGGTTCTTTTTCTTCTGTTAGAAGGTGAGGTTATGATAGAGGACTATCCAAAAGAGCATAAAGATCTAGAAGCACTCCATGAATTGAAGGTTCAAATGACAAGGTCCAAAACCAAGCTTCTACAAGAAAAGATGACCAAGTGAATCAAGGTTGGACTACTTATCAAAGGCAAGGATGGAGGATGCCATAAGGAGTTGAATTTGAGCATATTGATGATTGTTGAATAGCTTGCTTAGCGTGCATATCACGCTTAGTGCAATTCCTTGGCAGATTTTTTTGGGCTTAGCGCATGTGGCTTGCTTAGTGCGCATATCGCGCTTAGTGCAATTCCTTGGTAGAGAGTTTTTTGGGTTTAGTGTGCAACTTCTGCGAGGATTTTTGTATTTCTTATTTATTTGTGTAATGGGCCTCAATGTGGACTAAAATAGGCCTAAACTATGGGTTTTAGTGTGTTAATAGAGGCTTAGCTCTATAAGTACCCAGATATTTCTATTTTTGGAATAAATTTGATTAATGAAATTAAGATTTTGCTTGAATTGAGAGCTTAGCCTCTTATTGGTTCTTAACTGAACCCAAATCAATTCTTATCAAGGAAGCTTTCATTTGTGGCAAATCCTCCTTCGATTTATCACTCCATTATGGATCGTGGCGTCATTCATTATCATCTTTTAAATCTTCTCCTTTTTTGTTTTAGGTTTTCAAGCAACTATCCATGGAGTCTTAAAATTTGCATGTGGAAATGATCCAATCCATGCGTTTAGGTCTTGGTCGTCATCAGGTTATGTTGAGAAAGTGGATAGGGAACAGGGATACACTAGGGTATAATAGGCGAAGAAGTTCGAAAAACCTAGGGGAATTAGCGAATGGTGACTACCCGACATTTGGTGCACTCATTTGACACAGATAACTAGTAAGTGTCATATTTTAGTTATTTTCGGGATTATAATGATAGCACTTATCTTTTGATTCCATTAATCTCCTTATAAACTTTCTTTAATTCTAGTTGTTTTACATTTTGTATATTTATAAACGTTGTTGTTTAAATTTGGAAGATTCATCCATGTAATTCTGATGTTTCAATAGGTATTTGTTGGGTTTAGAAACCAAGTCAAGATGAAGGGCAAAATGGTCTATTTCACAAGTTTCCAGAGTGCAATTCGCCTAGGCTAGTATTCAACTCATCTGGGCTAATGAGGTTACTTCTTCCTGAAGCAACCAACTCTCTTGGGCGAGTGACCTTACTTCAGCCAGAAGTAACCAACTCGCCTGGGCAAGTTCAGCTTGCCTAGGTGAGTTGGTCTGGCACATCTTACACCATTTTCTTTAAAAAGCCTTTCAAATAGAGGAAATGAGGCAACCAACGAACTAGTAGAGTGAGAAACCAAAGAATCACACAGGAAGAGGTGAAAGAAGAGAGAAAAGGAGAATAAATTCTATAGAAAAAGATTGTGAGTCGCTTCCTTCGCCATGTCTTCTATTGATCTTGTGCTCTACACAATGATTGGTTAGTTTATCCAAAGGCTTGGATGTAATCTTCGTACCCTTATGTATCTCTTTTGATATTTGATATATATGTAAATCTTTTCTACTCATTGAAAACAATAGAAATACCCACAATAACCAAGAGGGGGGGGTCAATTGGTTTAAACTTGGTATTTTTAAAATTATTTAGAAAATCAGAGTTATAGGATCTTAATCACTGTTAAACCAAGAATGCTTCAAATCACTCAGTCCAACACAATTTCTTCAAAAACAGAACTTGTTAAGTAATAAAATAATACCAAGAATTAATGGTCAAGATAACAAGAGTTTAAGGAATAGAAAACCAACACAAGAATTTATACTGGTTCACTTCTCAAGAGAAGCTACATCCAGTTCTTCTAATCAACAGTAGATTGGAGTTTCAGTATTATAAAATTTCAGTTCTTACAAGCTTTACAACAACCACTCTTTATCAACCCTAGACAAAGAACAGAAATCTAAAACCCTATTAGATTCCTAATGATCAAGACATAGAGAACCCTTCTCTACTCTTCCCTCTAGAGAAAGCCACTCTAGAAAAAGCTTAAAGAACCCTTTACAATAGTTTCAAACTACCAAGAATACAAAACCAAAATTACAATAAGAGATAATGGAGAGAGACAACCTGATGATCCAATGGATATGAATGCTTATGGTTTACCAATCAGAGTTGAAATGCAGAAATCAATTTCAGAACATACTCTCCAAAACTTCTTTGAAAATCTTGCCCAAGAAATCTTTCAATACACCATGAAGATAAAGAAGTGGGACAAGAACTTTGTTAACTCAGAAAGTCCTTTCTAACTTTGAGAAGACTTGTATATGCTCAGAAAAATCGAAGTATATTGAGTTTTTAGATCAGACAAGCCTTCAATCTATTTATAACAAATGTTTATAACAAAATGTAATCGACTAAAGCGCTAAGTAATCGATTAAATTATCTTATGTAATCGATTAAATTGTCAAATAATCGATTAAAATGTTCTTAGCACAACCTGGGAACTGCAACGAGCAAAACAATCGATTAATCCGAGTCGTAATCGATTAAAGCAATCAGGTTCAGTTTTAAAAAACAAGCTTGTGTAATCGATTACGAATTGTTGGTAATCGATTAAAGCAATCATGCATTTTTAATATTGAACTTAAGTAATCAATTACGGTATCATGGTAACCGATTAAGACAGTGAGACATGCTTTTCATTTTGTAGTATGTAATCAATTACAAGAAGCCTGTAATTGATTAATATGTTCTTCATGGCTTTTCCAGATTTAAAATAGAGCCTGTAATCGATTAAAACGTTGTGTAATCGATTAAAGCAGTGAGATTTCATTTTTCCAAAAACTTAACCATGAGAAATTAGTTTCTTTTAAACCCATGAATAGCTTTAATGCTTTGCTGAAATCATGTATGCATGATCATGTTTATGCAATGCAAGGATCATAAGATTTGCCTCTCATACACTTAATCAAATTACAATTTTCCTTGGCATGTGAAAAGCTAAAATCTTTCTTCTAAGGCACAAGCTTCTTCATTAGCTTCATCTTATTCCTGGTCCCTCTATATCCAACATTCATTACTAGTGATTTCATTCTATTCATAATATTTGATTCTACTTGATCACTAGTTTCATGAAATTGGATTCTAAGTTTGGCTGGAAAGTGCTCTTAGAATTTGAACTGAATGATTTTACTCTTTACGTTACATTGCTAGGAATAGAGCATAACGTTTTGATTGCGAATAGCACGAGATTATGATTGTAATGCTGGGATATTTATTTCATATGCGAAGGATCGATATTCAGTAAATATCCTTAGAATTTTCAAATGCAAGGGATTGATTTGGGGTGAATTAATGTGTGTATCAGTAATGTTAGAAAATGATTCATATGTATTAATGTTAATTAGATACTAAGGGTATGAACAATTAAATCCAATCCTACCTTTTTTCTTGAATTAATTAAATTCGCTTTAATTGTTTTCATAATTTTTCGTATTTCTAATGCACTAAATCCGTTATTTCCATATTTTCATTAATTCTGTAATTTCCATAAACCCATGATATTCCGATAAACTTTATTGTACATAACTATTAAAATGTTAAGTTTTATTTGGAAAAACTGAGTAGCTCAAGTCCTTGTGGGGACAATCTCTTTATAAATTATGTAACCTGTGATGACATTGGTACCCTTGCCAATAGTCTAACAATAACTCGTAGGCCTAACTTTGCTACTACTGACGAGCTCTAAGACTATGCTTTTTGAGTTGGGAGCTTAGGGATCAGTGTACGTTGTATCCATGTGTGACAATCACTCTCAACTGTCATCAATATGATTTTGTAAGACCATCAAGATCTGGGAGGATTTGTGGCAGAGGTTGGGCCTTAATAGGCGATAAATGTGTTAGTAATGCACTTAGGGTCTGGAAAGTGTTGTTTGCTAGGGAAACTATACACAATGGTTAATAGGGTGTATGTATTCTTTGTTTGACTGTTTGTTTGCGATGTTTGAGTAGCAGAGGACTCACCCCTACAAGCAACAATTTTTAGGTACTGACGATGCCAAGTGCATCGAGTCATTTGTGGGCTTGGTGTAGCTTGCAGACAAAGTGGGTATGGCCTTGCACTGTAACACAGACTACACGTTACACCTGTCATACTCAAGTCCACGTAGTGCTAGCTGATAAATCGAATGCAATGCCCTTTACCATAGACCATTTATTAACCTGTTATATCCCATGAGGATTCACATCTCACATAGAGCTTTGAAACTATGAAGATACTCATTTGTATCTCTAACTGGAAGAGCCATGTCCTGCTTTGGAATTGTTGTTTACTCCAGAGGAGTACGATGAGCGAGGCAACCTTCGTTGATACAACATGCAACAAGTACACCTAGTAGAGGTTACAGAGGATCGAGGAGGCCATTCAGACATGTCGTCCGAAGAGATTAAGGAGTATCGAGAACTACTGAGGTAGTTGAGTCGACATCTGAGAAGGCTAATGATGATCCTTTCGTTGACACATCTTAGTTAGTTCAATACTTCTGGTGTGATAAGTGATCTGCTTTGATCCTAGTTTCCTTTTTTTGACTTTGATGTATTTTGAGAGACATTTTCTCCACGGACATGTATTTTGTTGTAGTAGGGATGTGAAATGTATTTTGTTTATTATCACACTATTATGGGTTTGTGTCACTACTAGTTTTATTTTATTTATGTATGAAAATTGAACTTATCTATATATGAATTTATTTTACTTTGATGCTACTATTTAGCATCTTCTAACTAACTCGTTTTGTTTTTAAAAAAATAGGATATGTAGATGTTATTATTATTTATAATAACAGGTGAAAAAACAAATGCACACATACTAAGTGTCTTCAAGAAATATTTTCTTCTAAAATTTGTGGTGTTAGATTGATTGCTAATGCACACATACTAAAAAAAATGATATATGTGTGCATTAGCATTCTCCATATACATACATACACACATAGGTTAAAGTTCCAATATTTTAAATAATACACTTGGAAAAAATGAATTATTTTCTATATGCTTATTAATAGGACATGGTAGTATTAATGCACATAAATAAATTTGTTCAATTTTTTTTATTTAAAAATTAGGTGAATTAAATTTAGAGCTTATAAGAGTTAAAGTAGATATCAAGGCTCAAATAATATTTATAAATTATTCATCATACAGTGAGAATTAATTCCATATGCTTGTAGGATAAAAATTTGTTCCTTACCAACCAGAGACAATTTATTCTATTATTTATCTATCTGGTTTAACATTAAAAATCTTAATGGACAATCTTGACAACATTGTTAAAAGATATTTTCAATATAAATTTTCTTACATTAAATAATTAATTTTTCATTTATATTTTTATTTCGATTCAAAATTTTAATATTGGTATATTGTATTAAATTAAAATATTTTAAAATAAACAAAATTTTAAAATTATTGTAATTTAATCAATCTTAATATTAACTTTTAAAATTTCATATCAACAAAGATGGGATGGTGTGATTTTTACATATCATTATCATAATTTCTTCCTCAATTTCAGAGTCTTGTTTTTCAATTATTGTTATTTAATATATTATAATTCATTGTTGGTAATAAAAATATTTAATAATCTCTTTAAGTTATTTTTATTTATAAACTTATTTAAATTTAAAAACACTCTGGCTTGTTAATTGCTACTCAATTAATGTGTGTTTAATATGCATTTGAAGAACCTGTTGTTCTATTATTATTATTATTATTATTATTATTATTATTATTATTATTATTAAGTGCTTTTTATTTTTAAACCATGTTATATTTTATTTCATAACTCACTCGTCACTCTACTCTAATTTCTTTTTTGTCTTAAAAAGTTTACATTTTTTGTTTTGTTAATACATATTGAAAATTAAAGACAAAAAAAGTCATACATGTTTTTTGGTAAGACAAGGGAAATTAAACATAGTAATAGATATTTCAAAAAGAAAACTGACATTGGAGAGTATGCAATTACAGTATAAAGAAAATAAAATAAAATATCTTTAAAAACATGTACACTAAAAGTTAGTATTGCATTTATATATAGTTGTAGATACGGATGGTATGGTAAAGTGGATTTATATCGGCAAATCATTCCATTTAGTTTACTAAAAAAGGTGTAGTGGGCTAGCACACTTTGAAAAGTGGGCTAACACGATCTATCCCATTTTTTTGTGGATTAGGGCTAGTTCGACTCATTTTTTATAGGCGATCCACTTTGTCATCCCGTAAGTGGGATTTTATGGTAAAATGGGTTTGACCCGACGGACTAACCCATTTAGTCCATTAAAAAAAGTGGGACAAACTAACATTGTTAGTCCATTTTACAAAGTGGATTAGCTCGACTCACTCCATTTTTTTTTCGAGTTAGGGTCAGTCCGACCTGTTTTTAGTGGACGGACTCACTTTATCACCCCTAGTTATAGATAGTCTAACATATATTTGTAGATATATGTAAGAAAAAAAATTAAGATTAACTTAGACCACCTGTTTGAAAATAATACTAAGATGTAATTCTTCAAATTTAGTAATATTTTTTAATTAGAAATGATTTTAATTTTGATAATTTGTGTAATAAAAATTTGCATTCAAAATTAACGTAGATAACCTATTTGAAATTCTAACCAAAATATACATAATGGTTAATATTATTTTTTATTGTTTTTATAAATTTTATATAATTTTTTTTATTTCGCAACAATTATCTCCCACGAGTATGAAATGAATTCTTTATAAATAATTTTTACCTCTATTATTGTATATGACAGATAAAATTCTCTTACATTTATTTAATTGAACACCAAATCAAACGATTCCTTTCCCTAACAAATTGTACATCAACCCAGATAGTAACAAAGGGAAAGAAACAAGAACATCCTTGTACAATGAATTAGATCCTTGTTTTTAATTTCTTCTTCTATAATGGTCTCTAATTTGATAAAATTTGATGATTTTCGAGATCGAAATATTAAAGTAGCTGGTGCAATTTTACTCTATTAGTGGATCGATTTTGTCCTTTTGATCGTCATTAAATAATGAAATTCAAATATAAATGATTTTAGTAAATACAGAAAAGCTAGAAGATGGTAAAATAATATTGAAGAGAGGAATCAATCAATTGAATATGGTAGGACATTTGAAAACTTGAAATATATAGTTGAGGATGCTAACCGCAAAGAATCTAAAAATAGTTTTAGACCTAAAAAAAGGAAGGCATCATCGGAGGTGCAACAATGAAAATAATAACTTCCCCAGCTAGTTTGAATATTTCTTCCATGACAACTAGATATATGTTTAGTGGCATTTCTAGAAATAAGGCTCCAACGGTATCGAATTCTCAAGGATTCTTTTGTGTGGTACTTTAAGGAAAAAAGAAATTAAAATATGACGAAAAGTTATAAATGTTTGAACAAATATTAAGTTACAGAATAAAAGTCAAGAATGAAATAAAATAAAAACTAAACTGAAATTGAAATTAAATTTAGATAGCGAAATTACAAATTTTAGTAATAATTTTATTTATTTAAATTATTTACTTTAGCTACTTGTTTTCGTACATACTCAAAAAGTAAGAATTTTTTTAAAAAAAGAATACTAATATTATAAAGGCTTAATGTCAAGATCCATTATATTTTATGATTATTTCATTCTAATATATTAATTTAAAAAAAAATTAAAATATTTCATTTCAATTCTTTCAATTTTTGGTTGTTAATAGTGTTAACTTTAAATTTTAAAATAATTGATTTAACAAAACAATAACTAAAAATTGTCATTACCTATTTTATTAAAAGAAATCCTCCATTGCTCCCTCGGACAATCACATATAAGAAAAAATGAAGATGAAGATATGTTGGAACAATTTTTTTTGTTATATTCTTGTTGCCAGCAAATTTCACATTTTTTTTTATATCATATTCAGAGTTTCTTGATCCAATTTCATTAGAAATGCAATTTGATACTGGATGACCATTTGCATTCTTCATTTTTCTTATTAGGATCACATTGATCTCCTTCATATTCTTGTCACATTAATTCGTGTGGCATTAAATCAAAAAAATTGTTATAGATGTGCAATATGTTATGGAAAATAAATATTGTTTTTGTTTCATAAAATTTTAGCTATTTTTAATAAACCAATAATCCAACTACCAGAATAAGACATGTATGTTGTACAATATATTTCAAATTATGATTAGTTTCGTCTTTATCATATTTCAATTATTATTATTATTATGTTTCATTATTTTCGTTGTTTTGTTCCGTCTATTATGTTTGTCTCTCTAATTATTATTGTTAGTATGCTGTGTCATTTTATTATGTTTGGATTATTATGTTTATCTCTCTAATTGATAGTATTTTTTGTTATTTGAATGCTTTAATTTCTTGGTATAATATAACTAAGATATGATAATCATATATTTATTGTATTTTTAATTATTTTTTAAATTTTAACATTATTATTTAATTATTTTAAGACTATTAAAAATTATTAATCAACAAAAATTTTGTTATTTAAATAAATTATTTTAAAAAATATTGTCTTAAACAATTAATAAAAAAACAGAGAAATTTGGATTTTAATTCTCGACTTCTTAACATAAAATAATTTTTTAAAATAAATAAAATAATAATAATAATAATAAATAAATAAATTAAAAAAAAAGAAATGAGTGTTGTTTGGGAATAAAGGGATATAAAAACGTATAATTTGGGAAAAATTCCACCATACTCACTCCACCGCCGCCAAGAGCTGTCTTCAGGTCCTCCACTACTCCCAACATCGCCCTCCCCCGCTGCGGAGCAGCCAAGTTCGCCTGCGCTGGATGAGCACCTCCCTCGACTATCAATACGGCCTCAAATACATCAACCACACCTAAATCTTCGCCAAAACAGTATCGTTTCTTGACTCTCGCTATTCTCTCCGGCAACACTCTTAGCATGATGGTTTGGTACGATCTCTTAGGAAACAACACTGTGTTGTAGAGGTCGTCGGTGACTAAGCGTGACGGTTTCTGGGAGCTGTCTACCGAGGGACTTGGGCTGGGATCACAATGTGTGATGGTGGCGACGGTATGACACCACGGAGGAGGGAGAGGCCCAGATCATTCTTGGAAATAGGAGGCTTATATGTTATGGAAGAGGTATTATGTTTATATAAGAGAGGAGAATTTATGGAAGAGTGGAGAGAATTTTTATAACTTAGAACTTGTATTGATAATTGCTTGCTTACAAATGTAGGGGATGACCCCTGTTTATACTAGTACATGGAAGATTCTAGAAACCACTCAACTTACCTATAGTCTAGATAATTCTATACATGTATCTTATAATTATGGATCATTCTAGATTTAGATATTTTACTACAATATTTTAGAGACTTTGACTACTACCACTTACAAGATCTTTCTAGATCTTGGACTACAAATACGGACTACTAGTACAATAAACATTTTAAGCCCAAAATCAAGTTTATATTTCAACAGCCCCCCTTAAACTTGATTTAGTGATGCCAAGCATATTTCGTAATCTCTGAAACGTCTCATACTTGAGAGGCTTTGTGAAGATGTCTGCAACTTGATCAAGTGACTTCGTGTATCGTATCTGGACCTCCTTCTTAGCCACACATTCTCTAATGTAATGAAATCTCGTGTCGATGTGCTTACTTCGATCATGGTGGACTGGATTTTTTGCTAGAGCAATAGCTGACTTGTTGTCTACATATATCTCCGTTGCTTCCTTCTAAAATAACTTGAGATCATTTAGTAATCTCCTTAGCCATATCGCGTGACACGTACATGTTGTAGCAACTACATATTCAGCTTCACATGTTGAGAGAGTAACAATAGGTTGCTTCTTAGAACTCCACGTGAATGTTGTATCTCCTATGTAGAACACGAACCCACTTGTACTCTTAAGGTCATCAATGTCTCCGGCTCAATCACTATCACTGTATCCAACTAGCTTGAAGTGATCAGAAGGTGAATAAAACAGACCATAGTCAATCGTACCTTTGATGTAGCGAAGTATCCTCTTTGTTGCCTTCAAGTGATTTATTGTAGGTGCTTCCATATATCGACTTACTAGTCCAACTCCGTAGAGAATATCTGGCCTTGTGCAAGTTAGATACCGCGGACTTCCAACCAAACTCTTGTATTGCGTTGGATCCACCAAGTATCCTTCATCATCTTTCGACAACTTGAGATTGCAATCCACCGATGTGTTCATGGGCTTGCAATCAAACATCTTGAATTTCTTTAACACTTCTTTTGCATAGCCTTCTTGAGATATGAATATTCCATCCTCCTTTTGTTTTACCTCGATCCCAAGATAGTATGACATGAGCCCAATGTCTGTCATCTCAAACTCTCGAACCATGGCTTTCTTGAACTCCTCGAACATTACTGGATTGCTACCTGTGAATATCAAGTCGTCCACGTATAGGCATACGAGCATAAGATCTCCATTCTTACTCACCTTGGTGTATAACGCGTGCTCGTGAGAACATTTCATGAAGCTATTCTGCTGGAAATACTTGTCAATCCTGCTATTCCATGCCCTCGGTGCTTGCTTCAATCCATATAATGCCTTCTTTAATCTCAGAACTTTATGCTCTTGTCCTTTCGTAACGTATCCCAAAGGCTGCTCGATGTAGACCTCTTCTTCAAGATAGCCATTTAGGAAAGCAGACTTGACATCCATCTGATAAATCCTCCAATTGTTTTGAGCGGCTAATGAGATCATCAACCTTATAGTTTCAAGACGAGCAACAGGTGCAAACACTTCGTAGTAGTCGATCCCCTCTCGTTGGCTATATCCCTTAGCCACTAATCTGGCCTTGTATCTTTCCACTTCTCCTTTAGAGTTCTTCTTGGCCTTGTACACCCATTTCACGCCAATAGCTTTATGACCCTTTGGAAGAGTAATGAGTTCCCATGTATCATTCTTTTTTATTGCATGGATCTCTTCGTCCATCGCGTGTCTCCATTTCTCATTTTCCGTCGCATCTTCATAGCTTATAGGCTCACTATCTGCTAGGAGACAATATAGTGTTAGATTATCCAAAGGCTGGGTTACCTCATATAGCTCATCAATGCTCTTTGTACAATGTTGAACTCTACTTGACTCTCCTTCTGAAGGTGGTGTTTCTTGTCCTCCACGTGTCGGTGATGATGGTGGTGTAGAAGATTCTGGAGTTTCCAAGTTTTCTTCATTCCTTGAGATATCTCCATATGGATAAGGAAGAAAATTATAATTTTCAATTCCAATCCCAAGTTGCTTCTTCATCGAACACCACGTCTCTACTTGAGATAACTTTGCAAGTTTGAGGATTGTAAAGCTTGTAACCCTTTGAGCTTGAGTCATATCCTACAAAAATTAGTTTCTCGCTCTTGTCATCGAGTTTTGACCTCTTTTGATCCGGCACATGTGTATACGCCATGCTTCCAAATACTCGTAGATGTGAGATGCCCGATTTTCTTCCATTCCAGGCTTCAATGGGTGTCTTGTCTCGAACACTCCTTGTGGGAGAGCGGTTTAGTAGATAAACCGCACAATCAACAGCTTCAGCCCAAAACTCCTTTGGCATTCTCTTGCTTTTCAACATGCTTCTAGCCATGTCTAGAATCGTCCGGTTTTTTCTCTCCGCCACGCCATTTTGTTGTCGGGAATACGGAAGCGTTAGAGGACGACGAAGTCCGTTTGTCTCACAATACTCCTTGAATTCATTTGATGTGAATTCTCCTCCTCTATCTGATCTTATTGCCTTTATGGTAAGGCCACTTTGATTCTCCACAAAAGCTTTGAACTTCTTGAACATTCCAAAGACTTCTGTTTTTTCTTTTAGGAAATAGACCCATGTCTTTCGGCTAAAATCCTCAATGACTAGAAGAAAATATTTGTTTTTACCGAAAGATAGTGGATGGATGGGTCCACACATGTCCGTGTCAATAAGTTCTAGAGGTTTCTTCGCTCTACTAGAAGCCTCTAGTGGAAAACTGTTTCGGAAGTGCTTTCCTAGAAGGCATCCCTCACATATTTGATCCGGATGATTAATTGGAGGCAAACCCTTCACCATTCCTTTACTTGATAATAACTTTAAGCCTCCAAAATTCAAGTGCCCGTATCTCATGTGCCAAAGCCAAGAATTATCTTTGAAACATGCTTTTAAACATCTTGGAATATCATGTTGAATATTTAGCAAAAACATCCTATTCGTTGACATTGGCACTTGAGCAATCAAACCTCCTATTTGGTCTCTTATAGAAAGATTGCGATTTATCATGTGAATATCATAACCTTTCTCTAAGAGTTGTCCAACACTCAGTATATTGGTCCTCATATTGGGCACATAATACACGCTGGAGATAAATTGATGCCTTCCATTTTTCAAGCGGATGAGGATCTTACCTTTGCCTTTCACCAGGACTTTAGAGGAATCTCCAAAGGTGATACTACCACTTATCACCTCATCTAACTCCATGAACATGCTTTTGTCTCCGTAAATGTGGTTGCTTGCACCGGTGTCGAGATACCACAAATTCGATCCTCCATTATCTCCACCTTTGCATGCTAGTAACAAAGTATTCTCCAACGATTCGGAATCTTCTTGCGCAAAATTTGCTCTTTCTTGGAAATAATTGTTTGACTTCTCGCATTCTGAAGCATAGTGGCCAAATTTATGACAATTATAACATTTAGTTTGAGAGTTGTCATACCTTGGCCTTCTACTTGTGTAGCCTCTCCCACGACCTCTTGTTGAGCGAAAATCTTGACTCCTTTCTTCATTTTTGTAAGACTTATAGCCTCCCCGTTTGATATATCCTCGCCCTCGTCCTCGACCACATACTTGACCATGGCCTCGTTGACTTGTTTGATGAGTCTTTTCACCACTTTCTTCTTCGAAAGAGAGCTTCGCTTGTAAAGCTTGCTCCAAAGGCTCCTTATTCTTCTTGTTAAACCTCTCCTCATGATTTAATTAAAAATTATAGGTTTGAATAAAAATATTAGGTTCATGTACATTATAAATTTTAATTTTATAAAATCATAGGTTCATATACTTTAGAAATTTATATATGTAAAAAAAAAATATTATTAGATAAAAATTAATTATTATAAAACTTATTATGTAAATTTATGTGTATTAAATATGCATTAAAATTTGTAATGTTATATATAGTAACATTAATTAGTTTTTAATATGAATGGTCTAATAGCTCAGTTGGTTAGAGTATTGTGCTTGTATTTGAATGGTTACAAGTTCGACAACTGCTTGGGTCATTATTTTAAAAATATTTTAACACGTACGGATTGCGAATCCGTAAGGTTCATAATCCGTAAGGCGATGGGTGTATAAATCCCTAAAGGTTCATACAGATTGTCAATCCGTATGAAACTTATGGATTACGAGAAGGGCAAAATCAGTATTACACTGTGCATGCTAGGTGTATTGGAAAAAGCGTTGATGTAGGAAGTAGATCCTTATTTTTTTTTTCTTGTAACACTTTAAATAATTTTGTTATTTTTTAAAGTATTTTAAAGATGAAAAATAAAATAAATATATTTTATAAGAATTACAATGAAAAAAATTAAATAAATGAAAATAAAAAACACTATATTACAAAAAAAAAAAACATTAAATTACAGAAAACAATATATTTAAGTGTTAAAGAAATGCACACTTCGGGCAACAATTTGGACTATACGTTTTGGGCTATAAAAGGAGAAAATTCTGTATCATCTGCCCGAAGATGTAATACTAACCCGATTAACCAATCTAATCTAACTTATACTTAAAATTTAATTTAACTTTCAACTAGTTATGTTTCTACACATACAATAATTCATGATTTTTTTTCTATTAGATAACATTTCTAATAATTGTGCAATTTTATTTTAATTCATACACATTTTTTGGTAAAGGGACATTTTTAATTTCTCAAAAATCATATGTTAGAAAAACTTAGATTTTCATGTTTGGATATTTAATTTTTTTTTTCTCAAAAGACTATATTTCTCGAAAACCATTTTTATCTTACTTTTTCGTAAAATTATCCCTATCAAGGGAGAGGGAGTCGGGAATCTAAGGGGGAATGTTTTAATAACATAAAAGGATTATATATTATCCCTTTTCGAATTATAAATTATCTTCAACTAGGATTCATCTCTATCCAAAAATCCATTCTCTATTGTTGAACGTTACACACTCAACTACGTACTAATGGTCTTTCTCTTCAAAACCCCATTTTTGTGTTTATTTATTTTTCTGCATATTTTCATCTCTTGGTTACATTCCTTCCTCTTTCTCGTCAAAATGAATCAGAACATATTCTTAATTCAAAAAGTGAATCAAAATATTAAAACACTACACCAAATTATTCATCCGAGTAATACCGAACTTAATTCCTTCAAGCAAGGTCTAGATTTGAGTATTATGAATAAAAAATATGATTAAGAGAGAGAATTTCAATAAAAATAGCCAACCAAAATCTCATATGAAAATTAGTCATGAATACTCCGTAACAATATGGTTATCAAAAAATATTAAAACACTACACACCGATGTTTTAAAAAAAAATCAAAACACTGTCCATAATGCCAGAATAGCAAAAATTGACGAAAAATATGATTGCATATGCGAATACAAAATCAACAAAACTAACACATTTATAATGACATACCGATTTTGACGAGAGCATTCAATCATTAGCTTGTATAATGTAATTCTGTGAATACAAAGTCAGAATGGTAAAATAAAAAACGTTAATGCAGTTAAGGAGAGAATACATCTAAAAAATAAAATAAAATTTGAGTAAAACAAATACTCAATGAAGTTATTTTAATAAAAGTTATATAAGCAAAAATTCTTATATAATCAAGAAATTTTTAATATAACCATACTTGAGAATAATTAATTCCCATAACATGATTAATCAAACGTATTTTAACAATTTTCACGAATCATAATTTTTAGAAATCATGATTCTTGTATACAAGAAAATTTTGTCCCTACCAAACGTCTCCTAGATGTTTTTCCTAGGCATAAGGATCGGATTAATGACGTTTACAATACTTGAATTCTCGATGTAGATGCTACATAGTTGGTTCTCATCCTTCAGAGACTACGAGTATAATAGGAGCATCTGTCAACAAAAGGATCACCCTAAGATGATCATCTCGTGGCTATTGAGAACGAATCAAATCAGATGGTTCTATTTCTTATTCTTAATGTTTTCGATCTCGGTTCCGTAGGAACAAGTCATAGAAATTGAGAAAAATAGATCATTCACAACCACTGATGAAGGATTTCAAAAAGTTAAAAATTAGTAATCCTTTTGAAAATGAAAAATAGAAAGGATTCGATCTTATACATACACGAGGAAAGTAATAAAAAAAGAAAGAACTCATCCTGTTATTAATAAGTCACCCACATTTCTCCACATTCAAGATATCTAGTCCTAGACATGGAAAACACTACTTTCATTATTACATATAACACTCTTTTAATAATTCATATCTTTTTAAGAAAAATAATTAACTTAGTTAATCATATTAAATTTATCAATTATTTATACTGTTATTATTATTCATTTCTCGGGTTAATTGCTTCTTACAAAAAAGTAATTAATGCTTGAAGAGAAAATATTATAATTAATTAATTAAGGATATTATAGGATTAAAATAAGTAATATATCATACTTTTAAAAGTAAATTTTATAAAAAGCAACAAACAATAAAATACAAATAGTCTTATATACGGGCAACAGAGGTAAAAATAGTCTTATATAAAGGAAATGGTGGCAGTGTAAAGTTAATGTAATCCTTATAAAACTAAGACAATCCTAGAAGCCAGTTTTTTTGAGATTGAATTAAACCCTAAGTTGGAATTCTAAGAGCACAATCCATTTTTGTCATTGTTAACATAAAATATAAATCAAGAATATCATGCAAGCGGTAGATATTTTAACCATAAAAAGTTGCTATCTAAGAATCTTGACCAATTAGAAATCAATATCAATATTACTGAAAGTAAAACATCAACAATACAATTATTATGACGCCGCAAATGTTGATTCTCCTACAAATAATGTTACCATGTTTAGCGTCTGTCATTCTGTTTTTAATCTCACATGGTACACTAGTCATGATGCAGGGATTATTTCTCCTGAACACGATCCTAAATCTCTACTTTTACAGTTTACTTGTCAACTCGTTGAACCCTTTAAGTCAAAATAAATTGCACTAAGTCAAAACACCAGTAAAAATTTGCAACATGAAATACAGACATACCCGATAAACTCATGCATATTGAAGAACATGCAAATAAGTTCTAGGATTAGCAAAATCAATCATTTGGAAATTGTACGCGTGGATCAAGTTAATGAAGATCCAAATTTTAAGTAATTTTTTTAAAATCAACTCTTATTTGTACAAAAAGAATCCCGAATTCTGGACCGCATTGAATGATTGGAAAAATATAACCACTGATGGTGTCAGGCTACCAGTCATTAAACTTTCTACTAAAATACATCTTCCCAGGAAATCTAGTTTTATCAACGAAATTTTAACACTACAAATTCTGCTGCAAATTATCTGCAGTCAGGAACAGAACAGAGGAACACTTCGGGTCAAACTTCTAAGTTTGCAGGCATATTAGCTTAAAATGCTTACAATTAGTAGACCAAGAAATTATGATTTAGGCTTTTTTGGGGTATCCGAGCTTGATGGTTCAGCTTTCCTCTTAATTCCCAGAAAATGCTCTACCTGAATCAATTAAAAAAAAAAAAGATTTTAACAGAAACATGCAAAGCTATACCATGAAAACACTTTTTCTAAAGCTTAAACACGCCCTAAATTACCTTTCGATCACCAAGCATAGGTGTCAAGCCCCCAGGAAGATCCTTCTCAACAGTTGCAAAACCACTTTTTGGGTCACTAGTTTGGCTGCCAATAAAAAAAGTCACATACATTGGTATTTCAACTAAACAAAAGGAAAGAAGAGAAGATAGAAGAAACTACACAGAGCCATGCTTGCTATATTTATTTAATTCTTTTGATATTTTCAAAGACTTGCACAATTCAGTACAAAACCTATAGTTTTTACTGGCATAATATCATAGGGAAAATGAAAAAAGGTTTTGTTATGCAACTCCTAACACAATACAATGTTCCTACTTCCACAGTAGTTAATCTGGACAGCAACGCAAAATGGACAACCCCAAATGCTATGAAAGATCACAAAGCAACTGCTATACTAAAGATGGAGAAAACAGTGCAAAAGGTCACCCACCTTGGCCACAATCAGCATCACATGACAGTCCTATGGTGGCCAAACCAAAGCAGTTTTAACATTATTAACCCTAGTTACTTCTTAGCATGCCAAAATCACTTTTTGCCACAATCAATTTTAAATTTTTCTATAATAGGTTCTGAATGCTGCCGTAAGGAGAAGAATTAGACTTGTTTTTTGGCAAAAGTAGGAAAGGGATTGTTTTAAGTGGAAATTTTACCGTACATTGGAACTCAAACACAAAACATCACTTTAATTGCCTTTGATGAGAGCTGATTTTATCTGAGAATACCCAAATAAAAACTATTTCACTGCTGCATTTTTCACACACAAACCCAAAGACAGCAAGAAATGAAGGCTGAAGGCAGGTGAATAATAAGTAAGATGTAAATGAAATGACAAGAAATGGACTGGATGTCCCATCACGACACTGATGGAGGATAAGAAGAATTAGTCAAAATTATTCAAGAACCAAGTCATGCCAAATATGTAGCTATTATAGGTAACAGTCCAAGATACAGATAACAACATGCACCCACACCAACTGGTGTCGGATGCTTCAATGTTAGAATCAAGAGTCTTTACTCCAAAATGTAGACATGAATCAAAAGAAAGTAGAATGCTTTTAAGAAGAGGGAAAGGAAACAGTCTTAGTTTAAAAAGTGTGTCCCTCATTGCAACAGTAACTTTAATCAGCAAATCATGAAATGATGTATGTTCCTAGTTTCTCATTTTATTATATGTAAACAGTTTTTAAATTAAAACTTCAGGAATTATTAGTCTGTAAATTTAAAATCATACCCTGGTTTAACATGACCACTAAGAACAAGATAGGGTGTCTGCAAACGAGCTTGAGCTTCCCTCATTCTCTTCACAGACAGTGATGGTGTATCTGAGCTATTCATTTGCTTCATCTTCAATTCTTCGTGATATTGCTTCATACGCTTTTCTTGCTTCATTTTTCCAGGTCCTTTACCATGGAACTTATGAGAAATCATCCGAAAGGCTTCCTTAGGAGTCAACTGGAAGCAACAAAATTCAAACAAGGATAAATGATGCTCCACTACAATTCGAAAACTGAAACTTGCAAAGAATGATACTAAAACTGATTAAAAAATTGCATTGATGGTGTCAATTTCAACGTTCAGCACCATTAAATATTATAATTACTAAGCACACAAACCCACACACATTCTGCTCCTGTTTGGTATTAAATTAATATAGAACAATATTTCTAAAGTTCTGTCAAAGAGGTGGCAAAAATAAGTTGGAGCCAAACAAACACAATTTATATACACAATTTATATATATATATATATATAGATAGATAGATAGATAGATAGAGAGAGAGAGAGAGAGAGAGAGAGGAGGGATCAAATTACACCGGTATAACTTTGACAACTGTTACACCATTTTAGAACTTTCAACTGAATAATGTTTTCTTATAACTCACCGTTGGATTGAAAGTTCATTCATATAAATCACATGCAAAATTTCATATTAATCCAAAATTATCTGTTACCTCGTTCATATAGATTAAAATTGACGTAATATAAAATTTCAAAATATACTGAAATATGAAACATTTGATTACTTTCTTGTTTAATTTTGACAAAATTTGACACAAACGATCTTAGTAATATGTAGATATAATTCAACGATTGGATCAATAAAAATCACATTTTTATATCAAGTTATAAAAATGGTGTAATAGTTATTAAAGTTACACTGATGTAATTTGATATAACACCGATGTAACTTAAGCAACTATTATATCATTTTATAACTTCATACAGACTGTGATTTTTATCGATCCAACAGAACTATATTCACATATTTTTCTGTTACATTTTGTCAAAATTGAACATCAATAAGCAAGTAATCAAATGATCAATATTTTAGAATATTTCGAAAGTTTATATTACGTTGATTTTAATTTATATAAATGAGGTAACAAATATTTTGGATTTTAATCTATATGAAAATTTGTACATAAGATCTATGTGAAAGAAACTTTCAATCCAACAGTGGGTTCAAAAAAAAATTCTCCAATTGAAAGGTGCTGACTGGTGTAATAGTTGGTCAAGTTACAACGGTGTAATTCGATCTTCCCCTGTGCATATATATATATATATATATATTTGGAGGGATAAGCTTAATTCAAGAGTAACTCTTTCATCCTCACCGTTCATTTTCCTGAAATCTAATGGTTGTAATAAGTCACTAATTTTATCCATTAGATTCCAAGAAAATGAATAGTAAGGATGAGTAACCCAAAAAGAGTTACTCTTGGTGTAAGTTGATCTATCCTCTCTTTCTTTCTCTCTCTCTCTATATATACATATATATCACAACTAACAAGTATGCAAAACAAACCTTCAGATACAATGGTGTGGTACTTTTCTATTCCAAAGCACAATACATTACAGATCGTCTTTTCTTTTGGTAATTAAAAGAAAACACACCATACCTACCACAAAATGTTGTGAAACTTGAGGATTGTAAGAGGATAAAAGGAGGGTAAAAGATCATAACTCATATCGTAGAACTTATGTGCATATGCAAAATTATATTTATACACATACACACACATACTTAAAAAATAATGTAGACAATTAAAAGAATGCATAACTCATAAATCATAAAGATTAAGATCCAACAGATAAAACAACTCAAAATTGAGCACACATTACATTACTCTGCACCCAAATACTAGACAGAGAACACCCAAACAACTAACACCCAACACCCCTCAGGCAAGCAAGAACACAACCACCCAAAGCACTCCTCTCAGACAACAAAAAACACTGAATAGTGAACACCCAATAGAGCAAGCAATACACAGCTGCAGTAGGCAAGCAAGCAACAAGAAGCAAAAATCCAACCAAGAACAGAGAATAGAGCAACAGATTTTTTCGAACAGAAAGAAGAGCACACAAGAGGGTGCGCCAACATCAGAAAGAGACAGAAAAGGCAGTGAACAAGGTGGAGAAAGACAGGTAGTGCACGTTCTTCCTCTATGCGGTGAGCACGATTTTGGTTTTCATTTTGGGAAGCTAACAGAGGGCTTTACAAGTTTTCAAACTTGGTCAGGCCAAACTGGAACCGGAAAGCCATCTCATCAGAACTCATTCAGGATCGGCAATCCTGCGAGTTGAAGAGAAAATTCACAATCCCACTGTGATCCACTTTGCAAGCAACCCTCCATAAGATTAAGCTCATTGAACCTCAAAAATTGGATGATCATGCGAGTATGCAAGTAAACGCGCAATCCTGAAAACACTGCTACCATACACACACACAGCATATTTATACAAGTCTTCATGCATGTATCAAATTATACACCCTTAACAATTTGAATTTCTTACTCAGACTCAAAAGATTGATTTGTAATCAGTGGACCTAAAAGGTTAAACGCGGTCTCGGTAATTCACATAATATACAATATTACCATCAGCGCATTCAGAGCCTAAGAATTACACAACTAAATCAATCCAAACAAGAAAAATGAAAAACAATACAAAAGTCAAAAGTTAAATAGGAGATTAGGGGAAATGATGAGGGTAAATAAAATTGACGAACCATAGTTTTATGGGGGGGAATCTACTTTCACCGGGAATGAGTTTGGCAAACTTGTTCCACTTAACTAATTCTAGAATACAAATTCGAAAAATCCAACCGATGAATTATGTGATATTATCTTGATGATCATGCGTGTCAAATTTTGGATAAATTGAACATTCACATGTAGTCTTATAACTAACACTTACAATTTGAAACGTCTATTATTATCATTAAAATAAAGTTGCTTAATGAAATTATCAAATGATTTATAAATTGAAATACTTAATTATTGAGAACTCTCAAACGAACAGTTGAATTAATGAAATTCAATGTGTATAAGATTATTAAGTGATCATAAAGTTTGTCTCTAAAGATTATTGTTCAAGGCAAAAATGTCAATGCAGTGATAAAAAAACAACATAATATGATCTTAGTGCCATAAAAAAACAAAAATATGAGGTGAAGAATGTGGAAAACTTACAATTCTCCCAAATTCATCTGTCCTTTCAATGTGAATCTCCCTTGTCTTCTGTGCTTCCTTCTCTTCATCGTCTACGATCCCAACCAATTTACTTTTCTTCTTGTCCATGTTTCTGCCACCCCATTCAATGCTTTCTTTAAGTGTTCCTCGCTCTTTAAGCAGTTTCAAAGCACCTGACAATCCTTTCCCTACAGCAACTTCATGGATAGTTTCATCAGGAACTATTTCCTCTTTGTTTTCCGTATTGCGTTGTTCATCTTCATCAGTTTCTTGAACTTCAGTCCATCCACCAGCTTCGTTACTCTTTTCTTCATCAGGAACATTAGCCTCTTCATCATCATGCATGAAAACATCTTCACTTTCTGGTTTACGTGCTTCTGAAATGTAGAGAGCAACATACCTAAGTTATATCTACTTATAAGCTTCACCATTATATACTTTATTGAGTAACAAGCTAACAAAACATTTCTTTGTCAGAACACCTACTATATTCAACATAAAAAGAATGATTACAACACAAACATTCAATTATTATTGTGTCATTGACATAGATGTCAATAACAAGAGCACAACGGAAGTATAGATCAAATAGAAGATTGCCAAAAGAAACAATAGATTTCCAGCAATCGAAATGGAAATAAAAAGAAAACTGATCCACTTTTACATTTAATCAGGACAGTTATACTTATAATACTCTAGTATGAAACTCTATTTAGACAACCACACAAATAAAAATTACCTTCATCAATGTGGAGACCCCATACAAATTCTTCCATCTCTGTGAAGACCACCTTGTTTTCTCGTGACTCTCCAGCTGTAGGGTTTTGATCATCAGTCTCATTATTATGATTTGAGGTGGCAAGCAATGCAATAGCTTGAGGACCAGATGCCCCGTCTCCTTCCTTTTTAAGAGCTAATCTTCTCGCTTTCTCTAAGGACTTACTAAGATCCTCATCATCATCTACAAAAACTGGAGTTTCATCTTCCTCTGTTTTAACATTGAGAGTTTGTTCCAGACGCAGCAATTTGGAGACTTCGTCTGCTTTAGCATAAGCAGACTGGTAAGCATTACTTCTCATTTCAGCCTCTAATCTTTCTTGCTCGTCTTTGATGGCTTGCCTCCTTACATCTTTCCGAGAACCAAGGTCACTGACACCCAATCCTGAAGAGACAGCTTCAGCTTCAAGGGCATTGATGTCCAGCTTATCTTTCTTCCGTAGAGATTTTTTCTTCTTGGGTTTCTTAAATTTTAGCATTTCTTCATGAGTATAGTAATCTGATGATACCTTTCCAGATGCAGTTAGATCTTCAAAGTTATTCGTGGACACACCCGTTAACCTTCTTCGCAGCTGATAATAGGTAGAAAAAAGATACCTCAGGAAAAAAAGAAAAAAGCAAAACACATAAACATATGACATTCATGTTACCAACTTAATGGAAGTCACTAACAATATGACACAATATTCTGATCACAGAAAACTCAAATTGGAAACTTGTTACTTTCTAGGAACATTATTTCATAAAGTAAGAGAAAACCATAACTAACCTCTTCAAGTTTCTTCTCAGCTTCACCTGAGAATCGTCCCTTTTCATCCAAAGTTAAACACTGAATAGAAGAATCTAATGAGTACAAGCATTCACAAAAACTACCTTACTCATCATCTGTTTTTCGAAATGTAACAAGAAAAAGCAGCAAACCTCTTCTGCAGCTGGATCATCATACTGTGGAAGCATTTTCTTCTCCATGGAGAGGTCATCATTGAACCTGCAATTGAGAGCAAAGGCTTCATATGATTTTTTTCAATTCCATTAGTTCCTGTTAGTTAATATTTCCATTATTTCTATAATACATTGAAAACAGTAATGAACGTCTTACTTATCATCATATATGCCAGTTTTTTTTTTTGCAGCTTTATAAGCCTCATTTCGTCGTTTCTGTTCTCCAATTTCAATGTTCTCAAGCATGTCAACATCTGCCATGTGAGAACAAAAGCTGTTACAAAGATGTGCACTCACAGACTTCAAACTTGAATAATATAACAAGTGCAGCAAGCAGTTGTACCTTCATTAACATCACCATCAGCAAGTATGGGCTGATCTTTAATAGTTAGAACTACTGTTCCACCTTCCATAACTTTATCGAGGCCATGAAGAACTTTCACCCCCGCCAAGTTATCTGTCAGATATTCAATATACAAGTATATTTTACCAACCAGATTATCCAACAATCGAAGATTCATAACCGCCAAGAAGTAACTTAAATGTAGGGCTGCTGGATAAAGTTTAAGTTTTAACATCAGTTTTTCAGGTGGTATTGTATAGCAATATTAATCAGGTTGTACATCAACCATAGTTGTCAATATCGTGGCAAAGTGGCAGACTCCACAACTGTTATTGCACTACTGCAGTATAGTGTATAGCTAGATGTCCACACTACATAAAATATAATGGATAAATTGACTATAATATAATAATAATAATATTTACATTTACACATTGACACTGACACTTACATTTATATTTATATTTATATTACACACATACAAATGGTAAAAAAAAATTACTTAAACCTAAAAACATATCCATCATTAATAATAAAAATTAAAAAGTCAGTCTACAAACAATCATCATTAATATAAGGCATAAAAAATTGAAACCTGAGCTTGGAATGTGATGCAAACCAAATCCACAGAATAACAAATGTAGAGAAGATAGAAGAGACAAAGAGAGAGAACAGGGATTTGTATTATTGAAGAAGAAATACAAAGCCACTGAAATCTCTTACAAGAGCAGTATTTATACTGCTGAGATTCAGTTGCAACTGCAATCTAACTAAAGCTAACTGTCAACTGACTACAGTTGAAAAACTATTGTAATATGAATCTTCTTATTCATTCATACAGATTGAACCCAAAGAATTCATTATATATATATATAGATTACAAACTCAAATACTCTAGAATATTCCACACAATACAACTAACTCTAGAATATTCCACACTCCCCCTCAAGTTGGGAGATATATATTAATCATTCCCAACTTGCTAATCAAATCCTCAAAGGTGGGCTTGTGTAATCCTTTGATAAGAATATCCGTCGTCTGCACTTTGGTAGGTATATATGACAACATACACTACCATCCTCCAATTTTTCTTTGATAAAATGACGATCAACCTCCACATGTTTAGTTTTGTCATGTTGAGCTGAATTTTGAGCAATACTGACAGCAGCCTTATTACTACAATACAAAGTGACAAGTAGGGAATAAGAGATCTTCAATTCCTCAAGAAGTCTTCTTAACCAGATTCTTTCACAAATACCATGGGCTAGAGCCCGAAATTCTGCTTCTGCACTGCTTCTGAAACCAACTGTTTGTTTCTTACTTCTCCAGGTCACAAGATTTCCCCAGACATAGGTACAATATCCAGAAGTGGATCTTCAGTCCATTGTCGAACCAGCCCAATCTGCATCTGTATAGATTTCAATCATCCTCTTGTGTCCCCTTTGAAAGAACACTCCTCGACCAGGGGTGTTTTTGAGGTACTTGAGGATTCTATAAACTCTGGTATTGCTCTTTGTCAACTTCTTTTCCATCTTCAATTCCCAATTTAATATTAGGATCAATTGGAGTCTTTGCCGGCTTGCACCAAGCATTCCTGTTTCTTGCAACAGGTCTAGAATATATTTCTTCTAAGTTAAAGAAATTCCTGTCTTACTACGAGCAACCTCCATGCCAAGGAAATATTTGAGAACTCCAAGATCCTTCAGTTCAAACTGGTCACTACTTCAAAGAGCTTATCTCCTCACAATCATTTCCTTTTCAAAGAGCAATATGCACATTTAAGTCGACTGCATCAGTGCATTCAGGTATTGGGTTATTGGAACTAGGACTCGAGTCAGAATCTTGGCAGTCTAGAGGCTCTTGAGGTGTTTTTCGTCTGCTGTAAATTTTTCCCCATTTACCAAGAGGATCTCTAGTCCCTGGCATGGTAGCTTTCCCTATCTCCTGCACAATAAGTCCCCCTGTCTTCAAAGGCAAAGGTAAAACAACAGACTCATTTGGTTTCCAAGACTTATCTTCATATACCCCAATAGACTCCCCCTGAAGAGAAGTCGAGGGAAAAAAGGATTGTGTCTCATAAAATGTGACATCCATAGAAACAAAGACCTTACGGAGAGAAGGTGAGTAACATTTGTAACCCTTTTGGTTAGGAGGATATCCTATGAAGACACCTTGAATAGACTTAGAATCGAGCTTGGACCTTTGATGGGAAGGAACATGTATAAAACCCACACAGCCAAACAACTTGGGAGGAAGGGAAGAATGAACTCGAAAAAAAGGAAAGGTGTCAGTAAGACAAGATAAAGGGGAATGAAAATTTAGGACACGAGAAGGCATCCGATTGATGAGATATGATGCATGCAAGACAGCTTCCCCCCATAGATATTTAGGGACATGCATAGTAAACAAAAGAGCTCGAGCAACTTCAAGAAGATGTCCATTTTTTCTTTCAGCCACCCCATTTTGTTGAGGGGTGTTAGGACAAGAACTTTGATGGAGAATACCATGCTAGGTGAGATAGTCTCCAAGAACAAAATTAAAATATTCAATACCATTGTCAGTTCAAAGAATTTGGATAGAAGTCTGGAACTGAGTTTGAATCATAGCATGAAAGTTTTTAAAGGTGGATGCAGCATCAGACTTATCCTTTAAAAGATATACCCAACATACCCTAGAATGATCATCAATAAAAGTAATAAACCAACGAGCACCGGAGATATTTTTCTCACGGGCTGGGCCCCATATATCACTATGTATCAAGGTAAATGGAGAAGAATCATGATGAACTCTAGGAAGATAAGAAACACGAGGATGCTTTGTAAACTGACAAATATCACAAGAAAAAGAACTGGATTTTTTATTGATAAATAAGTTTGGGAACAACTTCTGAAGATAAAAGAAATTTGGGTGTCCTAACCGACGATGTCATAACAAAACATCATTAAAATCATCAGACAAAGATAATGAGTGGTGCACAATTTTTTTTGTTTCATTAGGATCCTTTTCAAAATAGTAAAGCCCTTCTTCCTTTCTAGCACTGCCAATTTTCAGCTCTGAGTCCTGTTCTTGGAAAACACAAGCATGGACAAAGAACTTTGCAACACAATTTAACTCAGATGTAAGTTTACTGATAGAGATGAGGTTACAAGTAAGAGAGGGAACATGAAGGACTGAGTTCAAAGTAATGTGTTCGGAAAGTTTAATGAATCCCTTTCCAGCAATAGTAGAGAAGCTGCCATTGGTTGTTCTTATTTGTGACAGTTGATAGTAAGGGGTATAAGAGAAAACAAGGTTGCATTACCTGTCATGTGATCAGAAGCCCCTGAATCGAGAATCCAACGATTACTACGATTAACATGGAATGTCATACCTTGTTGAGCAACATGACTAGTTGCTTCAGCAAATTGAGGCATCACCTTTTGAAATTGCTCATACTCAGCCTTAGAGATGAAAACACCATCAAAATTAGGAGACACAAAGATCCTCACTAGTATTATTAGAAGAGTCCATAAGTCACCTCAAACCAGAAGAGGGAAGGTCGATGAGGTGAACAGAAAAAATCGTGCTGCAAACCGACACCAGTAGGCCGAAAAATGGTGTCTGGAGTCAACGATGGCCTTGTTTTCGCGTTGGAGGTAACTAGATAGTGTTTCTGGGAAATGGAAGAGAGAGATGACTTAAGGTTGATTTTTTTCTTAAAAAAATGGGCTTCCGAGTTGCAAAACGATAACATGAAACCTGCTCTTGATACCATATTGTAATATGAATCTTCTTATTCATTCATACAGATTGAAACCCAAAGGATTCATTATATATATAGATTACAAACTCAAATACTCTAGAATATTCCACAAAAACTAACTAGAATTAATTATTCATATACACTTACACTCCCCCACAAACTCAATGGGGCTAAGAAAGCAAAGGTAGCTCAGCTACATTGAGTTTGGAACTCAAATAGGTAAACCTAGTAGAAGACAAGGACTTGGTAATTAAATCTGCCCACCAATCTGTCCCAGGTATATGCTGAACAACTAGCTGCTTGGTGAGGACCTTTTCTCTAACGAAAGACGCATCCAACTCCATGTGTTTGGTTCTAGCATAACTGGGTTATGAGCTAGCTGCACTGCACTTGAATTGTCACAAAGCATGATAGGTGTAGTATGAGGAACTGCAAGTTCCTGGAGGAGAGTCTGAATCCAGAGAATATCAGCTGTGGCAGCAGCTAAACTTCTATATGATGTTTCAGTATGGAACCTGGAAACCATTTCCTTTCTAGACCACCAAGATACTAAGTTAGGACCAACATCCACTGCTGCACCAGAAGTAGATATTCTGTCATCTGGATCTGAAGCCCAGTCAGAGTCACAAAAACCTCTAATGGAAAGGTGTTGATTAAGAGAAGCAGGATACAGAATAGGACCAGAATGAAGGGCACCTTTTAGATACCTCAAAATTCTCTTTACTGCTGTCGAATGAGATCCAAGAGGAGAAGCCATAAATTCGCATACTTTGTTAACAGCAAAACTAAGTTACAGATGAGTGATAGTTACATATTGCAGAGCTCCAACAACAGATCTGTAAAAAGAAGGATCTTGCAGTAAATCAGACCCATGTGTGGAGAGCTTGCAGCTTGAGGTCATGTGTGAAGAAATGGACTATCAAGGTGATACTGAGATGTTTCGAGTTGGTGTCGGGGTTGAAGATAAATTTTGCTAAAAAACGATCAGTGGATATGTACAGCTGCCACATACTTGAATTGTAGAAAGCTGATAGTACCTTTCTCGTATCTGGGTGTTCCTATTGGGGCTAATCCGAGAAGGAGTGAGACATGGGCACTTATAGTGAGGAATTGTGAGAGTAAATTAGCAAAATGGAAACACAAACTCTTATCCTTTGGGGGCAGACTGACCCTTATCAAGTCAGTCCTGAACTCATTACCTACATTTCTATTTTCTTTTTTCAGGGTTCCTAAGAAGGTGACGGACAAGTTGGTGAGACTACAATGGCGTTTTCTGTGGGGGGGGGAAATTTAGATCATGGCAAGATTGCGTGGGTTAGTTGGAATGTGGTGTGTCAGGAAAAAGCGAATGGAGGTCTGGGAATTCGAGACTTGCAGAGCTTCAACACCGCATTACTTGGGAAGTGGTGGTGGAACTTGTTTCATTGCCAAGGGGAATTGTGGTCAGAAGTCTTGGAGTCAAAGTATGGTGGCTGGAGGAATCTTGGTGCTATGAGAAGGTCTATTAGTGATTCTATTTGGCGGCGAGATCTGTGTAGTGTAGGCCAACCTAGTGAAGTAGAGGGGGGTTTAGTATGAGAATTAATTGGAGGGTGGGTAGCGGCACAAAGGTATTATTTTGGAAAGACGGGTGGAAGGTAGACGGCATACCTCTGAGGACGAAATTCCCAAGAATGTATCACATCTCCCAACAGCAACAACATTTCATTCAGCAAATGGGGTCTATGTCACATGATGGGTGGGAATGGGAACTTACTTGGAGAAGGTGTTTTAGGGAGGGGGAAGCTGAAATGGCAATTCAATTCCTAGAGGAAATTCAGGGTTTGGTCATGCATCCTGACCAACAGATAGTTGGAGGTGGGAGGGGACCCCGAATGGTAGATACACGGTGGGAAGTGCATACAGGGCCTTAAACAGGGTGGTGGAGACCCAAGTTCAAAAGGAGGTATACACAGACCTTTGGAAATTGCGTATTCCAATCAAAGCTACTTGTTTTGCGTGGAGATTACTGAGAGATCGACTGGCCACTAAGGGGAACTTGGCTCGCAGAAACATAAATATTGGTGATCATAACTGTCCTTTCTGTGGTAACTGCGTAGAGGAGGCATCTCATGTGTTCTTTAGCTGTCAGAAGATCATGCCACTATGGTGGGAATCTATGGGCTGGATCAATGTGGTAGGGGTCTCCCCGGTTACCCCCATTGATCACTTCCTTCAACACTGTTATTGTAATGTTAGTGGCCTTAAAATTCAGAGGTGGTACGTTTGGTGGATAGCTTTGACATGGAGCATTTGGTTCCACTGTAACAAGATTGTCTTCCATAATGAAAACTTCAATGGATCTAAGCTGCTGGAGGATGCTTTATTTTTTTGCTGCTCTTGGTTAGCTAATCTGGAGAAAGGATTTAATACCCCTTTCTATCATTGGTCTAGTCATTTGAGAGACAGGTTCTGTTAGAAGGCTTTTATATGTGGTTCCTTTTTTGTTGTCTAGCCTCTTGTGAGCTTCCCCTAGGCTGTTCTTTGGCAACATAATTCGGGTTGATACCATGTATTAGGTTGCCAAAGTTCTGGTAGGCTCCATGGGGTGATTTATCTTGTTTCAATACTACTTGTACTCGTTTCTATTATATATATGATATTATTTTTGCTGATAAAAAAAAAAATCACAGAAAATAACTGGTGGAGCATGAGGAACTTTGAGTTCAGTCAGCAGGGACTGAATCCAAGTTACTTTAGCTGATGCCAAGCCTAAACTACTGTACTCTGCCTCAGTAATGGACCTGGCCACAGCAGATTGCTTTTTGGATCCCCAAGAGACAAGATTTGGGCCTAAGAACACAGCAGCACCTGAGGTAGACCTTCGATCATCAGGATCTGAAGCCCAGTCAGTATCACAAAAGCCATGAACAGAGTAGTGCTTTGTAGAAAAATTGGGTTGCAGTTTCAGCCCAAAATGAAGTGTGCCCTTTAGATACCTGAGGATTCTTTTGACAGCAACCCAATGCTGTTCTGTTGGCTGACTCATAAATTGGCAAACTTTGTTGACAGAGAAACTAATTTCTGGATGTGTGATAGTAGCATACTGTAGAGCACCAACTACAAAGCGATACAAGGTTGGATCAGAAAAATCCTCAGAACCTGTTTTTGTAAGCTTGCAGCCACCAACCATAGGGGAAGAAATAGAGTTAGCTGCATCCATGGCTGTCCTGGACAAGCAATCCCGAATGTACTGGGACTGAGTGAGCATGAGAGAGCCATTAGGGTGATGATTCACCTCAATACCAAGGAAGTAATCCAAATCTCCCAAATCCTTGAGGGAAAATTCAGAATTGAGGTTGGTAAGTAAAGACTTCATAGCTGTTGGGTTATTACCAGTGACAATAATGTCATCAACATAGACCAGCATGTAGATAACAGTTGCATTATCTGAGTAGACAAAGAGTGAAGGATCACATTTGCAGCCAAGGATTCATCCTTCCTAGCTTCGTGTCCATACTGAGGCCAAATCAGTGAAACAAGCTCTTCAAGACACAGTGGTTTTCTGCTATGACTGATGAATTTCAGGCTCTTAAAAAGAACAAAACAGTTGGAACTTAGTTCCTCTTCCTGCTCACAGAAATGCAATTGGATTTAAGTGGGTCTTCAGAGTTAAGGAAAACTCTGATGTCAGTATCAATAGGTACAAAGCCAGATTGGTGGCTAAAGGTTTTAATCAAAAGTTTGGATTTGATTTTCATGAGACATTTTCTCCAGTGATTAAACTAGTGACAATTAGGGTGATTTTAACTCTCACAAGTGGCCCTTGCAGCAGTTGGATGTAAATAATGCCTTTCTTAATGAGCTGTTAGAGGAAGAAGTTTACATGACTCAACCTCCAGGTTTTGAGTCCTCTGATAAATCCCTTGTGTGTAAGCTGAGTAAAGCAATTTATGGGCTCAAACAAACTCCTAGAGCTTGGTTTGAGAGACTCAAAGCTACTTCACTGACAGCAAATGTGACCCTTCTTTCTTCATTTACAAGACTTCCTCTACTATTACCTACATTTTAGTATTTGTGGATGATATTATTATAACTAGAAGTTCATCTTCTTTGGTTCACAAGTTAATTCAGCAACTCAATGCCTCATTCTCTCTCAAACAGCTGGGTTCACTAGACAATTTTTTGGGGATTGAAGTTCATTCATTGTTCAGTGGAGCACTTTTAATGACTCAAAGAAAATTGTATCATCAGCATATTGTAGGATACTAATGTCCACCTTCTTCTTGCCAACCTTATACCCTTCAAATCTATTCTTTTCTTGTGCTTCCCTCATCAAACCCGCTATTCCCTCTGCTGCAATGTTAAACAAGAATGGGGCTAGTGGGTCACCTTGCCTGAGGCCTCTTTGAGGATTAAATTCTGCAGTAGGGCTCCCATTAACCAAGATAGAGATGGATGCTGATTTTAGGCACCCTTCAATCCAGCAAATCCACTTATCGCAAAAGCCCATCCTCTTCATCATGCATGAGAGGAAATCCCAACTCACTGAATCATATGCTTTCTCATAATCA
>CM023955.1:23297210-23326492 GCA_013407115.1 Glycine latifolia
TAGAATTAATTATTCATATACACTTACACTCCCCCACAAACTCAATGGGGCTAAGAAAGCAAAGGTAGCTCAGCTACATTGAGTTTGGAACTCAAATAGGTAAACCTAGTAGAAGACAAGGACTTGGTAATTAAATCTGCCCACCAATCTGTCCCAGGTATATGCTGAACAACTAGCTGCTTGGTGAGGACCTTTTCTCTAACGAAAGACGCATCCAACTCCATGTGTTTGGTTCTAGCATAACTGGGTTATGAGCTAGCTGCACTGCACTTGAATTGTCACAAAGCATGATAGGTGTAGTATGAGGAACTGCAAGTTCCTGGAGGAGAGTCTGAATCCAGAGAATATCAGCTGTGGCAGCAGCTAAACTTCTATATGATGTTTCAGTATGGAACCTGGAAACCATTTCCTTTCTAGACCACCAAGATACTAAGTTAGGACCAACATCCACTGCTGCACCAGAAGTAGATATTCTGTCATCTGGATCTGAAGCCCAGTCAGAGTCACAAAAACCTCTAATGGAAAGGTGTTGATTAAGAGAAGCAGGATACAGAATAGGACCAGAATGAAGGGCACCTTTT
Source organism: Glycine latifolia (assembly GCA_013407115.1). Classification (NCBI taxonomy): domain Eukaryota; kingdom Viridiplantae; phylum Streptophyta; class Magnoliopsida; order Fabales; family Fabaceae; genus Glycine; species Glycine latifolia. The sequence goes on from CM023955.1 coordinate 23,297,792, forward strand.
AGATACCTCAAAATTCTCTTTACTGCTGTCGAATGAGATCCAAGAGGAGAAGCCATAAATTCGCATACTTTGTTAACAGCAAAACTAAGTTACAGATGAGTGATAGTTACATATTGCAGAGCTCCAACAACAGATCTGTAAAAAGAAGGATCTTGCAGTAAATCAGACCCATGTGTGGAGAGCTTGCAGCTTGAGGTCATGTGTGAAGAAATGGACTATCAAGGTGATACTGAGATGTTTCGAGTTGGTGTCGGGGTTGAAGATAAATTTTGCTAAAAAACGATCAGTGGATATGTACAGCTGCCACATACTTGAATTGTAGAAAGCTGATAGTACCTTTCTCGTATCTGGGTGTTCCTATTGGGGCTAATCCGAGAAGGAGTGAGACATGGGCATCTATAGTGAGGAAGTGTGAGAGTAAATTAGCAAAATGGAAACACAAACTCTTATCCTTTGGGGGCAGACTGACCCTTATCAAGTCAGTCCTGAACTCATTACCTACATTTCTATTTTCTTTTTTCAGGGTTCCTAAGAAGGTGACGGACAAGTTGGTGAGACTACAATGGCGTTTTCTGTGGGGGGGGGAAATTTAGATCATGGCAAGATTGCGTGGGTTAGTTGGAATGTGGTGTGTCAGGAAAAAGCGAATGGAGGTCTGGGAATTCGAGACTTGCAGAGCTTCAACACCGCATTACTTGGGAAGTGGTGGTGGAACTTGTTTCATTGCCAAGGGGAATTGTGGTCAGAAGTCTTGGAGTCAAAGTATGGTGGCTGGAGGAATCTTGGTGCTATGAGAAGGTCTATTAGTGATTCTATTTGGCGGCGAGATCTGTGTAGTGTAGGCCAACCTAGTGAAGTAGAGGGGGGTTTAGTATGAGAATTAATTGGAGGGTGGGTAGCGGCACAAAGGTATTATTTTGGAAAGACGGGTGGAAGGTAGACGGCATACCTCTGAGGACGAAATTCCCAAGAATGTATCACATCTCCCAACAGCAACAACATTTCATTCAGCAAATGGGGTCTATGTCACATGATGGGTGGGAATGGGAACTTACTTGGAGAAGGTGTTTTAGGGAGGGGGGAAGCTGAAATGGCAATTCAATTCCTAGAGGAAATTCAGGGTTTGGTCATGCATCCTGACCAACAGATAGTTGGAGGTGGGAGGGGACCCCGAATGGTAGATACACGGTGGGAAGTGCATACAGGGCCTTAAACAGGGTGGTGGAGACCCAAGTTCAAAAGGAGGTATACACAGACCTTTGGAAATTGCGTATTCCAATCAAAGCTACTTGTTTTGCGTGGAGATTACTGAGAGATCGACTGGCCACTAAGGGGAACTTGGCTCGCAGAAACATAAATATTGGTGATCATAACTGTCCTTTCTGTGGTAACTGCGTAGAGGAGGCATCTCATGTGTTCTTTAGCTGTCAGAAGATCATGCCACTATGGTGGGAATCTATGGGCTGGATCAATGTGGTAGGGGTCTCCCCGGTTACCCCCATTGATCACTTCCTTCAACACTGTTATTGTAATGTTAGTGGCCTTAAAATTCAGAGGTGGTACGTTTGGTGGATAGCTTTGACATGGAGCATTTGGTTCCACTGTAACAAGATTGTCTTCCATAATGAAAACTTCAATGGATCTAAGCTGCTGGAGGATGCTTTATTTTTTTGCTGCTCTTGGTTAGCTAATCTGGAGAAAGGATTTAATACCCCTTTCTATCATTGGTCTAGTCATTTGAGAGACAGGTTCTGTTAGAAGGCTTTTATATGTGGTTCCTTTTTTGTTGTCTAGCCTCTTGTGAGCTTCCCCTAGGCTGTTCTTTGGCAACATAATTCGGGTTGATACCATGTATTAGGTTGCCAAAGTTCTGGTAGGCTCCATGGGGTGATTTATCTTGTTTCAATACTACTTGTACTCGTTTCTATTATATATATGATATTATTTTTGCTGATAAAAAAAAAATCACAGAAAATAACTGGTGGAGCATGAGGAACTTTGAGTTCAGTCAGCAGGGACTGAATCCAAGTTACTTTAGCTGATGCCAAGCCTAAACTACTGTACTCTGCCTCAGTAATGGACCTGGCCACAGCAGATTGCTTTTTGGATCCCCAAGAGACAAGATTTGGGCCTAAGAACACAGCAGCACCTGAGGTAGACCTTCGATCATCAGGATCTGAAGCCCAGTCAGTATCACAAAAGCCATGAACAGAGTAGTGCTTTGTAGAAAAATTGGGTTGCAGTTTCAGCCCAAAATGAAGTGTGCCCTTTAGATACCTGAGGATTCTTTTGACAGCAACCCAATGCTGTTCTGTTGGCTGACTCATAAATTGGCAAACTTTGTTGACAGAGAAACTAATTTCTGGATGTGTGATAGTAGCATACTGTAGAGCACCAACTACAAAGCGATACAAGGTTGGATCAGAAAAATCCTCAGAACCTGTTTTTGTAAGCTTGCAGCCACCAACCATAGGGGAAGAAATAGAGTTAGCTGCATCCATGGCTGTCCTGGACAAGCAATCCCGAATGTACTGGGACTGAGTGAGCATGAGAGAGCCATTAGGGTGATGATTCACCTCAATACCAAGGAAGTAATCCAAATCTCCCAAATCCTTGAGGGAAAATTCAGAATTGAGGTTGGTAAGTAAAGACTTCATAGCTGTTGGGTTATTACCAGTGACAATAATGTCATCAACATAGACCAGCATGTAGATAACAGTTGCATTATCTGAGTAGACAAAGAGTGAAGGATCACATTTGCAGCCAAGGATTCATCCTTCCTAGCTTCGTGTCCATACTGAGGCCAAATCAGTGAAACAAGCTCTTCAAGACACAGTGGTTTTCTGCTATGACTGATGAATTTCAGGCTCTTAAAAAGAACAAAACAGTTGGAACTTAGTTCCTCTTCCTGCTCACAGAAATGCAATTGGATTTAAGTGGGTCTTCAGAGTTAAGGAAAACTCTGATGTCAGTATCAATAGGTACAAAGCCAGATTGGTGGCTAAAGGTTTTAATCAAAAGTTTGGATTTGATTTTCATGAGACATTTTCTCCAGTGATTAAACTAGTGACAATTAGGGTGATTTTAACTCTCACAAGTGGCCCTTGCAGCAGTTGGATGTAAATAATGCCTTTCTTAATGAGCTGTTAGAGGAAGAAGTTTACATGACTCAACCTCCAGGTTTTGAGTCCTCTGATAAATCCCTTGTGTGTAAGCTGAGTAAAGCAATTTATGGGCTCAAACAAACTCCTAGAGCTTGGTTTGAGAGACTCAAAGCTACTTCACTGACAGCAAATGTGACCCTTCTTTCTTCATTTACAAGACTTCCTCTACTATTACCTACATTTTAGTATTTGTGGATGATATTATTATAACTAGAAGTTCATCTTCTTTGGTTCACAAGTTAATTCAGCAACTCAATGCCTCATTCTCTCTCAAACAGCTGGGTTCACTAGACAATTTTTTGGGGATTGAAGTTCATTCATTGTTCAGTGGAGCACTTTTAATGACTCAAAGAAAATTGTATCATCAGCATATTGTAGGATACTAATGTCCACCTTCTTCTTGCCAACCTTATACCCTTCAAATCTATTCTTTTCTTGTGCTTCCCTCATCAAACCCGCTATTCCCTCTGCTGCAATGTTAAACAAGAATGGGGCTAGTGGGTCACCTTGCCTGAGGCCTCTTTGAGGATTAAATTCTGCAGTAGGGCTCCCATTAACCAAGATAGAGATGGATGCTGATTTTAGGCACCCTTCAATCCAGCAAATCCACTTATCGCAAAAGCCCATCCTCTTCATCATGCATGAGAGGAAATCCCAACTCACTGAATCATATGCTTTCTCATAATCAACCTTGAACACGAAACAGCTTTTATCACATCTTTTTGCTTCGTCAACCACTTCATTAGCAACAAGCACACTCTGCATCATGTGTCGCCCTTCAATGAAGGCTGATTGGCAGCTATCTATGATAGATGGCAGCACCTTCTTCACCCTAGAAGATAATACCTTAGCAACGATCTTATACACACATCCAATAAGAGAGATAGGTCTATAGTCATTGAGGCCTTGCGGATCATGAACTTTAGGAATCAGAGCTAGGAACGAGGCATTGCCGCCCCTAGGGAAAATCCCATTATTATAAAACTCATCCAAGAATCTCAAGAAATAAAGTTTAAAGATCTCCCAAAATTCTTTGATGAATTTAAAATTTAATCCATCCGGACCCGGGCTCTTCTCACTCCCACACTCCCAAACAGCGTCTCTTACTTCCTTTGCCTCAAATCGTGCCACCAGAAAGTTGTTTTGTTGCTGATCCAGAGTTCTGAATTTGACCCCGTCTAAATTAGGCCTCTCTCGTACAGGTTCTTCAAATCTCTTTTTGAATGAGACTCTGATTGCCTCTTTCACACTGCTGGGATCATCCAGCCAGCAGCCATCAACTAAGACACCCTTGATCATATTAGTCCTCCGCTTCCAGTTGACAATTCTGTGAAAAAATTTAGAGTTACAATCGCCTTCCTTAATCCATCTCGTCCTAGCCTTTTGCCTAAGAATCGATGCATAAGATTGTGATGCAAGCCACAGCTCCTCCTGTAACTGTTTCCTCCTTGTCAGCTCATCATCACTCAACTGCCTCTCTTCACTATCCTTCTCTAGACGATTCATCGCAGCCTCAATTCTTTTGATGTTTTGTTGGATGACACCAAAGTGCTGCTTATTCCAGACTTTGAGGTTCTGCTTTAGAGCTTTAATTTTTTCTTTCAATGCGTAACCACCCCAGCCCACCACCGCTGTTGAATTCCAGCTGTCATGGACCACTTTTCTGAAGGTCGTGTCACCAAACCAGCAATCCAACACCCAAAACGGCTTTGGGCCCCAATCAGCAGTAGAAGTTTTAATTAATAAAGGGCAATGATCAGAAAAGTTACGGTCCAAAATCGTTTGAGAGGTACCTTGCCATTTAACTGTCCACTCTGCAGAAACGAGGGCCCTATCTAATCTGCTTTTTGCAGATCCGTTGGGTCTGAACCAGGTAAACTTACGCCCAAAGCAAGGCACATCTTCAACCTCCAAATCAGCGATCCAATCATTGAAGTCCCTAATAATGCCTTCATCTTGACTACGTAGACAATTACCAGCTCTTTCCGACTGCCTCCTCACGTTATTAAAGTCACCTATAATGCACCAAGGACCCCTACTACCCGCAGATCTAAGTTGCTTAATCTCTTCCCACAGACATTTTTTCAATGTTATCTCACAAGGTGAATATACATTTACCACAGTAATCTTCTCATTATCTTCAGCCCAAGTACCCTTCAAAAAAATAAACCCATTGCCTACCACCTTCTTCTCAACTATGAATTTATCCTTATTCCAAATACACAAAAGGCCACCCGCTCAGTTACAGGCTGGCTTAAATTCCCAGCTGTCTTCACAGTCACCCCACAATGCTTGACATAATTTTTTATCTATCACTTCCTTCTTTGTTTCTTGAATACACAGCATATCCACCCCTTCATTATTAATTAACTTCCTAATTTTTTTTTTTTGATCAGCAAAGATAATATATATATATATATATATATATATATGTAAAAACAGTACAAGAAGTACTTCTGAGATTACAAAACAGCAAGATCAACACAGAACTGAGATGGCTTTATACAAAAGCCGACGAAGTTCTGACAGATCGCTAAAAAGAACAAAACCAAAGTCAAAAGAAAACAGATTTAGCCCCTCCCCACAGATACAAAACAATCTCTCAAGTTACTAGACCAACAATGAAAAGGGATCTCAAATCCTGACTCTAGGTTCCTCAGCCAAGACCAGCAGAAAAATATAGCATCTTCCAATAATTTGTGACCATTAAAAGATTCATTATGAAAAAGGATCTGGTTTCTATGATTCCAAGTACACCATGTCAAAGCAGTCCACCATGTTAGCCACCTAAATAAACCTTTCCCGCGTAGATGGCAGAAAGAAGATTGTCTGAAATGCTCCTTTGGAATAATTGAATATGCCCCAACTAAGTTTGCCCAATCCCATGACTCCCACCACAGAGGTACAATTCTAGGGCAATTAAAGAAAAGGTGTGAAGCGTCTTCCTCAAAGTTGTTGCAAAAAGGACAGCTGATGTCGGTTATCTCCATGTTTCTTCTACAAAGGTTTTGTTTCGTAGGCAGTCTATCCTTCAATAATCTCCATGTAAAGCATGATACTTTGCAGGGGATTTTTAACTTCCACAGAATCTTAAATACTTCATCCTGATGTTGACTATCCTCCTCCCCATTAAGCAGCACTCTTCACAGAATAAATTCCGTTGGGTTCTCCCATCCATACCCATGAATCTGAATGCTGCTCAAGATGGGTGGGAATGGCAACTCCAATGGAGAAGACCTTTTATGGAGGGCGAAATACAGCTGGTGATAAAATTAACTTCCTAATTGAAGCCCATTTAACTTCCCTCCCCAAACCTCTTATATTATAGGAAAGGATATTCATCAATCAACTTCATTATTACCCAACCTCACACTCTCCTTTTCATCTCTCACCTCCATCTCCATCATATTCTTCATCATTTCCACTTGGTTACTGCACCTGATACTGATAGGATCTAGGGCTAGGATAAGCTGTTAGTCTATTAGTTAATATGCTGTTGCTGTTAGTTAGTTAGTTGGGGAAGGGTGGGATATTATAAATAACAGGGAATGGATAAGTAGAGGGGAGCTTGGAAGCTGAGAGTATAGGGAGGCTGAGTGTCCTCGAATTCACTCAAACATTGTGTAACTGTGAGTAGTTCAATAAAGAAGTCATTCTTTCTATTCTTTATTCTCTTCTGCCTGGTCCAGTGTCTATCACTGGTATCAGAGCTCCATTCTGGGGCTGTGGGTCATTAATGGCAGCGAAGAATACAAACAAAATGGAGGCGCGAGTTGAGGCACTGGAGAAAGTCTTGGAAGAGACGCGCGAGGCTAGGGAAATGGACCGCGAAGCTTTGGAGGCTAATCGGGTGGCATTGGAAGCCAATCGGGTCACGATGGAGACCCGATTGGGCGCAATCGAGCAGGTGCTGCAGCAGTTGGCTGCGTCGCTGGAAACGTCGGGGTCAAGGCCGAGAGTGGCGGTGAAGGGGGCGCGAACCAAGGGCAGGGAAGGAGAGGAGCTTGCGGCGCGGCAATGGAGACAAATAGAGATGCCGATCTTTACGGGAGAGGATCCCGTGGGCTGGATTTCGAGAGTGGAGAGGTTTTTCAGACTCCAGGCAGTAAGGGAGAAGGAGAAAATGGAAGCTATTCTGGTAGCCATGGATGGGGAAGCTTTGGCTTGGTTCCAATGGTGGGAGTCATGGAGCTTGAACCAGTCTTGGGAAGAATTTAAGAATGCAGTGGTGCAGAGATTTCAGAGTTCCAATTTAGGTAATCCATTTCAAGCTTTGCTTTCTTTGAAGCAAGAAGATTCAGTGCAGAACTATATTGGGCTCTTTGAGAAACATGTTGGGGCTGGTAAGGGATTGGGTGAAAATTTTTTAATGGAAGTTTTCTTGAAGGGTTTTAGAGAGGAGATTGGAACTGAGGTTAGGGTACATGAACCTAAAACCTTGATAGAGACCATGATGAAGGCTAGACAGATTGAAGAAAAAAATAGAGTTATGGGAAGCTTGGGCAGAAGTTACAGCCATAGCTATCAAGGTCAGAAACCAAATTGTTCAGAACAGAAATCTGGGAAAGAAGGGCAGCAGGTAGAAGCTGTTGTTCAACAGGTCAATAATGGAAGACAAGGTAGAAGGATCTTCCATAATTTGTCTCCGGCAGAAGTGGAGGAGAAAATGAGGAAAGGAGAATGTTTTACATGTGAGGAGAGGTATCATCCAACACATGTGTGCAAGAACAAGCAGCTGAGGGTGATGATCATGGAAGAAGAAGATGAAGGAGATCCTGATTGAAGATACATGCTGTTTTCATCACTTGGACCTTGAGGACAAAGTCCATCTTGAAGGGGAGGGTATTGATAGGATCTAGGGATAGGATAAGCTGTTAGTCTATTAGTTAATATGCTGTTGCTGTTAGTTAGTTAGTTGGGGAAGGGTGGGATATTATAAATAACAGGGAATGGATAAGTAGAGGGGAGCTTGGAAGCTGAGAGTATAGGGAGGCTGAGTGTCCTCGAATTCACTCAAACATTGTGTAACTGTGAGTAGTTCAATAAAGAATTCATTCTTTCTATTCTTTATTCTCTTCTGCCTGGTCCAGTGTCTATCAGATACCCAGCAACTCCGCCAAGTCCCAATCATTTGAAGGTTCACCTATCCAATCGTCTGTTGTTTTACTTGTTGATGCTCCATCTGTTTGATGTTTAAACGTGGGCCTATCCTCCCAGACAACCACTTCCTTCAGCCCACTATCTCCCCTAACAGGGGAGGATTCCCATCTGTCAATAGAGATTTCCTTTCCCTTGGGCTTATTCAATGATACATTCAGACCAAAATCCTGGCACTGCATTTCAGTAGGCTGAAGCTGCTTTTTGTACCATCTATTTCTAGAATATACCTTATATGTGTGTGAGGCCCATGTTTATTGTGGCCCAGACTGCCTTTATCAGCTGGAGTTTGAAAAAGGCCAGTATATGGAGAGTCCAAATCTACGTTGACTGCCTCTTTTCCCAACGTGACTGTCCTTATTTCCACCGCCATTGATTCACAACTGTGTGGGTCCTCTCGCTGCCAACACCCATCAACAAAGCTTCTCTCTGCTAGTTTATTACACGGGTCAATGTCCATGACTAATTCAGTAGTCTCCCATACCAAATCCCCTTTCTCCAGGCAGACCGCTCCCTCTGCCATATGCTCAGAGGATATCCGAGTGGAATTGGGTGTATGGCAGTCCTCTTTATCCCCATCTGCTACACTTTCTGTATTTGGGGTTGTGTCAGATTGCTGGTTTATACCCAGCGTGTCCTCTCTCAAATATAGTCCATCAGTCAAGGACCCATGGTCCCCACTTCCTCCATGTAAATCTCGCCTGTCTCCACCGACCACCACGCGCCCTTTCAAATCGACCGCCGTCGCCGCTACCAAGGCCTTCTCGCGACCTGCGTCCTCCTCCATAGCTTCGCGCAGGTCCAAGAAGCTAGCATCAGATTCTATCTCATCAGAGGACGCATCGGACCCACCTCTACACCGCTGACCTTGATTAGAATGCCAACACGACTCCTCCACGATGTGAACAGTGAACTCATCGCCGTTAATGAAGACCACCACATCGTGACTAATCATAGGGCGCCACGGGGCTTTGAGGAGGACACGAACCCTGTCCATACGTTGAGTTTCCGCTGCGTCATCATCCATATCTACAACCTTGCCAACGCCGGCCACAATCTTGTTAATATTCTCCTTGTCCCAGGCATGCAGCGGTACCCCCCAACACAACACCCATGCTAAGCGACACCCAGGCCTCAACGAAGGAGTCCATTTCTCAAGTGAGTGAAACATTGATAGTCCACTATGTTTTACGTTCCCACACAATTCCTCTGCTTTCTCATCTTTGAGGCCTATAAGAAGGACCATATCATCACCCAAGTATTTGGGGGTGTGACATCCTCACCTCCATCCCAGAGGAAGTTAGCCTCCAGGTCATCGAACTCCGCCAAACACTTCAATCTGCCCACCCAAGCATCTCTACACCACACATCGTCCAACGGAATATTTAGCTGGACGGACGAAACAGAGGGCGATGTCAACCCCTTCAGGTTCGTCCTCGACCATCGCCTCGCTTGTCCATGGTTGGCTGCTGCTACCACGTGTGCATACAACAGTTTCTGATTCTGATAACGGGCATGGTATTCGTGATAGGGGCCACCCTTCAGGGGTTCCTTGGAAACCATTGCTTTATCAGAAGTAAGGCTCTTCGTCCTGTTGGTTAATGTCGCCGATCGTTGTCTGCCATGTTTGGGTAGGTTGACATGAAGTTTGAGGCCATCAATAACCAAGTTGTCAAGTTGCCGTTCTAGGCGTCTAGTATCGGTAACGCCTTTGAACCTAACAAAACCAAACCGCTTTCCATCCCAATTTCTGTATTTGGCGATGAAGACCTCCCTTACATCCCCCCATTTTTTGAATTCTGCCCACAGATCCTTTTCTCCAAAATCATCCGAAAAACGAGTAAAGTAGAAAGAAGCTATATCAGAAGCCTCCCTCCAGCTTAATTTCCGTCCTGCTTCTGGCCATGTCGCCGCTACCTTCCTATGTTGCTGATAGTACCCATTGGTCCGGTACTGTTCCCTATTGCTGTTTCTCTTTCCTACTCTGACCCACCCACCCTCTCTCTCACTAACGCTCTCTCTCATCCCTCTAGTGGAACTTTTTTGACTATTTTCTGTGATAATATGAGTACTGTGTCCCTTGCTCATAACCCTGTTCTACACTCGCACCAAACATATTGAGCTGGATTTGTTCTCTGTCAGAGAGAAGGTTTCAGCAAATAGCTTCAAGTTGTCCATGTTCCAGCAGCAGACCAGAGAGCTGACATCCTCACCAAAGCTTTATCTCCCTCCAATTTTGTAATGTATAGGAGCAAACTCAGTGGTTGAAAAGCATTCTGCCAACCACTGTTGAGTTTGTGGGGGGGTACAAGAGAGTAGTATTTTACTCCCCAAGTGTTTTTTACTTAGTTTCTGAATCTCTAGTAATCAAAGATTAGCTAAATGTTTCTCATAGTTAACTAACTCAGGTTAGGTTAGTTTTCTGTTAAACAATTGTAAGGTTAGTTTTCTGTTAGACAGTTGTAAGTACAATTCAACAGCTTTATCATTCTGTTATGCAACAGCCTAACAGCTTCATCATTCTGTTATGCAATTGCCTATATGTACTGCTTCATTCCCAAATCTATGGTTGGGTTGAATCCTCATCAATACAGAAACACTTTTCTCTCTCTCTCTCTCTCTTCTCCCTAAATCTCTTTACTTTAAAACAACAAGGACTTCATTAAAACTTTTTAAACAATAAGGACTTAATTAAAATTCTAATGAAAGTACAAGGAGCTACCTATTGATTAAATGGCTTAATTTGATTGGGAATATAATTAGTATGATGACATTAAAAGTAATTGTTCTTAGAGAGTAGTAAAACTTATTTTATTTATTTATTCTTATTTTATTTTCACAAGAAAACATCTTTAATTAAATGTCATTATACTGAACCTATAATGTTTTATTTAATGCATATTTAGTATATACGTTTATTGTATAATCTTTCATATTATTAAGCATGTCACAAGAGTAAAGTTAATGACATTTAGTCCCCAAAAGTTTCCAACTGTTCCTAAAAGTTATCCCGAAAACAATAAATTGGGTATTCATAAAGTAAATTTCTTTGGGCAATTGGAAGGGAGAAAAAAAAAAAAAAACAAAGTTTACCAGTGTGTTGGGCTGTATCCTCATCGTCACTCCCCTCTACTGCAATGTTGTCCTGGAAAAATTTGACCATGTTGTATTAATTACATATTTAAATTGGGAGATGTCTACAGAACATATTCTAGGCACGAGATAAAGGTGGAAAAAACCTGCTCCTCAAAAATCTTTGAGAGCTGAAATGCTCTTTTCTTTTGTATCTTGCGGCTTTTATTAACCCATGCTGAGATCTCAGAATCAGCTTCAGGCTGTTTCTTTGTCCTTGATTCTTTCATCCTTATCCAAAATAAAAAGAATATTGTCACAACATTAAAGTCTCATTCTTTTAAGTTTTAAACCTAGTCTTGAGGATCAGTATTGATGTTTTGCATTCATTGTAATAAAGATAGTTTATAGGCACATAATCACTGATTTAGAGGAAATCAAATATCCTCCATTTATTTGTAATAAGTGCAATAAACCTATATAAACTTAGAACCGTGCTGTATTCAGACACACGCTTTCAGTCTCAACATGTCTATGTTCTTTCTCCTTTAACATGGTATCTAGAGCCTGACAGAGGCACCTCAATAATCGTGTTGTCTGGTGGCCACACTGCCCTCGGTGATGTTTTTCTGTTTTTTTCCGCAAACCACTTGCATCTAGTTCGACCTCCTTAAATGTCCTTCATTGACGCGCACTGTTCATTCATTTTCCAGCAACCGCCGCTGCCACTGTTGGCAACACTTTTTTGAGCAGAGTTCTCATGTGCCCCCATGCGTCGCTCCTATGATGCGCCAAACAACACCTATGCCCAGCGCATTCGCGACCCTTTCCGACCACACTTCCAATTGTGATCTCACCTCCCTAGGGCGACCCTACCCCTAGGGTTGCCCCTTCATTGGAGCAATGGGAAAAGATTGATTGCCTAAGGCTGAACGTGCACAATGGGAAAAGATTGATTGTCAGTTATGCAATGTTATCAAATCCACTCTCAAACCGATTTGCAGCCCCCACAACACCTGTGAATCGGTTTTAAGTGAGGCATGTGCTTTCTACACGAATAATGCTCAACCGTTATATGGCATGGGTAGTTACTAGATGACCCGCCTAGCTCCTTAGTGATTTGGCAGGCCCATATTGGTCTACCTTGGGCAAGTTCATCCGGCTCTCCATGATTTTAATGAGCTTCTACCCCCTGCTGCCTCTATCGTCGCCGAGGCTAAGAAGGCACTAGAGAACCATAGCACATCCTTTATGACTTTGGCCCTTTATGGTTTGCCTCATGAATATTCTGCCACACGAGACCAAATTCTTGGGTCACCTATGGCACCAACAATGCAATCAGCATATGCTGTATTACCTCAGATTCGTCAAAGCCCACATTTGACGTCCCTGAATCTACCGTAGGTGATACATCTGCTCTTGCTTCCCAGAGCAATAAGTCTGGATGCTCTCGCACGGGGCCATCGAAACCCAAAGGTTGTTTTTGGTGCACCTATTGTCACTAAGATAACCATAGTACTAATCGATGTTGGAAGCTACGTGGTAAACCATCTCGCCCTGCCAATATAGCTCAAACATCTCTAGATGATTCCACTCAGCCTACTGCTCAATCCACTGATCAGCCTGTGCTACTCCGACTACCTACGAGGACTTTCTCCAGTGGTTCGAGAATCGCCAAAGTACTAGTGCTACTGCTTCTATCGCACACACTGGTAAATCTATTGCTTGCATCTCTCCTTCATCTTCCTTGGGTCCTGGGTTACTTGACTGGTGCAACTGATCATATTTCCAATAACCATTCTCTTTTTTTTTCTCTTTCTACATCTGGCTATTTACAGACCATTACCTTTGCCAATGAGTCTCAAACACAATCCCAAGGCATTGGCACCACACACCCTCTTCCATCCCTGATTGTCGAGTTTGTCCTTTTTGTACCTAATTGTTTGTTTAACCTACTCTTTATACACCGTCTTACTCAAACACATTACCTTGTCATTACATTTACTAAAATTTTTGTTATATTGCAGGAACGGATTTCGGGACAGACGATTGGCGTCGGATGTAAATCACATGGCCTATATTATCTCTCTAGGTCGCCGCAAGTGTGTTCTTCCACCATTTCTCCATTAACGATTTATGCTTAATTGGGACATCCTGGTCTACCCCCACTTCAGAAAATGATTCCCAGTCTCCATCAGCTGTCTAGTCTACATTGTGAGTTGGGTCAGTTAGAGAAACATACTCGTAGTTTGTTTCCTAGCTATGCCAATAAAAAGGCTACGTCCCTATTTGCCTTGGTTCACTCGAATGTTTGGGGTCCATCTCGAGTTATTACCCCAACAAGTTTTAAGTATTTTGTCACTTTTATAGATGATTTTTCGTGTCGTACGTGGGTCTGGTTAATCAAAAATAGGTCTGAATTGCTTTTCATCTTTGGAAAATTTTAAAATGAAATAAAAACCTAGTTTGGTATACCTATTCGTTGTTTTCGTAGTGATAATGCCAAAGAAGACCTCTCTCATCAATTTCAGCAGTTTACGGCATCATCAAACATCTTGAGCTCACACTCCTAAAGAAAATGGGGTTGCTGAGCGCAAGAATGGGCACCTTATTGAAACAACTCGGACTCTTCTCTTCCATGGCAATGTTCGTCTTCTTTTGTCTATGGCTGCCATCCGCCATTGACCTCTCTTCTAGCTTGACATAAAGAATGCTTTCCTATATGGTGATCTTGAGGAAGAGGTTTATATGGAGCAACCACCAGGATTTTTTTGCTCAGGTGGAATCATTGAACATGGTGTGTCAGCTTCGCAGGTCTTTATACTGGCTTAAACAATCCCCTCAAGCTTGGTTTGGTCGTTTTCGTACTATGGTCCAACAATTTGGTATGATTCACAGTGAAGCCGACCACTCTGTCTTCTATCGCCACTCACCTCAGGGATGCATCTACCTCATTGTCTATGTATGTAACAACAGGTAGTGATCAACATGGCATTACAAAATTGAAGCAGTACAGTACCTCTATCGCCAATTCCAGACTAAGGACCTTGGTAAGTTTCATTACTTTCTTGGTATCAAAGTCGCTCAATCCAAAGATGGTGTGGTGATCTATCAAAGGAAATATGCCCTTGACATCCTGGAAGAAACAAGCCTGTTAAATGCCAAGCCAGTAGACACTCCTATGGATCCTAGTGCCAAATTATCACCAAATCAAGGGGAACCATTCTCAGACCCTGAAAGATATAGAAGACTGGTTAGGAAACTGAACTAGCTCACAGTCACTCATCCTGATATTGCCTTTGCAGTGAGCATGGTAAGTCAGTTCTTGAACTCTCCCTGCCAAGATCATTGGAAAGCAATCATTGAATTCTGAAATACATTAAGAGAGCTACGGGAAAAGGTCTCATTTATGAAGATAAGAGACATTCTCAAATTATTGACTATTCAGATGCAGACTGGGCGGGGTCACCCAGTGATAGATGGTCCACATCAGGATATTGTATATTGATTGGAAGAAACTAGATATCTTGGAAAAGTAAGAAGCAAAGTGTTGTAGCCAGATCAAGTGTAGAAGAAAAATACAGGGCCATCGCTTTGGTAACTTGTGAACTCTTGGCTGAAACAACTTCTCAAAGAGCCCAAGTTTGAAGAGGACACACAAATGATGCTAATATGTGACAATCAAGCAGCTTTATCAGAGCCCAATCCAATCTTTCCTAAGAGGACCAAACATATTGAGGTGGATTGCCATTTTATTAGAGAAAAGACTGAATTGGGAGCTATTACGACAAGATTTGTTAACTCTAGTGATCAATTGGCAGACATCCTCTATATTCCTTAACTTTATATATACATAATCACTAATTTAGAGGAAATCAAATATCCTCCATTTATTTGTAATAAGTGTAATAAGCCTATATAAATTAAAAACCATGTTGTATTTAGACACAAGGTTTCAATCTCAATATGCCTTTGTTCTTTCTCCTTTAACTCCTAGAAATGTAATATTATGAACACGATCATCAAAATATGTCGATAAGTTGATAGCAGAAATGCTAGCATAAAAAAAGCCTAAAATTAAAGGGCATTATGCTATGTTTGGATGAGAGGGGCAGGGGGGAATGTAACTAAAATCCTTGTTTAGAAGACTTATAAGGAGGCAAAGGGAGAAAGATGTGTTCATCCTCCTTCCACCTAAGGGGAAAGGTGTATTTTTATTTAAGATCCATTTGTTTGCGCTTTACAAATATAATGTTTAAATTCATTTAAAATATCAGATGTTTTCTAAAATAAAAACTGAAAAGTGAAAACATTGTTTTTCTCAAAAGCTAGGGAGTGAACCTTATGGAAGGAAAAAAAAAAGGTCTAAAACATAATGGCACTTCACTTTTAAAAATATCCAAACACTACCTAACAAGAGCCACAAGGAGGGGGGGGATCTACATTCCTTTAATTTTGACTTGAACTCCTAAACAATAGAAGACATAAACTGATAAACATCCAAACAATGGAAAGTAACTCTCTCTCCATGCCCTCCATTTCCCTTCCCCCTCTGCTATAATACTTCCAAACATACTGGTTTACATATGGTTACTTATGAGGCTGTTGTCATATTTCATAGATCTGGCTGATTCACAGTATTGACAGTGTTACTCTTAATTATTTTAAATTTTAGAAATTCCCATATTTCCTGGTCTTGGGTTGTATTTAGGCATAGGTCCTTATCCTTATTCTATAGGTTTTAACAGGTCTTTCATGTCATGATTTCCTTGTGATTAGTTGTAGAGTATGCATCTCATAGAAGCAATAGATGGGGACAGTTATATAATAGGAGAAAGGTCAATTAGCAGTTAGGGGGTCTGTTATTGTAAATGGGTAACTGACAGTTAGTTTAAGTAACTGTTAGTTAGTTGTTGGAGGGAAAGGGAGTTATAAATAGATTAGAAAGAGAGGGAAAAGGGGTTGGGAAATTATTTGGAGGTTGAGTGCACCTCGAATACACTCAGTGGTTGCTGTAAACTGAAATTTGCATCAATACAATTCATCTTTTTCTTTCATTATCTGGTCCAGTTCTTATCAACTGGTATCAGACCTCCGATCTTGAAGCTGTGAAGTGTTAATGGTGGCGAAGGGAAGTGCGAAAATGGAAGCTAGGGTAGACGCGATAGAGAGGGCCTTGGAGGTGAATCGCGAGGCTCTGGAGCTGCATTTGGAGTCGATGGAAGCAGTGGTGCAGCGGTTGGTCGCCGTATTGGAGAAACACAAGGTAGCCGCCAACACGCGAGAGGGAGAAACAAGAGGGAGGTCGAGGAAGAACAATGCGAGACTGGAACAAGGTGGAGGAGTGTGGAATTACCGACTTTTGAAGGGGATGAGGTGTTTGAGTGGCTCGCCAGAATGGAGCGGTATTTCCGATTGCAGGAAGTGCATGAGGAAGAAAGAATGGAAGTTGTACTGGTGGTGTTAGAAGGTGAAGCCTTGGGGTGGTTCCAGTGGTGGGAGCAGCGAAACCCAAACCAAGATTGGGAAGGGTTCTCTGCTGCAATTACCCAGAGATTTCAAGGTACTATGCTGGGTAATCCTTTTCAGACATTATTGGCTGTGAAGCAAGAAGAGTCTGTGCAGAGTTTCATAAGCCAATTCGAGAAATTAGTAGGTACTGTGAAGGATTTGGATGAAGCTTTCTTGGTAGAAAATTTTTTAAGAGGATTGAAGGAAGAAATCAATACAGAAGGTTACATGAGCCAAGAAATTTGATGGAGGCCATGAGCAAAGCAAGACAGGTGGAGGAAAAGATTAGAGTATTGGCAAAATTGCAAAGAAGCACTGTGAAAGGGTTTTCTTTTCAGAAACCCAATTTCTGGAACCAAAGGAACTGGAAGGAAGGAGCAAATATGGCAGGGAAGGGAGTTGAACCTGTCTTGGCAGCCAAGGCTGGCAATGAAAGTTGGAAGGGGAGGAAGACATTTCACAAACCGTCTCCTGTAGAAATAAATGAGAAAATGAGAAAGGGTAAGTGTTTTACTTGTGAGGAAAAGTATCACCCAACCCATGTTTGTAAAAACAAATAGTTAAGGTTTATGGTTATGAAGGAAGGGGAGGAAGAAGAGCTGCAAGGAAACCTTGAGGGAGGAGAGTGAAGAGCTGTACCAATTATCACTACACAGCATTGAGGGTTTCAATACCAAGAGGTCTCTCAAATTGTGGGGCAAAGTTAAGGGAAGAAAGGTGGCTATCCTGATTGATTGTGGAGCTACCCACAATTTTATTTCAGCAAGATAGGTGGAGGAAATGAATTTAGAGGTAACTAGTACTAATCCTTACTCTGTAGAAGTAGGAGATGGGCACAAGGTGAGGTGTCAAGGCTTGTGTAGAGGCTTAGCCATTGAGTTGCCAAATTTACAGATTGTGCAAGATTGCTATTTGTTTGAGTTAGGAGGTGCTGACTTGGTATTGGGGGTGGAATGGTTGGCCAGTTTGGGGGAGGTTAAGGCTAATTTTGAGAAATTAACCTTGACTGTAAAAGTGGAAGGCAAAGAAGTGTGTCTAAAGGCTGATCCAGAATTAATTAGGGCTGCTATCAGTCTGAAGTCTATTAGAAGTACCTTATTGAAAGAAGATCAGGGATTTATGGTTGAGTTTAAAGCAGTAGAAGCAAAGGGGGAGGTGGGAAGGATCCCTGATTTTGTATTGGAGGTGTTGGATCAGTTTATTCAGGTTTTTAAGGAACCTCACTGTTTGCCACCCCATAGAAGCAAGGATCATGCCATCAATATTCAGCCTGGAAATAGGATTCCTAATTTGAGGCCTTATAAATATCCACACTACCAGAAAGATGAGATAGAGAAGCTAGTAGAGGACATGTTAGCAGCAGGAATTAGTCCTTATGCTAGTCCTCTCATTTTGGTTAAGAAAAAGGATGGAAGCTGGAGATTCTGTGTAGATTACAAGGCTTTGAATAAGATTACTGTGCCTGATAAATTTCCTATGCCAGTCATAGAGGAGTTGTTGGATGAGATTAGAGGGGCTGAATGATTTTCCAAGCTAGATCTCAGAGCAGGGTATCATCAGATCAGGATGAAGGAGGAAGATGTGCAGAAAACAGCTTTTAGGACTCATGAAGGGCACTATGAGTTCTTGGTTATGCCTTTTGGGCTGACCAATGCCCCTGCTACTTTTCAGGCACTTATGAATGAGGTAATGAAACCTTTCTTGAGGCAGTTTGTCTTGGTGTGTTTTGATGATATTTCGATTTACAGTGCTACTTTAGAAGAGCATATATTTAAAGGCTGTGTTACAAGTGTTACAGCAACAAGAGTTGTAAACAGAAAAAAATGTAGTTTTGGCCAAAGATGTTTAGAGTACTACTTGGGACATATCATTTCTGGTAAAGGGGTGGAAGCTGATCCCAGCAAATTAGAAGCTATGGCAGCATAGCCAGTGCTTAAGGATGCTAAGGGGCTGACAGAATTTTTGTGGCTGACAGGATATTATAGGAGATTTGTAAATAATTATGGGAAGATAGCTCACCCACTGAATTCATTATTAAAGACAAATGCTTTTAGATGGGGAGAAGAGGCTGTTGTGGCTTTTGAACAGTTGAAGACAGCCAGAAGGAGTTACCTATCTTGAAGGTACCAGATTTTTCCAAGCAGTTTGTGTTGGAAACAGATGCTTCTGGTACTGGGCTAGGGGCAGTGCTGCTGCAAGAAGGAAGACCTCTGGCTTTTTGGAGTAAAGTTTTATCTGAAAGGGGTCAGCTCAAGTCTGTATATGAAAGAGAATTGATGGCTGTTGTGTTGGCAGTCAAGAGATGGAGACATTATCTGCTGGGAAGGAAGTTTGTAATGAAAACAGATCAGAAGAGTCTCAAGTTCTTGAATGAACAGAAGTTATTGAATGAAGATCAATTTAAATGGGCCACTAAATTGATTGGGTATGCTGTCAAAGGAGGCAGATTATACTACAAAGAGAGGTTGGTTTTGGCCAGAAATTCTTCCAGAATTCCTGTGATTTTGAAGGAGCTACATGATTCCCCTGTCGGGGGGCATTCAGGATTCTTTAGAACTCTGAAAAGAGTGGCTGGAGTGGTGTTTTCGCATGGAATGAAGAAGGCTGTGAGGCAATATGTGGCAGAGTGTGAGGTCTGTCAGAGAAACAAGGCTAGTACCTTAGCTCCAGCAGGGTTATTACAGCCTTTACCTATTCCTAATAAGGTCTGGGCTGATATATCCCTGGATTTCATTGGCAGCTTACCTAAAGCTCAAGGTAAGGATACTATTTTGGTAATAGTAGACAGATTTACTAAGTATGCTCACTTCCTGGCTGATGTATTCATTAAAGAGGTGGTCAGATTGCATGGATTTCCCACTTCTATAGTCTCTGATAGAGAGAGATTGTTTATGAGCCAGTTCTGGAAGGAATTATTCAGACAAGCAGGAACTCAGCTGAAGATGAGCACTGCATACCATCCTCAGACTGATGGGCAGACAGAAGTGGTGAATAGATGTTTGGAAGCTTACTTAAGGTGCTTATCTGGTACTAAACCAAAACAGTGGCCTACTCACTTGGCTTGGGCTGAGTTTATGTTTAATACTAATTACAATATTTAAGCAAAAATGTCTCCTTTCAAAGCTTTATATGGGCAGGAGCCTCCTTTGTTACTTAAGGGAGCTGATATTCCTTCTAAATTAGAAGAAAACAATCAGTTGAGCAGGGACAGGGTTTGAATTGCTCCAGGAACTGAAGATAAATTTGTTAAAGGCTCAAGATCAAATTAAGAAATATGCAAATAAGCATAGGAGGGAAGTAGAGTTTCAGGTAGGCGATTGGGCATTTTTGAAGTTGCAGCCTTACAGGATGAAATCTTTGGCAAAGAAACCAAATGAGAAGCTGAGCCCAAGATTTTATGGGCCTTATAAGATAATTCAGAAGGTGGGAGAAGTGGCTTATAGGCTGGAGTTGCTTGAAGACAGTAGAATTCATCCTGTATTCCACATTTCTTTACTCAAGAAAGCAATTAAATCCACTTGTTCTCCTCAACCATTACCTAAGGCTCTAAATGAGAACTTGGAACCTGAGAAGGTTATGCAAAGAAGGACTACAGAGGAGGGGCAGCAAGAAGTGCTTATTAAATGGCAAGGTCTGCCTCATCACAAAGATAGCTGGGAGAGTCTGGAAGAAATCAGCACTGTATTTCCCCAATTGGACCTTGGGGACAAAAGCCATTTTGAAAAGGGAAGGGGGGGGGGGGGATAGAAGCAATAGATGGGGACAGGTATATAATAGGAGAAAGGTCATTAGCAGTTAGGGGGTCTGTTATTGTAAATGGGTAACTGACAGTTAGTTGTTGGAGGGAAAGGGAGTTATAAATAGATTAGAAAGAGAGGGAAAAGGGGTTGGGAAATTAGTTGGAGGTTGAGTGCACCTCGAATACACTCAGTGGTTGCTTAAACTGAAATTTGCATCAATACAATTCATCTTTTTCTTTCATTCTCTGGTCCAGTTCTTATCAGCATCCTTACAGGATTATAAAACATTCCTGGTACGATCAGTTAGGGTAGGCCAATTTAAACAGTTTCAATTTTCATTCTTATTATCTTCTACCCTATTTTCTTCTACACTATTCTTGCAGGAAATGTTCACAGCACCCAATTAATGTTTAACTTGAACCTTAGAACTATCCCATGGCATCCGAAATCTCCTCACCAACAAATACACTCAGTGAACCTTCAATTACATTCTACCAATAATCCACTCAAGAAAATCTTTAACCCCCATTAATTCCTAGGCCTTTCGACATCCTACATCATATCTTAAATTTACAAGATGCTTACAAAAAGTGTACATATAATTCAGTTACTACAAAATTTAAAATATATATATATATATATAACAAAATGATGCAGTAATGAATGAAATGTTACATACTGCAATCAAGAGCACAGAGATTCTGTATCCAGGTAAATATAAGGGTTCCAGAGGGCTAATAAGCAAGCAACATATCAATATAATGTTTCCTTGGCCAATGCACACAATATGTGAAATAACATATATTACAACGTGACTAGCCTAAATCATACCTGTAATACTAACAACAAAGAAATAATTCCAGAAAAGATTCTCAACTTTCAAGCATTCATTGATTATGTGATACTGATACCTAGTGTCACATACTACTCCCCCGCAATTTAAAAAATAAAAATGATATATAAAATCATTCACAACTAGAATCAAGGTTAAAAAAATTGGGATCATCCAATCATTCATCTTATCTTATAAGAAACAATGAAGTAACTTTGACTGAATTTTAAGAAAGAGCCCTCAACATTATAAGCAGGACCCCAAAAACCTACCAAGACTGAAGCATAAAGTATTAAATAGTAGGCTTCAAATTGACATTGGAGAGTCCAGTAGTTAATAATACTACAAAGGTAAAAGAAAATATAGCAAATATAAGAAGTAAGGATAAATTACTTACTTCAAGATGCGTTCTTCAAGTTCTGTTGAAGACAGATGTGCTGATGTTTGACCATCTTGATTATCATTGTCAAGCTTTGAATCCTTAGCTTGCTTGCCAATCTCCTCATCTCTCTTGTCATGGTAGTCTACTTTGTCATCAACATTATCCAGTTCATAATCTTCCTCATGAGTCTTTCTGCTCACTCTATTTCTCGTCCTTTCTTTATCTCGATCCGCCTCCCTATCCTTCTCTCTAATTTTATCTTTCCCCTTATCCTTGTCACCATCTCTATAGCTTTCTCTCTCCTTCTCTCTATCTCTATACTTCTCCCTCTCTCTTTCCTTTGCTTTATCCCTTTCTTTCTCCCTTTCCCTATCCCTGCTCTTCTCTTTACCCCTTTCTTTCTCTCGCACTCTATCACTGTCTTTCTCCACCTCTCTCTCCTTCTCACGCTCTTTATCCTTACTCCGGTCCTTCTTATCCCTATCCCTCTCATGCTCTTTCTCCCTATCATAATCCTTCTCCCTTGCCTTATCTTTACCACGGTCCTTCTCACGCTCATCCCTATCTTCCTTCTTCCGTTCCCTTCCATCTTTCGAAGCATCCTTTTGCTGTTCCCGACGGTGCTCCTTCTTCCTGTCCTTGCCTCTATGCTTGCTAGATTTCTCCACCCCATCATTGTCATATTGCTCCCTCACCGGGGAATTGTCTTTATCATTTCTACCATCGTACCGTGAATCAGACCACGCCACATCCATCGGAACACTAACAAACCAAATCAGAAATCAACTAATTAACAAACAAACAAACACCGTACCCTGACCAAATAACAAATTAACCCTAATCAAAAAAACACTAACATACCAAAACCATCGTACCCTGACCAAATAACTAATTAGCTACTAATTAATAATAAAACCAGAAACCTATATCATCCTCACAGTGAAAAAAAATTAAATTGAACTAAAGAAACAACTCCTTCATTACAAAGCTATATTCGAAAAATCTGAAGCTGAGATTCGAATACAAATCAAAGCAATGAAAACATTTGTCAAACACCTTAAGGGCCGACACCAAACCCTAAAAGAGAACGCAAACTCGGACAACTGAAAAACCGAATTCACGTATTTGAATAATCAAAAAGAAAAAATACGGTGAATTGAAATTGAAGATTTGGAAAAATGAATAGTTCTGAGAACGTCCTAAAAATATTGAAGAGTGGAATAGAAGAGACAAAAAGCAAGAAGCACCTTCAGAGAGTTTTCGAATTGAAAACAAACTCTTCGGAGAGAGCGCAACGCGAAGAACAGAGAGCTCGGTTCAGTGCAGAATTTGGGCGCCACTAGTGATGCTCTCAACGCAGCGTTTCGTCTACCAAAGGAAGCTTTAGTTCACGGTGGGAGGAGGAACGCAGACAACATTGTTTTCAAAACCACCGGACCGGACCAATAACACACAAAACCGGAGGTTAAATGAACCGGCTAGGCCGATCAAAGCCGGAAAAAACCGGCGCTTTCACGGTTTAAACCGGCTTTTATAAATAACATGTGTTCAGTTCAACATAAGTAGTAGAAGTTATCTCTGTGACACAATATAACTACTCTTTGCCTCTTGTTCTTTATCTTCAGTAACGAAATAGCTTTGATTTGTTGTCATGACTCGTTAAAAAAAGAAGAAAAGCTTTTTGTGAAATTGTAGAAGAGAAAACGTTACAGCGATGATGATGACGCTAAGATCGAAAATGCATATGAATGCTATGTAGCACCGATGCCAATACAGCGTTTTTGATACGTTCTTGATACGTAATTTCGATACGTTCTTCAAAAATTCTAATATTTCAATACGTTCTTGATACGTCTTAATATTAAATAATATTTTTTTATATAGAGTGTATTTCATATTAATAAAATATAATAAAAGGAAAATCAAAGTTGCACAAATAATATATTATCCATACAAAATTGATAAATATCTGAACTAGTGTGTGAACATGGAGTGCTACTAATAACACAATACAAATTACTTTTAAATCATAAAAACAGATATAAATATTTCAAGTAATACAAATATGTAATTAATAAAAATATTTGCTTTGTAATTAATAAAAATATTAAATACATAGGTTTCGGGTTCGCTGGTGTTGGTCCAAGTAAAAAACCCAAGTGTTATTTTGTCAGCAGAGAGAGATAGCATCAGCCATCATGCATACTTATTAAATGAAAATGATATAAAAAAATCTCACTGTTTCGCTGCTTCAATGCTTTTAGGTTCGCTGGTCCTGTGTCGGGGTTGCAGAGATGGTGACGGCGAGCGGCGTGGACGATAGTGAGCGGCGTGCGGCGATGGTGAGCGGCGTGCAACGACGGTGACGGTGAGCTACGGCCTCGTTGTTGAGCTCGAGCAGGGGGACGCGCGGCGCTGCAAGCGGTGATGGCGAGCTGCGACCAAGAAGCGACGGCGCAGCGAGCGGCGTTCCATGGTGAAATTAGATACGTGATTTTAAGTGTTGGGAACGAATCCGTATCGGACGCGTGTCCGATACGGTGAAATTTTTTTTTAACGTATCGGTGCTACATAGTATGAATGGCACTGTGTGACTGACGGCATAGCTTCACTTATCTCACAATTTTATATTAAGTTCAAATATATTTTTCGTTCGGTAAAATACTCAAAGTTTACTTTTAGTTGCAAAATTTTTATCTGCTTGTCCTCGTAAATTTATAATTTGTGACTTTCTGATCTGGAGGTAGGTTCGAACCTATGAGGCATTTGATTGTCCATAAAAAACTTTGAAACGAGAAACATCTGCTATTCATTATCTTTCTTTGATTCCTACTGCACTGTAGGGTTAGGCAACAACTCAGGTGACTACCAGATGTTGAAGCAAACACTGAACGACAAGTACAGCGTGCCCACCATGGTGGCTAAGGTGTAGAGGCTTGATTGGTTCTGTAATGCTGCTAATTTGCTTGACTGCAATTACTAACAAGACACTCTTGAACCCAGACCCGTCCTCGATTGGTATTGGGAGAGTTTTTCTTCTTGCACCAGACATATATCAAATACACCATTCAAGTTTTGAGTAATTCCAAAGTTGTCCTTTTTACCTCTTCTTCTTCCTTTGTTCTGTTTTCCAATTTTTGTGACCTCTGTCATTTCTTCTTCTTTGTTGACCTCCTCCTTTTGTCGGGTTGTGGTGGTTTGTTATGTGTATGGTCGTGGTGGTCGCGGTGGTTTGTATTCGGTGTCCTTTACTTCATTGTCATTGTCTTGGTGGGTTTCACGGTGGCAACGACAGAGGTAAGTTTTTTATGTCTGCCTAATATCAATCTGTATGACCCATATGAATTGTCAATCTGTATGAACCATACAGATTGCCAATCCATATGGCTATACGGATTGAATTTCATTAGTTTTTGTTAGTTTGTCATTGAAAATTTTTTCTTTTTAATGTTTTGTTAAGATGAACGAAGATGAGTGGATATATATGAGAGCATTATGTCTGAAGAAATTAACATGAATGAAGATAGGGGAGATGAACCTGCTATGTTTGAAAATATTGATTGTTCTGTTGCCTTTAATGCTTCTCAGGTATTGATATGATTTTGTATTTGGTTAAGGTAAGTAAATGAATGTCCTAATAAGACTAAACATGTATTGTCCTTTTGTAGGTGTTTTCTACCCGTGAGGACGTATTGCAATGGGCTCGTATTGTCACGTATAATATTGGTTTTGTGGCTATGATAATGAGATCTAACACATCAACTAGAAAGAGAGGAAGGACATCATTTGTTTTAATTGGTTATGAGAGGAATGGAAAGTATAGAGCATACAAGAAAGATTTAGTGTGGACGGTAACTAACACTAAAAAATGTGGTTGTCCTTTTAAGTTGCGAGCGAAACTAGTCTCGGGAGGTCAACTTAATATGTGGGACTCATAATCATGCATTAGCTAAGTCATTGATTGGGCATCCATATGTTGATCGACTAACTGAGGTTGAGAAGATTATTCTTGGTGATATGACAAAGTCATTGGTCAAACCAAAGAATATTCTTCTCACTTTGAAGGACCACAATGTCAACAATTGTACAACAATGAAGCAAGCCTATAATGCCAGATATGCATATTGTTCTTCTACAAGAGGCAACAATATTGAAATGCAACAATTAATGAAGCTACTTGAACGTGATCGATTATGATTTGTGGTAATCGATTGCACTTCACAAAGACACATAAATTCTTCTTGTGTTAATCAATTACGATTTGTGGTAATCGATTAATAGGCGTGTATTTGAAAACTGAGATTGTATGTGTTAATTGATTACATGACGAATTAATCGATTACTTTGTTCATAAATCTTTTCCAGAAAGCTCAAAAACACTTTAATTGATTAAACTTGTTAACAATCGATTACATTAGTGGTTTTAATCAATTACATGAGCGATTTAATCGATTACTGACAGTTACAAACTAATTTCTATAAATAACTGTGGGGTGTTTTTGGAAAATATCATCTAATTTACAAAGTTCATTCATAAGCTTTCTGTGCAAGAAAAGGTTTTAAGTGCTTAACTCAGTCAAAGTCCCAGAATCTTCAAGATACAAAGATTTGATAACAAGGTTACTTATTGGGCAAGTTTCAAAGAAAAGTTTTGTAAAGAAGGTTCTGAAACAACTTCTTCCACCTTTCAATCCAAGGCTAGTAAATCAATTTCATATTGCATTTACAGGATCAAAGGTGGCTTCTATCTTTACACTCTATTATGTAATCTTTTCAGATTGTTTTTGGTATTAATAACATTGAATTTCTTATAGCTTTACTAGGATAGGTGTTCCTAGGGGATAAGAGTAGAGGTGGGTGATCTCTATGTCTTGATCACAAAGATTCTAAGGTGTTTAGAAGTCTTGTTCTTAATCAAGGTCTGATTAAGAGTGATTGTTGTAAAAGCTTGTAAGAATATTTTTATTGTTAGTGAAACTCTAACCATTGTAGTTGGAAGAACTGGATGTAGCTTCTTAAGATGAGAAGTGAACCAGTATAAACCATTGTGTTGGCTACTTCCTTTAATATTTTCTTGTTGTCTTAATATATGATTCTTTTGGTGCTATCTTTCATATTCAACAAGTGAAAGTTTTGTAATTGCTTTCTTGAGCTGAGTGGTTTGATTTGTTGGTGCATTCTTGGTTTAATTGTGTTACGATCTTCATAACTCTGATTCTTAAAGATTTTTAAAATACCAAGTTTAAATAAATTCATCCCCTCTTGGTTATTGTGTGTTCATACTATTTTCAGATATGTTGTTAGTAGCATACCACTTGACACAGTCCATATGTTTTGGCAGAGGCTAAGTTTTTTAGACCAAGGTTTATCTGAGTGCGAAGTCTGCATAATCAAAGAGATGGAAGCCATGTTCAAGTGGTTTGAAGATCTTGATATATGTAGCAAAGTGACTCTAAAGAGTAAACTTTGGGAACTTGCATACCTGGTTTAACTTCAATGTGTGCTCCTCCTGAAAAAGTGAAAACAAAAGGTGTTCAAAATAAATAGGTGACCAAACAACAAAGATCAATGAAGCACAATCCATCTTACTTTGAGTATGTGGATGCTTTACAATCAGTGCAAGATAGTTGCTCCACACTAAAACAGATTACATTATCATCTAAACAAACAAAACCGAAGAGGAAAATGTCAATGTTGGATCAATTTCATTAATGCATGTAGGATTTCATTGAAAACATTGTTGATGTCAAATATGATGGTAATTATGGATATTGTGTAATTGTTGCCTTATTAGGTTTGGGTGAAGATTCATGGTCTTTGGTAGACAATCATTTGCTCAAAGAACTTGGACAATGGTGTGATGACTATATAGTCTTGTTTGGTGGCATAAATAGATTTGAGCATTTAAAGCGGTCCCTACTTGTTGATGGATTATCCATGATATATAATTTTTTTGTTACACATTAATGGATAAATATTATTATTTTAATACTGATTAAATTTGTTATGAACAGGTAACCATGGATAAATTGATGAATATTATTGATATGAGTTATGTTATTGCATCAAGGTATAACATCATATTTGTTTCCCTTTCTCTCCAACAAAGCATGACGTTTTTCCCTCTTAGAAGTCAATCACTAAGAGATAGTTTTTTTCATTGCATTATATGTATGGGTCATGTCTATGACAATCATTTTGTTCAGGTATAACAATGAACCATTTGTTTAATTCCAAGATTATAACACGTGTTATTAACATTTGAATGTGTATTGGTCATTGTAACATGTGTTTATGAGAGATGGTTGTCCTATGTTGTCAGCTACTTTGTTATAGTCAACACATTGTCATTATGAAGAAAAACAGTGGCCTACTCTTTATATTAGTCGAATGCACCGGTATACTAATTCCATGAGGTTGATTAGGGATGGAAATGGGTCAGGCTGCCTATCAGGGGCCTTTGGCCTGCCCTGTTTAAGGCCTGGCTTGTTTATTATAAAGGCCAGACTTAGGTTTTTAAAAAGCCTATTTAAATAAAAAGGTCAGGCTCAAGCTTTTAAAAAAGTCTGTTACGTCTGTCAGGCTGGCCTATTTAATATATATATATATATATTTATATATATATATATATATATATATATATATATGTGTGTGTGTGTGCGTGTGTGTGTGTGTGTGTGTGTATTCAATCTCTTAAAAAAAGAAATGAAATAAGATAAAATCTAAATAGCCTAACCTACTTAAAAGATAAAAAATAAAATAGGGAATTTGAAACCTTTGTAGTAGATTTGTGAAAAAAACAAACAAATATATATATATATATATATATATATATATATATAT
>CM023955.1:23326892-23351299 GCA_013407115.1 Glycine latifolia
ATATAAGATTTTATCAAAGATGGCAAGAGATATACTAGTTGTTCCAATATCAACTGTTGCATCAGAATCTACATTTAGTGCTGGAGGTAGAGTAATTGATGAGTATCGTTCTAGATTGAATGAAGAATCTATTTAAGCTCTCATATGCGGTGGGGATTGGATTCGTCATAATTACAATTTGAAGAGAAAAACAAAGGTACACAAATTTTATTTTTAATTGACTCTTTTATAATATATTTATTTTCCTAATAACATTTTTCCTCATTATGAAAGTGGATGATCAACTACTTGAAGAAATCACCTTGAAAATCTCATAAATGATTATGACTTATTTGGAAATATAAGTAAGATGTTGAGACATAGTCTATTTTAAAAATGTTTCTTTAACTTTGCTAAACTAATTTAAAGTGTTTTTTTAAAATTAATTTATATTCTAATAACATTTTTTCCCTTAAAATGAAGGTGGATGATCATCCTCAATAAATCACATTGAAGATTTGATGATATGTTGGCTCATTGCTTCATGTTTGGGAGATGGCTCGAGAATTAAAAAAAATTATTCTTCTTTATATTTAACTTGCATTGGTTCTTATTTCTTGTTTATTGTAGTATTTGACATTTAGACTAGATTATCGAATAGAACTTATGGTATTTTACTTAGCTTGTTTATTTTGTTTACAATATTTTGTTGAATACTTGAAGTGCTCTGATTATAATTCTTAATTGGGTTGTTGTGATTAGTGAATTTTAATCTCATATTAGAGTGCTCTAATTAATTTTAACTTTTTTTTTCACGCACAAATTAAAAGGGAAGTATGTGTCTTTCTTTATATCAAATTTACAAAAATATTATGCGAATTCTCAAAGTTTCACGGTATAGTCATTAGATTTCCCTTAATATATAATATTTATTGTAAAATAGGCTTTTAAATAGGCTCGTAGGCCAAGCCAGGCTTTTAAATAGGCTAGGCCAAGCCTAAAAAAAAAAAGCCTATGACAGGTAAATAGGCTAGGCCAGGCTTTATATTTTTAAATCAGGCCAAGGCCAGGCTTAACCAAGCCTGGCCTGGCCTGGCCTATTTCCACCCCTAAGGTTGACCACACTACATGTTGATCTAGGAGAAGATTGAACAAACAAACTGGTCCCTTTTTAGTTCCTTTCCTCTTCATTTTTTCCCTTATTCTTTCACCCTTCTTTTCTTTTGTCTTATTTCTCCTTTTTTCTAGACCCCAATTAACTTGGATTAAAGGTGTTGTTGATGTTGATGATGATGTTATATGTTTGTAACTTAGACACGTGTAATGTCATGGATAATGCATATAACACTTTAGTAATCATATATGCGTAATGAAGATAGTTTTTTTTTTTGAATTATAATAGTCATATATAAATTAAACACATATGTTAATCACAGTCAGATACATAGTCAATGAAATAATACAAAATCATCAACCTCGTCCACCACCATCTATCCCATGTGTATCCCTCCTTCATCTTGACTGAACATAAACATTTTTGTGCTCAATGACACCTCTGACAATATACACTGGTCTGTTATAGTGTATGCATCAATTCTAGCAATAACCATCCTTATATCTAACATGTGTTGCAAGCTTTCTGCTATCTTTTGGCACACTGCCTAAGACAATGACAACAACATATGAATAGATATTGGAATATTTAACAAAAATTTTGCTTAACAGAATTGTAATTATATTATACCATTGCATGTCCAAGCATCTCAACATCAACAGGTGTTGGTGCAGGTGGATGTGGCATAATTGTTGTATCGTCAGCCAACACAACTGGATGTGGCATAGTTGTTGTATCACACACCATGGGAGGATGTCTAGTTGGCACCTCAACCTGTGGCGGACTTATGAATAAGTAAGATATCATATAAAACCACTCCATATAGCCTGGAGCACACTAACCAAGAAAAGTAACAAACTCTCTTATCGGTGCAAGGTATTGTGGTAAATGTCCTATTTACCACTTTAGTTTGTCCACTCCATAAGAGCTGCATGGTCAGTGTAAACAATCACTTTGGAACCAATCAAGTAGGACCTAAATTTGTCTAGAGCATATACTACTGCTAGCATTTCTTTTTCAGTAGTGGCATAATTGATTTGTGCCTCATTCAAAATTTTACTAGCATAGTATATTACATGTAAACGCTTTTCTTTCCTCTGTCCTAAAACAGCACCTATTGCATAAGCACTAGTATCACACATAAGTTCAAATGGTAAAGTCCAATCAGGGGCTGTTAAAACAGGTGCAGTAGTAAGCTTCTTTTTCAGTATATTAAATGCATCCAGACAAGCTTTATCAAAACAAAAGTCTACTCCTTTTTCAGTCAATTGGCTGAGAGGTTTTGCAATCTTGGAGAA
Organism: Glycine latifolia; assembly: GCA_013407115.1. Lineage (NCBI taxonomy): Eukaryota > Viridiplantae > Streptophyta > Magnoliopsida > Fabales > Fabaceae > Glycine > Glycine latifolia. Next base: position 23,329,284 of record CM023955.1, read on the forward strand.
GTCTTGAATAAACCTCCTGTAAAACCCTGTATGGCCTAGAAAACTTCTCACACCATTAACATTAATAGGAGGAGGTAATTTTTCTATCAATAATAATTTAGCTCTATCAACCTCTATTCCCATTTCAGAAATTTTATGTCCTAAGACAATTCCTTTGCAAACCATGAAATGACATTTTTTCCAGTTTAAAACTAAATTTGTCTCTTGACATCTTTTTAAAACCTTAGCTAAGTTAGCTAAACATGAATCAAAGCAAGAGCCAAAAACAGAAAAGTCATCCATAAATACTTCTAAACCTTTTTCAACCATGTCAGAAAAAATAGAAAGCATGCACCTTTGAAATGTCGCAGGTGCATTGCATAGACCGAACTTCTATATGCAAACACTCCAAAAGGACAAGGGAAGGCTGTCTTTTCTTGATCTTCGGGTGCTACTGGGATTTGGTTATACCCGGAATACCCATCTAAAAAGCAGTAATAATTATGCCCTACTAATCTCTCAAGCATTTGGTCCATGAATGGAAGGGGAAAATGATCTTTCCTAGTTGCATCATTCAGTCTTCTATAATCTACACATATCCTCCAACCTGTGATTGTTCTTGTGGGGATTAAGTCATTGTTGTCATTTTGAATGACTGTCATCCCACCTTTCTTGGGAACGGTTTAGACTGGGCTTACCCATGCGGTGTCTGAAATTGGGTAGATCATACCTGTATCTAACAACTTAACCACTTCTTTTCTTACCACTTCTTTCATAATGGGGTTAAGTCTCCTCTGTGGCTGTCTTACTAGTTTCATATCATCTTCCATAAGAATTTTATGAGTACAAAAGGAGGGATTAATACCTTTCAAATCGGAGATGGACCAGCCTATAGCGGTTTTGTGTTCTTTAAGTACTTTTAGCATTGTTCTTCCTCACAAAATTCCAGCCCTTTGATGATAATGACTGGGTAGGTTTCTCCATCACCTAGAAACACATACTTCAAGGTCTCCGATAATTCTTTCAGCTCCACTTTTGGTGCTCCAACAGGGATGTCATCTTCTTTCTTCTCCAGCACCTCCATGGCTATTTCCAATTCTTCTTGTATGGTTTCTTGACTTCTAATTTCCAGCACTTCTTTAAGTTCTTCTTCTTCCAATTGACCTGAACTAATCACATTATCCAAAACATCTAGCCTAAAACAATCATGTTCATCAGATGGATTTTTCATAGCATCAAAAACATTAAAAGTAATGGACTCATCATCCATCCTAAGTTCTAGTTTACCTTTCTCTACATCTATTAAAGCCCTAGCAGTGGCTAGAAATGATCTACCTAAGAGAAGTGGTATTTCACTTTCACCATCCATGTCTAAAACTATAAAGTCTGCAGGAAAGATAAACTTATCTACTTTTACTAGAACATCTTCAATAACTCCTATAGGCTTCCTTAAAGAGCGGTCTGCAAGTTGTAGAGAGACTCTTGTAGGCTTTAGTTCAGTGATTCCCAAGGACCTGTAAACTGACAATGACATTAAGTTTATACTTGCTCCCAGGTCACATAAAGCTTTTCCTACATTGATGTTCCCTATTGCAATTGGAATATTAAAACTGCCTGGGTCTTTAAGCTTCGGTGGTAGCTTTCTTTGTATTATGGCACTGCACTCTTTAGTAAGTGCAATAGTTTCACATTCCTGCAATTTATGTTTCCTAGACAACAGTTCTTTCATAAATTTTGCATAGTTAGGCATATTAGCTAAAGCTTCAGCAAATGGAATGTTAATATGCAATTTTTTAAACATTTCTAAGAACCTGGCAAACTGTTGCTTTTGTGCTTGTTGCTTGCTTTTTACTGGATAAGGGGGTTTCTCAAAGCGGGAGAAATCCATTGGCTTCTTAGGAGGTGTAGAATTTTTCTCTTGCTTACTTGGAGATGCTTCTATATCTTGTGTTGCATCCCTTATGATGTTTTCTTCTTTAGCTCCTTTTTGACTCACTGTTGGATTCTTTGGAGGTGTAATTACCTTTCCACTTCTAGTGGTTATTGCTTTCGCATGCTCCCTAGGATTCACAATGGTGTCACTTGGAAACTGTCCTTGAGACCTTTCAGCTAATTGTTTTGCCAATTGCCCGATTTGACTCTCAAGATTTCTAATGGAGGCATCTTGGTTTTTATGATGAGCTCTAGTCTCATTAAGGAAGGCATTGGTGGCCTGGATGTGCTCATTAGTTGTTTTAGATAGTTGCAACATAGTTTTTTCTAGCTCCGATGGTTCTTTGGGTGGAATAGGTGGAGGCTGCAAATAATTGTTAGATTTATAATCTAGTCCACCACCTTGGATTCTCCTTTGGAAATTATTCCCCATGGCATTGTTTTGATTTCTCTGGAAATTTTGTTGAGGCCTCTGATCGTACCAAAGACCATTCACCTGCACAAGGTTAGCTCCTACTAATATAGGACATTCATTAGATTCATGCTCACCTTGGCAATACTCACATGTGGCAGGTGGCATTCTGTTGGATGAGACTTGAGCTGCTGAGACTTGGAGTTTGTCAATTTTTGCATTTAAATTGGCTAGTTGCTGAGCCAATATTTTCTGTTTAGCTAGGATTGCATCATTACTTCTTAGCTGGATGACTTCTCTTTTGGGCTGAATTGGGGTGCGTTCATTTTCATCACGGGCTAGAGAGTCAATCAATTCATATGTCTGAACTGCAGTTTTTGATCTTATCGAACCACCAGCTGCAACATTAACAATAAGGCGTGATTCAGGTATCATACCATTAAAGAAAATACGTACCTTTTTACCCACAGACATGTCATACTGTGGACACCTCCGAATCAGCTCTTGAAATCTATTCCATGCTGCACACAAAGTCTCCTTCTCATGTTGAGTGAAATTGGTGATCTCATTCACCAACCTATTATATTTATCCATTGAAAAGTATTGAGCGAAAAACTTTGCAACTAGTTCTTCCCAAGTGGTTATACTATTTGAGGTCTGTCTATCTAACCATCTAAGTGCTTTCCCTTTAATAGCAAAAGGAAATAACCTCAATCTTATAGCATCATCCGACACTCCTTGGTGTCTAATGGTATCACATATTCTCAAAAATCTGTCAATGAAATCATGGGGATCTTCATATCTTCCCCTCCAAACTGACTGCGTTCCACCAATGTAATCAATGAAGGATGAATATCAAAGTGATTCGCTTCAATTGGTGGTCTTACAATACTAGAGTTTTGTCTAGTGAACAATGGAGCCAGAATATCCTCCATTAGTTCATCTTCTGGTCGTGGCTGATTATTTCCTCGGTCAGCCATTGTTGATTCTAATTCAGAGATTGAATCACAATCAGAGTCTTCTGCTTCTCTTTCTATTTCTTTGGCTAGTCTCCTGTTTCTTCTAATGGTTCTTTCTATGGTCGTACTGTAGATGATCAGGATTAACTACACCTCGCATAAACTAAGAAAAACAGTTTAGTAACAAAAGAAATTCCAATCTCAAGATTTAAAGTTAATATAAAATTGGCTATTGCAATCCTCGGCAACGACGCCAAAAACTTGTTGCGAACTCAGCAAGTGTACCGTTCATTTCAAGTAATAAAGTGAGTAAGTCAAGTATCGTCTCCACAGGGATTGATTGCAATTTTATGTCAACTTAATGTCTTAAAAATTGAAAGACAAACAATAAGTTGAGAGAATTTGTTGAGTTGTATTCAAGTAGCGTAAATGAAATGATAGAAAGTTAACAAGAATGTAAATGAATATTTATTTGATTTTACCGCAGTGTTTAGAGATAATTGTGGTTAAGCGCAATCCCCTATGATTCCTTCCTTCTATGCTTTGATTGATTATTAACTTGAGTTATTTCTAATTGCTCAGCTGATGTATTCTCATATGAGTAGCTAAATCCTAATCCCTTAGTAATTTAACCCTTTGGTGAAATTAAAAACCCTAATCCCTTAGTGATTCCTTCTTAAACCAAGCATTTAGCAAACACATCCTGAAATTACTGCAACTACACATCCCTATCCCTAGGCAATGTATAAATTGTTGTTTTACTCATTTTAGAAATTAGAATCCCAATATCCCTATTGTGAATCCTAACCCTAAACATCTTAATAGAATGGCCAGTCCCAATTAAGAATAATGCAGTGAAGAACAGAATAGAACAAAGCAATTATGGTAATTCTTATTAAAACCAATCAAGACATAGAGGAGTTCTCATAGGTTCATGGCTCAATCACAATACAAGAATTTAGCCAATTATACTCAGAACTGATAATACTTCCATTACTAACATGTTCCTAGAGAGAAATTACCAGAGGAAAAGAAAAGATTACATAGAGTTGTTATTCTGCAATTCCTCAATGCTTCCAATCTTCTCCCAAAGTTCTTCAATGGCTTCCTCTGCAGAAAAGCTTCAATAGGTCTAGCAAAAGCTCTCGTCTTTGTGACCCAGAGGTCTCCTTTTATCCACCATACGTTCTAGGTTTAAATCCAGTAATGAGGAACTGTTCCCCAAGCTAAATCAGTGTCAAATCTTTTAATTCAGGGAATATCGAGCTTGTGGCGCGACTAGCATGGAGTCCCACGCTGATCGCGTGGGATATGCAAATGGATTAAGCTGTTCTGGAACTCTGGCGCTAATGGCGTGAGGTACCACGCTGATCGCATGAGTCATTCAAACTGAAGGCTTGAGTTTGATATCGTGGCGCTACTCGCATGAATGGCCACGCTAATGGCGTGACTTGTTCGAGCTGAGAGGTTAACCTTTGGTAGTCCCGCGCTACTCGCGTGGATGGCCACGCTAATAGCATGGTTAATTCGAGTTGCTAGTTTGGTTTTCAGCATCTGGCGTGACTGGCGTGGTGGTTGGTGCTACTCGCGTGGACTCTTCGAATTGAATCTTTAATCTTTTCCCTCTGACGCTGTTAGCGCGGGATTCCACGCGATTAGCGTGGCTTGTTCGAGAGCACTAGCTTGCTCTTTTTACTTCTTTTCCACTCTTGTTGGTTCCTAAATGACAAAATAACTAAGAAATTAAATTAATGTGCAATTAAATAATAATTTACCAGATCCTAATCTACTTTACTCAATCTTAAACAACTTATTAATCAATTAATCCTAAAAACTACTATATGCTGGAAGCATATCAAAGAGTTTTGTCCTTAGCTTACTCCACAAAATTCTCCAAAAATGATTAAGAACTTCACATCTCCATCACTTACTATTGTTTTTGGCAATCCATGCAAGCGCACTACTTCTTTAAAGAAAAGATCAGCAATTTGGAACATGCAATGAAATGCTCCATTTTACTAAACCTGTCAACAACAACAAATATACTGTCTTTACCACCTTGAGACCGAGGTAGTCTGAACACAAAATCCATTGAAACATCAGTCCAAGGGTGATTAGGCACAGGCAAAGGTGTATAGAAACCATGGGGAATGACTTTAGATTTTTCTTGTTTGCATGGTATGCACTTGTCACAAACATATTGCACATGTTTCATGCTAGGCCAATAAAAATGCTCATGCAGAATTTCTAAAGTCTTTTTCACACCAAAATGTCACATCATTCCACCACCATGACTTTCTCTAACTAACATTCACGCAGGGAACACATAGGCACACACAATTTATTTTTCTGAAACAAAAAACCATCATGTCTATAATAGTTTGCAAAAGCATGTTTAGAACAAGAATCCCATACTTTTCCAAAGTCAGAATTATTAGCATACAAGTCTTTCACAATCTCAAAACCAAGCAATTTAGTTTGCAAAGAAGTAAGCAAAGCATACATTCTTGACAAAGCATCAACCACTATGTTTTTCGTACCATTCTTGTACTTGATCACATAAGGAAATATCTCAATGAATTCCAACCACTTGGCATGTATCTTTTGAAGCTTACCTTGAGATTTTAGAAACTTCAAGCTTGAATGGTTAGAATGAATAATGAATTCCCTTGGTCACAAATAGTGTTGCCATGTTTGCAAAGCTCTTAACAAAGCATACAACTCTTTGTCATACATGCAATAATTCAGTGCTTCCCTATGAAGCTTTTCACTAAAGTATGCAACTAGTTTAGAGTCCTACATCAGTAAATGATGAGTCACTTTTTACCCTTATTTTCTCACCTTTCTGTACTCATTTTAATCCCTGATTTGTGTTTAATCGTTTATATCCCGCACTGTTTCTCATTTAGGATTTAATTGGACCGATAATTCAGATTTTAACGAATTTGGATTTTCTAAGTTTAATTATTCCAATTTTTATTTTCAGGGCAGTTTAATAATTAAATGGGCTTGGAATTAATTCATGGACTTGAAGATTGGAGTGCCACGTCAGCATCATTTTCCACATCAGCATTTTATTTTCGTTTTATTTTGCTATTTTGCTTTAGTGAATTTTTTGGGCCAGAATTGTTAGGAAAGGCCCATTTTCGTTTTAGGTCAGACACTAGTATTTTAGAATATTGTGCCCATGCAATAAGGGGGGATTGACGTTCAGCTCTCTTGAGGGTTTTAGGTTTTCGTTTCTGCTGGTGATTCTGCTGAAGATTTTCGTTTCTGTTTTGGATTTTCTGTTTCAGAATACATTTGCGTTTCAATTTCATTGCTTATTTCGTTTCTGCTTCAAGTGTCTAATCTTGTTTTCTGCTTCCAGTAATTTGGTTTTCGTTTCTATTAAGTTTCGTTTTTGCATTTGAATTTTGTTTCTCTTCTAGTTTCATTTTAATGTTCAGCTGCTATTCAATTCGTGTTTCTGTTGCAATTTTCGAATTAATGGAAGGCTAATCCTAGGGTTGGGCCCTAGGACAGATTGCGACCCTTTAATAGAGGTTCTCTGTGCTTTGTAATTCTGTTCTGCTTGGTTCTTCCTTGTTGGGTCTCTGTTCTGCATTTTTTCGAATTAGAGTCATGCTTAATGATTCTGAGTTGGTTGATTCAGTAATCTCAGGTTGCATAATCCTGAGAGATTAGACCTGACAAGGTTCGCGGTTGCTTAATTCGTGTAAGGAAGTTTTAGATTAATCTTCGCTTAGTAGATTAATCTGGACTAACAAGGATTAAGTTAGGATAGATTATCTTTCGTGAACCAAGGATATTAGAGGCGCAATCTGTTCAAAGGTCTGACTTGTTTAATCACTGCAATTATTTGGTATTTCTGCTTTATTTTATATAATCCTGAATTCTGTTAGAACCCCCCCTTTACACGTTTAATCCCTTAACACAGACAATTGATCCTTGAGAGACGACCTAGGAGTCACTTCCTAGTACTGCATTTAATTGTATTAATTTGACTGAGTACGACCTCGATCAGTATTGCCTATATTCCAACACCAAAAGCATCACATTCAATTTCAAGAGCTTTATCAAAATTAGGCAAACAAAGCAAAGGTGCATTGGTCAGCTTATCTTTCAATAAATTAAAAGTTTTCTCATGCACATCAGTCCACTTGAACACCACATTCTTTTTGACAAGTTCATTTAAAGGTGCAGGAAGTGAACTAAAGTTCTTCACAAATATGCTATAAAAACTTGCTAAACCATGAAAATTTCTTACCTCATTAGCATTCTTAGGTACAGGCCATTCCCTAATTACCTTTAGTTTTTCTTCATCCACACTTATTTCTTTTGAGCTAATGACAAAACCCAAGAACACAACAGATTCAAGGGGAAATAAACATTTTTTCAGATTAACATACAATTTATTATCTCTCAAAACATTAAGAACAACATGCAAATGATCAACATGTTCCTTTAATGTTTTGCTAAAGATCAAAATATCATCAAAATACACCTCAGCAAATTTCCCAATGAAAGAATGCAAAACATTGTTCATTAACCTCATGAAGGTACTAGGTGTATTAGTTAAACCAAATGGCATCACCAACCACTCATATAAATCATATTTTGTTTTAAAAGCTGTTTTCCATTAATCACCTTCTTTCATGTGAATTTGATAGTATCCACACTTCAAATCTATTTTAGAAAACACACACGAACCATGCAATTCATCAAGCATATCATCCAATCTAGGGATATGATATCTATATTTTATAGTGATTTTATGTATGGCTCAACGGTTTGTACACATGCGCCATCTCCATCTTTCTTTGGAACCAAGATCACAGGAATAGAACACGGGCTAAGACTTTCTCTTACAAATCCCTTTTGCAAGAACTCATCAACTTGCCTTTGAATCTCCTTTGCTTATTCTGGACTTGACCTATAGGTTGGCCTGTTTGGAAGTGAAGCACTAGGAATGAAGTCAATTTGATGCTCAATATCTCTTAAAGGAGGTAATCCATATGAAATTTCTTCAAGAAAAACATCAACATATTCCTATAACAAGGAAACAACCTCACAAGGCAAAGAAGAGTTATGATTGTTAGTGAAATAAAAATCCTTGTACATGAGTACTAGTAGCTGTTCCCTAGCCATCAAAGCACTCTTAACCTCTCTTTTCTTTGCAAATACACTCACTTTCTTATTTTTCTCCTATTTATCTTCTTTTTTAATATTTTCTTTCTTTTGCTCACTCTCATTTTTCTTTTCTTTTATCTCTTTTTCTTGAATGCTCAATTGCTCTTCTCTCAACTTACACTCTCTCACAATTCTGATTTGATAGGCATATGCCTTAGTGGGCCGGAGAGGTGTTAACACAATGGTGTGATTGTTCAAAACAATAGCATATCTATTTTGTAGCCATCATGAGTAACCTTTCTATCAAATTGCCATGGGCACCCCAGAAGTATATGCCTAGCGTGTATAGGTACTACATCGCAAAGAACTTAATTCTTGTATTTACCAATGGAAAAAGAAACCAACAATTGCTTGGTCACCCTTATGTCTCCACAATCATTTAGCCACTAAAGTCTATATGGATTAGGGTGCTTTAATGTGGGCAAACCCAAATTCTCAACCAACAAGGTGCTAGCAACATTAGTACAACTTCCCCTATCAATGATAAAATTGCATACCTTGTCTTTTATGTGACATCTTGTATGAAAAATATGCTTGCGTTGCTCCTCATCACCTCCTACCTTAGGTTGCATGTTAAGAGAACGTCTAGTAACAAGCACATCTTCATTTACAGGTTCAGCGACATCAACATCATTGCAATCCTCCAATGGTGGCATTTCATCATCACTTGAGCTCTCACTCTCTATGTCTCCATTATCCAGCAATACCATGGCTCTTTTATTTAGACATTGAGAATTTATGTGTCCAACTCCTTCACACCTGAAACATTTGATATCACGAGATCTAAAAGATGAATTAATTTTCATTTTACCTTTAGGTGCAGCAAATGAATTTTTAGACTTAGCTTCATATTTTGACTTTGTCACAGATTTGTTGTTTTGCATGGAAGTCAATTTGGAAGTACTCTTAGCTTTCAATTACCACTCCACTTGAATAGATTTATGCAACAAGTCCTTCATCTCCACATAATGTTGCAATTCGATCACATCGACTATCTCCTTCTTTAGACCTCCAATGAATCTGGCCATAGTTGTTTCACGGTCTTCTTCAACATTGGCTCTAATCATGGCTATTTCCATTTCCTTGTAGTAGTCCTCCACACTCATGGAACCTTGAGTTAGAGTTTGTAATTTTCTGTGCAAATCCCTATGATAGTAGCTAGGTACAAATCTCCTTCTCATGACAGACTTCATCTCCTCTCATCTACTAATAGGCCTTTCACCATTCCTGCGCCTACTAGTCACAAGTTGGTCCCAACAAATACTAGCATAATCGATGAGTTCAACAACAACTAGTTTAACCTTTTTTTCCTCAAAATAATTATGGCAATCAAACACATGTTTAACCTTTCTTTTCCACTCCAAATACAACTCAAGATCGTTTTTACCTTGAAAATATAGGGATTGTCATCTTAATGCTCCACAAATGATTATCTCTTCTTGGTTCACCTCTGCGCCTTCTTCCATTACTTCTTGCATCTTAATACTTCTCCTCCATTTCTTCTAAAGTTATTTATCCAGACTTTTAGATCTGGATGGAGATTGTAAACTATAAAATCTCAAATTTAAAGCTTGAAATTGTTCATTAGCAGTTTTAACAAACAACTTGAGATCCACTCCTTCTTCTTCTCCACTCATGATTAAAATTGCTGCAAAAATTGTGTTAGAAGTGATCGTAAATGGACAATAAAATATCCTCACACAAACACTCTCTCACATGTTTACACTCAACAATTTTTTTTACTTGTGTTTCACTATTTTTGGCTCTTTCCCTCTAATAGTCTCACCATTATTGCATTTTACCACTCAATTTCTCCATATGAGCTCTTAAGTAAGATCCTTTGGGGTTGATTATACACGACAAGACACAACAAGGGATTAATGAGAAATTTAGTGAATAAAAACAAACAGTGGACAAGGAACAAGAGATTTAAGGAAAGTGTTTTTTTAAGGAGAATCAAACCAAATGAAGACTAATAGAATAAGAAGAAAATAAAACCAATGGTCACACTTTTTTTTAGATATTTTTTTTTTCAAATTGTAAACAAATGTAAAACTGCCTAGATTTTTCTACTTTTTTCACGTTTTTTTAATCTTTTTTTTCACTTTTTCTTTTTTTTTTGCACGATTTTTTTTGATAATATATATAAAAGGAAAAGACAAAAAGATACTGATACTAGATAGAATTCAAAAAAGAAAGAAAGATTCAAAGAAATAGAACAAAGGAAGATGAAACAATAATATAGAGTTAAACAAAAGAGAAAAAACAACTAAAAGAGGAAACACACAAGAAGAAAGAAAACACAAAGGATAGATATCACCTAATTTCAAGAGTTGATGCTCGGATACCAATTGATAAGGGAACACTTAGGATTATCTTGAAAACAGGTATCAAAAGAAAGGAACTTGACCCTAACTGCGACCTATCGGTAGAACCAATGCTATCAAAAGGAGCGGACCCTAACCGCGACCTGCCAGTAGAACCAACCTATCAAGTTCTTAACTAAGAACAAAGGAAAAGCTCTCACAATAGAGAAACTCTAAAATTTCATTAATCTTCAAATTCTGTCTTTGGAGAGTACAAGAGTTCCCTATTTACAAGCTAATCTTGAAATGCTATTATAAATTCCTACTAGTATGCATTTACAAATTGCATGGATAATTGCATGTCACTAAATGAAAATAAATTCCCATTAGCCACTATGTGACCTGGAACATTCTAGAAAGCATTTACTAAGGCTAAGAGAAAATGAAAAGTCACTAGAAAATTCAGCCAAAAAAATAGTACAACAATTACAATAAAATGACATAAATTGGACTTAGTTATTATCTAATCAGCCCAATATTAATAGTCCACCAAATTTGATCAACTCAGTCCATGAATGCTTCTTGTCTTGTAAATTGGGCTTCCCAAAGCGAGTCAAGTTGGTCACAAAACATCTTCATCAATTTGTAGGAACGTGACCCAATTAGGTGCAGCCTTTAATTCACAATGGTCTTCTTTCTCTTTGATCTTTAGAATCATACCTTGCAATACTTGATTCATCCTTTTAGTCTTGGACCTTGTCATAGGACTTCCAATCTCATGTAAAGGATCATTAGACAAGCTAGTTGCACCTCTATCATTATATTTGCAAAATTTAAGTGTTAATATATTCATTAAGTTCAATTTTTTCCATCACTGTAGTAAACCCATACGGATTGCCAATCTGTATGGGTCTTACGGATCGATGTTATGCAGACGTAAAAAACTTACCTCAGTCCTTGCCACCGAAAACCCACCAAGACAACAACGATGAAGTAAAGGACACCGGATCCAAACCACCGCGACCATGCACGTAACAAATGACCATGACCAAACAGAATGAGGGGGTCTGCAAAGAAGAATATGAAAACAATAGGAATACCCACAATAACCAAAAGGGGAGGGGTGAATTGGTTAAAGCTTGGTCTTTTAAAATTTCTTTATAAAATCAGAGTAAGGATCTTAATTACTTTTAAAAGCAAGAATACTTTTAATCAATCAATTCACTCAGCTCAAGAAATCAATAGCTCAAAACAGAACTTGTTGAGTAATGATAATAATACCAAGAACAAATGAACAAGATAACTAATAGAGATTTAAGAATAGAAAATCAACACAAGAATTTATACTGGTTCACTTCTCAAAAGAAGCTACATCCAGTTTCTTCTAATCAATACTAGATTAGAGTTTTACTATTATAAATTTCAGTTCTTACAAGCTTTATTACAAACACTCTTTATCAACTCTAGATAAAGAAAAGAAATCTAAAACCCTATTAGACTTCTAGTGAACAAGAACCAGAGAACACTACTCTGTTCTTCCCTAGAGAACACTACTCTAGTACAAGCTTCAAAGAACAATTTACAATAATACCAAATAACAAAAATTGCAAAACAAATTTACACCCAAAGAGAATGGAGAGAAACAACCTGATGATCCAATGAATATGAATGCATGTGGTTTACCAATTAGAGTTGAATGAACAAATGAATTTCAGAACATGCTCTTTTATTCTTCTTTGTAAACTCTTGCCCAAGAAATCATTCAATACCCATGAAGATTAAAAAGTGGGACAAGAAGTTAGTTAACCCAGAAAATCACTTTCTAACTTTGTGAAGGCTTGTGTGTATTCAGAAAATTCAAAGTATTCAAGTTAAATCTTAAGCCAAGCCTCACTTCTATTTATAACAGACTTTTCCAACTAATTGTAATCGATTAAACGCGCCAAATAATCGATTAAAAAGCCTTGTGTAATCGATTAAATTGTCACTTAATCGATTAAAGTGTTCATAGGATTTCTGGGTTTGAACAACGAGCAAAATAATCGATTAAAACGATCTGTAATCTATTAAAGCAGTGACACATGTATTTCTGAAAAGCCTTTTGTAATCTATTACAGGAAATGGTAATCGATTAAATCAGTGAAACAAGCTTATCTAAGAATCTTATGTAATTGATTACAATAAATGGTAATCGATTAAAGCAGTGAAGCATGTTTTTTCTTTTAACACTATGTAATCGATTACAAGCAATGGTAATCGATTAAATTGTTCTTCAAAGCTTTTCCAGATTTAAAAACAAAGCAAATAATCGATTAAATCGTAGTGTAATCAATTAAACCAGTGAGATTTGCATTTTTCCAAAAACATTGCCTATTTAGTTCTTTTTCAAAAATTGCTTTAATTCTTTGATGAAAACATTTAAGCATATAAATGATTAAGTGCATGCAATGCAAGGATTAACAGATTGACCTCTTTATACACTTCATTTGAAATACATTCTTCCAAAGCATGTGAAAAGCTCAAAATAATCTTCCAAGTCCTAAGCTTCAAACTTCAAGTTGCTCCCCCTATACCCAACAGAATAAACAACAAAGGTCACAAAAATTGGAAAACAGAACAAAGGAAGAAGAAGAGGTAAAAAGGGGCAACATTGGAATAACTCAATACTTGAATGGTGTATTTGAGACATGTCTAGTGAAGGAAGAAAAACTCGTATTTTAAGAGAGTTCACGATGTTGTTCGAGTGGCTAAGGCAAAGAAAAGTGGAATTGCATCTTTGATTGGACACTCAGTAGGAGGATGGCTTGTGCATATATGTGGAAGAATCTGGAGTGTCTCATGATATATCCCTTTTATTACTCTTGGAACTCCTCATCCTTATTCCTTAAGTACAAGGCCGTGATAGTGAAAAGTAATTAAGGCTATTGCCTTAGGCCCCTTAATTTTATTTTACTTGTTATTATATAAGCTTTTATAAGGATATGTTCCTATAGTTCAAATTGCAATGGACAAAGATGTTCTATGATTTGAAAATTACCCAAAAGTTAGCTACTTGTCTTAATTAACAAATAAGGGTGAAAAAACTAAATACCAAAATAATATATATATTCAAAAATTGAATTTGTAGCTTGTTATAAGAAAATATACCATTAATTAGGAACATGTTTATTAATGTTAGAGATAAATTTTTTTACATCATTAAGGGCTAGAGATATTGATGTATGACTTATCAGTTTCTTTAATTAAAAAAAAAACATTTATTCAGCACTCTCATTGTTTCTCTATCTATTTTCATATTTTTTTAATGCCTTAATTGATATCAGATTTAAAAAATATTTTTTTTTTATATTATGGGGTGCTTCTTTATTTTATTCTTCTGTAGTAATAGGAAAAAATTAAATAGAAAGTAGTAACTTGGTTTTCAAAACTTAAAATAAAAATAAGTTAAAAAATTAATTCAATCTCAACATATGGCACTCTTGATATATATCTTACTTGTACAGTCCAAAATAGTAAAATGACACGTGGCCTTCATCATGGGGTCACTGTACACGTGGACACCCTCCACGTCATCACTGCCACATTAAATAATGCTTATTCGTCCTCCAAGTGGCAACCCGAACATGCTTGTCCGGGATCCCTGTCAACCCTGCTATAGTAGCATGGACACAGACTGCTACAGGAATGATAATATCTACTGCGCATATCTTTATATTAACAGCATATCAAATATACTTGGATATTCAAATAGGTGCAACCACCTTATCTTATCATATCCTGACAAGTTATCTACAAGCTGTTATTTATCTACAAATAATAGTACATCAATAAGGTACACAGTATCTTATATTTAAATTAGATAACTGCTTGCTATTATCTGTTATTATCTTATCAACAGATTATCAATAAACAAGGGTCCAAAGCCCACACTCCACATTATAAATACAACCCTACATGTTCTCTCTAACTCACTCCTGAACATCTCATACTCAATACTTGAACGCATTACTCAAGTTATTCTTTCTCTACATCTCATACTGATTTCTCACACTCGGTTATTCTCATATAAATTGATGTACTTACTTGAGCGTCGGAGTGCTTTTCCTTTGTTTTGCAGGTTCCTCCTCTAATCAAAGTCTACACCTTATCAGACGTGCAGAATTTGGAGTCCACATTGGCCACGCCAACCTCACATGTGGAATTTCTAGATTTTGGTAAGAACATTTGGTGCCCACCATGGGGCCCAGGTAAAACTTACCCTACGGCCTCTCACTTAGATCACTTATCGGTACACGTCCATGGTTATCACTCGCTCCAATGCTAGATGCGACACCCCGGTCAATGCGTCTAAACCCCCGCAGACTACCATGATGAATGCCGACACCATTCAGCAACTCCAGAATCACATGGCAAAGATGGAACGTAAGAACCAGGAAGAAATCGAAAGACTGAAGGCTGAACACAATCAACATGAAGCCCAGGTGAGACAACTCGAGAGAGACGAACGCTCCCCGGTCACCCGAGAAGAACAGACGCAAAGTGAGTCGCATCCCCGACAACCTGTCAACCCTATGCCCATTCGTAGCTCGACACAAGGTTATCAAATGGAGAGGAATAACACGCGACATAATCCATTTGTCGATCGTATCATGGAAGTCGACATTCCGTTCGGCTGGAAACCTCTGCACTTAGAGGTATGATGGAACCACAAACCCGGACGAACATCTTGATGCTTTCCTCTCACAGGTGAATCTTTACACGAACAATGACGCCATATTATGCCGAGTGTTCCCTACATCTTTAAAGGGCGCAACGTTAGCATGGTATGGTGACCTCCCCGAGCGGTCCATCGACAGTTTCGACACCCTTGTCGAAAAATTCAGTGCGCAGTACGCTACCAACCAAACTCATAAGATGACATCCACCGCGCTAGCAACGTTACACTAAGCCGATAATGAACCCCTTCGCATGTTCATGGAACGATTCGTGCATGTCACTTCTCAAATCAGAAGCCTCAACCCTGAAGTAGCACTGCATTCCATGATGCTGGCCTTACGACCTGGTAAATTCGTGGACAGTTTATGCAAGAAAACTCCTTTTAGCATGGAAGAAATATGCGAAAGAGGCAAAGGTTACATTTAGATGGAAGAAATGTCGAAATTCCGCAATGAAGTTCGACAAGTTGGACAGAAGCGCAAAAATATGAGGGACTCATCACAGTCGACCCCTGGAGGATCGACAAGAAGTAAAGGTCGCATAAGCCACAACTTCTTCCCAAAGGACCCAGGTTCGAGAGATACACTCCCCTGATGATCAATCAAGCCATGATCATGGTTGAAGCCTTCAACACGGAGGTTCAGGTGACATTGCCACCTTCCTCGAAACAGGGAGGAAACCCTAACAGGTATTGTCATTACCATCGCGGCATTGGCCATAACACAGAGGACTGGATAGCATTAAAGGATAAGATAGAAGAACTTAAAACCACATATCACTTTACTTGTATGTTTGTGAATGACGTAAGTGATTACGTTGAGATAGGCCATTGTGTTGGCTTGAGTTATAAAATGCATTGATACCATGGGGGTGTATGGCATTATCCTACCCGGGTCGAGACACTTCCAAAAGGATTGCCCGAAACGTAAGGCTTGGTTTGAAAAGAAATGTAAGCCTTGTGCTTATGTATGTTATGAATCAAACCTTGTTGAAGTTCCGTATAATACTTGGTGGATTGATTCTGACTGCAAGATTAGGAGAAATCCAGTTAGAGGAGTGCGGTTTCAATGTCATTTGTCACCATACGAGCATAATATTAGTCGTTGTGCGGGATATCATGCAGACCATGAAGACAATGAGTGATTTTATTTTCACAACCCAGCTTCTACTCCCTGTAGATGTTAGAAAACAATTAGCAACTATTTTGGTTAAAATTACTTGAAACAAAATCATTCATAATGCTTCCCAAGGAAAAACCGCTCTGATACCATTAAATGTAACAGCCCGTATGCATCCTGTTGTTAACATTCCATTATGGTCGTTAAGTGCAGTAATTAACTTAAGAAAATTAATTAAGAAGCAACAAAAAAAGCCATACTCATGTAAAATTCACGATTGAAAAGCGAATATTCATCCTCATGAACTTCAACATTTGGTTCTAGTGCTGGTTCCCCATGAATACACATCTCAAGTGATGCAACAGTTAGCACAATCTCTCGCTTACTTCTAAGGGTGGATGCTAATGTTTGCAACACGAATATCTTGCTTTTCCCGCCAAGGCCCGGCCCGGGAACAATTTCGTCCTGGCTAGGATAATACTATGCACCCCCATGCACATACGTACCGCCTCAGACGAGGGCCGCCCCAACACGGGCTCATCAATGCACTGACTGTGGTCCTTGCAAGGTTAACCACCCGGTCCCGACAGACTATTATCAATAGAAAGAGAGTTTTTGCCCGCAGTAAATTTGTGTGTGTGTTTGTGTTTTTGTGTTAGTGCACCAGTGTGAGAGAGAGGACCTGTGATATCATAATTCGTGTGATATCAAATTATCAAGTTTGTGAAAAGACTTGATAATCCCCCACCAGTACATAGCCAAGAGGAACGACAGGAGGATCGCTTCAGAAACAATAACAGATGCAGAGATGATGCAGAAGATAGAGGGATGCAAAGACAACCGCAACCAAGACGTGAGCTTCAACCCCCTTGCTAACAGGAAGAGGAACCCGTCCAACATATTCACGGTGTAATTCATACCATTGCGGGCGGTTTCTCATATGGAGGATCGTCAAGTCAGTATAGAAAGAGACATTTGCACTCCATTCGGGATATTGACATAAATTCTGTCAACATTCCCCCAATGCAGAGTTTACCTCCCATTACATTCACAGATGCTGACTTTGAGGGAATTAACCCTATCCACCAAGATGACCCCATGGTTGTTTCCCTCATAATCGCCAATTTCATGGTGAGAAAGGTGCTCATCGATCAGGGTAGCTCGACTGATGTCTTATACCTAAATACCTTTCAGAAGTTGGAGATTTCATCAATAGCTATACAGCCTTACTCTGAACCCTTCCTCGGCTTTGCAGGAGAACGGGTCGATACCTTGGGATATGTCGACCTAATGACCACCTATGGTCAAGGTTCACTATCCAGGAGCTTTACAGTCAGGTACAACATTGTGAAAGCCGACACATCATACTTGGTCCTGATCAGTAGAAAGACTCTCAACGAGCTGGGAGCTATTGTCTCTACACCTCATCTAAAGATGAAGTTTCCTACCATGACAGGGGAGATTGTCACTGTGAAAGCAGACCAGGAGCAGGCTAGACAGTGTTACATTGAAAGCCTGAAAGTGTTACCATATCCTCCTAACAGGAGGTCAGACAAACATGGTACCACTTCGGGGGCCCTACCCAGGTCATGAACCTAGACAGAGAGCCTATTCCATATACACTGACAGTCTCCCATATATCTCACTATGATGATACCTTCGACATGGATTCGCACGATGATAATATCGACAAAGGACCAAAACCGATCGAAGAATTAGTTAAGCTGCAACTCGGGCCCAAACCCGGATATACAGCTTAGCAAAGAGCTCACCAATCACGAGTACAAGCATATAGCCAATGTACTCTGCAAAAATGCATCTCTGTTTGCTTGGCAACCGTCTGACATGCCCAGCATTGACCCTAGTGTCATATGCCACAAGCTGGCGATATGTTCACAGGCCAAACCCATAGCACAGAAGAAGCGGAATATGGGAGAAGAAAGGTAAAGAGCAGTCAAAGAAGAAGTAGACAAACTGCTAAAAGCCAACTTTATCAAAGAAGTCAGGTATTCAACTTGGCTTGCCAATGTTGTCATGGTCAAAAAAGCCAGTGGCAAATGGCGCATGTGAACAGATTTTACAGACCTCAACAAGGCATGTCCCAAAGACGCATATCCATTACCCAACATTGACAGACTGGTCGATGAGGCATCCGGGTTCCACATCTTGAGCTTCCTGGATGCATATTTTGGTTACAATCAGATCAGAATGCACACCCCGGATGAAGAAAAGATGGCCTTTCATCACTGAAGACACCAATTACTGTTACAAGGTCATGCCCTTTGGTCTCAAAAAGGCAGGAGCTACATACCAGCGATTGATGGACCACGTTTTCAGAAAGCAGATCGGACGTAACGTCGAGGTCTATGTGGATGACATGGTCGTCAAGTCTCAGAGTGTAGCTCAACATGTAGCAGATCTTGAAGAGGTATTCGAAGAGGTTCAGAAGTATGACATGTGTCTCAACCCCGAAAAGTGCACATTCGGGGTAGGCGACGACAAGTTCCTTGGCTTCATGATCACACATCGAGGTATTGAAGCCAACCCGGACAAATGCTCGACCATATTACAGATGCATAGCCCGACTAATGTCAGCGAAGTCCAGAAGCTAGTGAAGTCCAGAAGCTGAACGGGAGACTAGCGGCATTATCCCGATTCCTTCCGAAACTCGCCGAGAAAGCAAAGCCCTTTTACAAGTTTCTCACCAAGACAACACCATTCCTCTGGGATGACACCTGCAAGCAGGCTTTCGAGGCATTCAAGAAGACAATCATTGCTCCGCCTGTCTTGAGTAGATCTCGGCAGGGGACACCGTTGCTCTTATACCTCTCAGTGGCAGACGAAGCCATCAGCTCGGCACTCGTCCAAGAAGAAGGGAAGCACCGGCTCCCTATCTACTTCACTAGCTGCATGTTACATGATGCCCAGAAGCGCTATCAAATGATTGAGAAGATAGC
Source organism: Glycine latifolia (assembly GCA_013407115.1). Lineage (NCBI taxonomy): Eukaryota > Viridiplantae > Streptophyta > Magnoliopsida > Fabales > Fabaceae > Glycine > Glycine latifolia. The sequence goes on from CM023955.1 coordinate 23,348,856, forward strand.
CTTGGCATTAATCACCTTCGCCAGACGCCTTAGGCCTTATTTCCAAAGTCACCAAGTGATAGTTAAGACTAATTATCCCATCAAACAGGTACTGAGGAAACCGGAATTGGCAGGCAGGATGGTGGCATGGTCAGTTGAATTGTCAGAATTTGACATTCGATATGAGCCACGTGGTCCTATGAAGGCACAGTTCATGGGAGACTTCCTAGCAGAATTCACCGGGAAGGATAAGACCACCTCGGACTGGTGCAACCTTTACGTGGATGGAGCATCAACGTACAAGGAAATGGAGCAAGCATCATACTTAAAGGACCCAACAACATCTCGCTAGAGCAAGCTTTTAAGCTTAACTTCAAGGCCTCCAACAACCAAGCCGAGTACGAGGCACTCATAGCGGGACTCAAACTCGCAAAAGAAGTCGGGGCTCAATGTTTGAGGTGCTACTCCGACTCACAGCTCGTCCATGGACAGATAGCAGACAAGTACCAGACCAAGGAAGCCATACTTCTCTAGTATTATCATCTGGCCAAGACTCTCATTGACAGTTTTGAGTGTTTTGAAATGTACCACATACCACGAGAGAGTAACACCAGGGCCGACTTGCTATCTAAGTTGCCTAGTACCAAGAAGATCGGGCATCTCAAAACCATCATCCAAGAAACACTCCAAAAACCCACCATTGACACCTTAGCGATAGTGGTTGTTGAATTGGAGGAACTCACTTGGATGACCCCTTACAGAGACTTTCTCGTAAAGGGAACACTCCTAGCATATGAAAACAAGGCCCAACGTCTAAAGCGGAAAGCCAGTGATAAGCGTTTGTCGTGTCACTTCAATACAATTAAACTACGCTAATTCTGTAGCACAGGATTAACGTAGGTCGACTCAAAGACACTATCAATATGGTTCTATCTTCAATTCACTACTAACAGTAAAGGGGATTTTTGTCGAACAGTTTGCAGGCACGAAGTAAAAATTGCAAAAACACAAACTACGATTAAAGATCAATGCAAAAACTAACAGAATTGATAACAAGTAATGTAAAACAGATTAAAGAGCATCAATCCAATTCATCAAACCAAGCTATTCGAATCATCATCGTTCTCAAAAATTTATCCTATTGGGAAAGTTCATTCAATTTCATTAGAAACAGTTCAATCAAATTAATCCCTAAATTAATTGAAACCGCAACCCTAATTGAAATATCATCCAATTAATCTGTGATTTATATTCGAAATTAGGAAATGAATCCATAACCTAATCCTCTTTCAATCCTAAACGCATTCATAATCATGAAAACAAAATAGCAATTGAAGAAGAAAGTGAACATTCACACAAAATTCGAAATACCAAACCAGAACTCAAATTCTTCTCTTGCTTGGGTTGGATCCTTGGATTGATTGATTATTTAGCCTTCCATGATCATCATCAATGAAAGCCCCATGAAATAAGTGCACGAAAATGGAAGAAGGAAAAACGAAAATGAAGAACAATGAAGAACAAGGAAGAACAGTTGAGAGAAAATAAGAGAAAGGGTTTTGATTCTACAAACTTAAAAAGAGAAATGTAAAACTGTTTTTTTGCAAAATGGAATGTAAAAAGTATTAATTCCTCCTAATGTCACTAATATATAGTTGAAGAAAAGAATGGGCCATGAACAACCCATCAATTCTAATTATTTATACTATTTACACCAATAAAAGTCAAACTTGCAGCCTAAAATACAAGTGCAGCGATTTTGACTTCAAAGCCTAAAATGACCCTCCAAATGGCAGAATTGGCCTCGGCTTATTTTTGGCAAACTTGTAGATCGTTTCGTTATCTTTCCAAGGACTACAAGAAATCTCAATTCGGAGTTCCGTAGAGCTCTGCAGATCCTGTACAAGGCAGATACATCAAGTGAGCATAAAATCCGAAAATACGCAACAATTAGCAATTAAGCCCACTAACTTGCCTAAGACAAAAACTGAATTAGAATGGGAAAATAAAAGTCCAAGTTAAGTCAAATAAGCTAAGAATGATAGCAAACTATTTAACTAAAGGCACTCCATCAACATACCCCACACTTAAACATTTGCACTCCTGGGCAAAATTAAAAGAAAGACTAAGAGAAAATTTTAAACTAAAGTAAATCAAAAATTTAAAAGAAAAGTATGAACAAGACACACATATTTTTCAATGAATCATAACAATGCACAAAAGTGAGAAAGATGAAAGACGGAAGAATGATATTACCGTAACAAACAATCCATGAAAACATGATCACAAAGTGCAAAGTGAGAAAGTAGTGAAGTTTAGAATTAAGAATGTACCAAGGTGATAGAAATCTCTCAAAGGGCAACACTCAACCTCATATAATGTGTATGACTTTGTGTTTACACTCAAACACCACATGTAACTAGCACATCCAAGTATTGACAAGACTCTAATTCATTCAACTTGAA
>CM023955.1:23351399-23480757 GCA_013407115.1 Glycine latifolia
AAAAAAGGAGTTTTTCACTCTCAACGTGGCTTCCAAATCAACCCAAATGGAATCCCAAGCCTATCAAACATGTTTCCACATGCTAAACACCTGAAATGACAACGACTTATTATTTTTAACAACCTTAACACGAAATCTAAAGGAAAAAGACCTAAAGTGTTGATTTATGGAGAGCTAGCTTCTTATGCTCCGACAACACATCTAATGAAGAATACTCCATGAACAAGCAAGAGAAAGAAAGATAAGTCCTCCATACCTTAAACTTTGAGCAATAATCTTACAGGTAAGTTAAGAAACAAGCACTTGGGGTTAAAAGCACTAAGGTCAAGGCAAGAACTCCTCTTCAAGAACTCAACATTTTCTCTTCTCTTCCTCCAAACCCCACAACCAGAACAAAAGAAAATGACCATCTCTCTCCCTCAGCATCCATGACACACACACACAGGCTTTGTTCTCTCATAAACTAGATATTTAGGAACTTTGCCTTAAGTTGCAGACCATTAGGCTTTAGGAGGTTTTAGAGGTGAGTTAACACAAAGTTGATGGTTGATAGGGCTAGGTGTGGGCAGCCAAGTTATGCCCAAAAGTGGGTGATCTAGCTTTTGCAACTTTGACTATATTTGGCTAAAGTAGACTTTGGCAAAAAAAATGGAAAATTTTCACTTTAACTAAAATGGTAAGTCTCTAGGCAATTAATGTTGATCTTCATGCTAATTATCTAGGGAAGAGTGATTACATCTGATCTCACACAATGCTAATATTGCACATAATAACTTTATACAACTCAAATTTACATAGTGCAAGTTCGCATTGTATAAAATCTACACAGTCCAAATTGTTCTCAATTAACTCTCAACTTTTAACAGATGTTGGTTTCACTTAATTAATCACACCAACAATTAAATGATATTTCACTTGAGATTAATTATCTTAGGAAAAACATAATCAATTTATCTACACATTATAAATTTACACAATACAAAACTTTGATTTTAATTAAAGTCAAATTGCATTAAAACCGTTCACTTGGAAAATAATATACATATTTTTTTTCTTTCTAAATCACTTACTTTAAATCATCATTGTAATTAATTTCAATATCAATTAAGCCTTCACAGAGCACACAAACACATTATTTACTATAGTTTGAGTTGTAAATTTAGGGTGTTACAGAACTTAGTGGTTTGCCAAAAACTAGACGTAATCTTTGTGGCTAAGACAAACTAGTATAACTCTCTATGTCTTATGTGTTTTATGCTTTGGTTCTTCTTTAAACTAACTCAGGGTTTGGATTTAATTTTTTTTATAAAAAAACTTTTCTTTGTTTTACAAAATTTGTGTCTATAGTTTGAATCTAGTTGTGAAAATCCTTTATATGTGTTTACTAAAATTGTCATCAGGCGATAACATTGTTTCCAAGGAAAAATGCTTTAAATTTTATATAATCACAATTCAATCTCCCTTCTTGTGATATTTGCCTTTACAAATATTTGATGTTGAATTGTTATCTTTTATGATGTTCTAAGTGTGTGCCGAATTTCACTGTCTTTGGATGCATGATTTTACCCTAAAGGGGCATGTAGTGATGGTGGAAATGTCATTCCTCATCATTGTAGAATATTCTCTATTTAGATAATGATTATTTTCCTCTTGAATGGATATATCTATATCTATATGTATATAGATACACTCTTTTTGGGTTGGTTGTTCTAAGATTGAAAGTATGCGACTCTAAGCACTATATGTTAGGAATTATATATTCTTGAGTATCATGTTAAGCTGACATTACTTTGTCGAACATGTGTTTTGTTGTTATTATTATTTTTCTCTAAGACCAAGAGGATGTGACCATCGACAATATGTGTTGCAAATCTTTGTGCGTGATGTGAAATATGTAGTATCATTCTTTTTATGATTATTGATCTAAAGACATAAGAGGATGTGACCCTTGATAATGTGTATCAGGATTAGGTGTGCATGTTATTGTGTGATGACTTGTTGTTTGGGGCAAGAATGTTGGATTCTTGTAAAAGAACAAATGGACTCTAATAGAGTAAATTTGTAAAACTACAATAATGTTCTAGTAAATGATGATGTTTTGTTGTGAGAAACAAAAAGGGAAATGAGGAATCCTTTTTTTGTTTGGTTGTGTGAGACCAATAGGAATGAGATGAGGTCATGATGTGGATGACACGCAGTTCAAGAGAGGTGATCTCAATGTGATGATTAGTCGAGGAGGCGAATTATGAGGAGGTTGTGTGGGAGTTTTGTCTGTGTTGTGATTATATTTGTGAGAGATGGGGTTATGATGACTTGACCATTGTGATAGTGGGGGAGATAAAATCTCTGTGTGATATGTTGATGGGTTCATTATGATTGATAGACCGTCGTCCAGTACTATTGACAGAGGAACCCACACAAAATATGCTAGTTTCATATATGAAAATTGCTATGACTTGTTTTTGACTTTATCGGTGTCAAAAACAATTATAGAACATGCTTTTTCATACATGAAATTTATAGAGACAAGGTTACACAAAAATATGAAAGATGATTTTCTCACTAATTAGATTGTTTACATTGAAAAAGAGACTGTTGAAAAGTATACCATAGATATGATAATTTATTATTTTCAATCTATGAAACAAAGTAGAGAACAACTTCATATGTAAAATGTTTATGTTTAATCTTTTTTATATCTTTTATAATATTAACTATAGTTATATCTTGTCTTGAACTTTATCAAATTCTTTGCATGTTGGCTAAGTTTTTATTTACGTTATTAAAACATTATATTTTGATAAGGATATGAGTGATTTATTGTTGGTCTTATATTTTACAGATTTTATCTCTATTTTGAAGATATGGGATGCTATTTTTTTGAGGACATTATAATTATTTCTCAATTTTGTTTAGTTTTTTTTATTGGTCATTGAGCACTTGTATACTGATAGCACTTGTAAGTTAGTATTTATCTTATACTCAATACAATTATATATTTCTTATGCTTATAAGAAAATTTATTAAATTTATTACATATGCCATATTTTTGAAATTTAATTATTCTTTTATAAGTTATAGGTGGGGTTATAGGTGGCTTTCAATCATGTGGAGTTTAGCAGGGTTAATGAGTTTATTCATATTTCAACAAAACCCACCCCAATCCCAAACCCATATTTACTCCAAAACCCAATTTTCAAGTCGCCATTTTGCATGTCCAATCTTGATATGTTTATGTGCTACTTTTGTGCGCTTCAATTTAGGGGACTTCACCTTTATATAATGGAGGAGAAACATTATTGTATAACAAATTCTGATGGTTAAAAATGGTTTAATACCTCTCATTCAAGTAATTTTTGGCAATTTTGAACCACTAGAAAACAAACCACCACAAAACATAATAAAATAATACTAAAAGTAATGTCATCATTTATGTGATATTTGATGCATGGATAAAAAAATTAATGAGACAAAAGTTTAAGGATCAAGCGGTTCAAAATGTTCTTTTTTCTTTTTTTTAGACTATTCAAAATGTAGTTTAAACTAAAATTATAAATTTGAAGAAGTTTAGGGTCTGTTCGTGATGGTTTTTAATTGTAAATTTTAAAATTTTAAAAACTTGCACCTAGTTTTTAGTTTCTAAATATATTTTTTTCTAATTTCAGTTTCAAAATAAATTAGTTTATTTTTTATCCTATTAAAATTAGTTTAATAGTGTGTTTGTATGGTGTTGGTTGTGCCATTGATGATGATAATTTTAGTCATGGTAATGGTGGTAGCAATGGTAGTAATAGTAGACGTAACAATGATGTTGGCAGTAATGATGTTGCTAGTAGAGGTAATAGTGGCGTTGATTGTGGTAGTAGCAGTATCAATGATAACAACAATGATAGTGATGACAATTATGTTGGTGACGATGATAATGGTGGTGCATGAGAAAGTACTAGCAATGTTAGTGTTGGTAATAATAATGATGATGACAATAATAATATTGATGATAATGACAATGGTAGTAGTTGTAACACCATGAAAATTTACAAGCTGATAGATATTTTACGTTGCTTAATTGTTTAATATAATTCTTGCAATTGGGTGTGCATTGGTATTTGTGCTTGAAAGATGTAGTAATTGTTGCAATTTGTTAAAGTATTTTGCATGAGAATTTGTGTGTAAGGGATATAAGTCAAATTTTGTAGCTAAGATAACTATTCGTACACGCATAGTAATAACGACGATGGCTATGGTAGCTGTTCGGTTACGCAAGATTGGCAACTATGGTTGCTGTGATAGCTGTCTGTTCACGCTTGTTGGCAACTTGCCTTAGTATCTTCGTCTATAAATAGTAGTACACGAAGTGGAAGCATGGTTCATTCTCACTTCTGAACGCATTTCTCTTCTTTTCTCTCTTTAAACTTTTTGCACCCAGAAACCACTCTTCATCAACCCTCTATACCACCTTTAACTCTCAGGAACCATCATAGTTGTAGCGGAAAAACCTCTACGTTAAGAGGAACTCGTGAACAGAGCTTAATCCCTTTCATTCCTGGTTGCTGTGAGAACTTGTGTTCAAACGAAACTCACGTTAGTTTGAAAGAAATGAATTCTTGTCCAGGTAAGGGGAGTTTATTGTGTTGATAATGGTTTTAGATATCATAGTTGAGATGCAGTACGCATATGTGTTATGATGTTTTGCGTGAAATAAATTGATGAAGTTTTTATGTGTTGTGTTTTGGAAGAAGACGACTACCGGTTTGGGTAAGTCGGGCTGGGTAAGTTGTATACATGTGTCAAACCTTTGTTTGTGATGTCGGCTACCGGGAAGGGTTGGCTGAGTTCCATATATGTGTCAAATCTTTGTTTGTGATGTCGGCTACCGGGAAGGGTTGGTCGAGTTCCATATATGTGTCAAACCTTTGTTTGTAATAACGGCTACCGATATGGGTTGGCCGAGTTGAGCAGTTTACGTAGCATGCATGTATGCATGTAGGACGTAACTTAGTCCTTGTTGGCGGACGTCAGTATACTGGGTTCCTTACTCGGGGTTGTACTTTGGAGCTGTTAAGCTCAAGTTACTTCGAGAGAGAGAGCTACCGGGTTACTTACTCGGCAGAGCTCGTACCTTCTTGGGAATAAAGCTATTGGGTTTGTTACTCGGTAGAGTTCATACCTTTTCTTTAAGAGTTACTGGGTTCCTTACTCGGCAGAGCTCGAATCTTCTCGAGAAAAGAGCTACTGGGTTCCTTACTCGGTAAAGCTCGTACCTTTTCTTTGAGAACTACCGAGTTCCCTTACCCAGACAACCTTGAGTCTTGCAAGCGCTAGCTGTTATAATCAATTACAGTGCTTATGTAATCAATTACATAGTGCTAAGTCTGACCTTGTTCGGATTCTTACTTTAGGACAATATGTCCAAGTCCCAACCCAGACACCTAATACTTCACACTTATTCACTTGTTTGTAATGTTTATGAATGACGAATGTGATTACGTTGAGGTCAGCCTATGTGATGGCTTGAGATGTTAAATGCATTGATACCATGGGGGGTGTGTGGCATTATCCACGCTAGGATGAGTTGATCTCGAGCCGGGTCATGCATTGATGGTGCTCATGGTAATTTAAATGCATTTGGATATACATAAATATCCATGGGGGTGTATGGCATGATCCTAGCCAGGACGAGCAGATCCCGGGGCGGGCCATACATTGATAGTGTCGTGGTAATATTCTATGTATAGATGTGAGATGCCAGGACCGGGTTGTTAACCTTACGAGGACCACAGACAGTGCATTAGTAGGCCCGAGAATGGGTTAGCATATATGTACATGGGGGTGTATGACATTATCCTAGTCAGGACGAGTTGATCCCGGGCGGGGCCATACATTGATGGTGCCCATGAGACATATGTATGTACATAGGGGGTGTATGACACTATCCTAGCCAAGACGAGTTGATCCCGGGCCGGGTCATACATTGATGGTGCCTATGTAACGTATTTCATTTGCATGTCGGAAATAGGATGATGGATTGTAATAGTGCGAGAAGTACTGAGGGGCCACCTCTGTAGGGATATCCTTATGACGCCCATTATTAGCTGATCACCATGGCGGGGATGAGTCCTGTGCACAACAGAGTGACCCCGACGTCAACTGCAGCTATCATTCAGACCATGGATTTGACCTATTTTCGGAGATGGTACCACATTGCATTCTGAGAGAAAAGTCAGAAGCATGCATCATGACTAGTCATCATAAAATGGATTGTGAAATGTTTTTGGATGGGTTGTCTGTAGCCGATTGCGTGATGAATGCTTTAATATTGTTGTGATAATGTGATAACCGAATGGTATTTTCATAGCTGATGTTATCTATTACTTATTATTTTACATGATGAACTCACATTTGCTTTATTGTACCTTGTGGCTTGGTACATGTGATGATCACGAATCATGTTCGTGTGAGTAGATGAGCAGTAGTAGGTGACTGAGAAGATGACCTATGTTGGTTGGAGCCGCTGAGTGGCCAGGATGTTTATGGATTAGATCCCGAACAAAGGGTTGTGTTTTGCTAGTTACACCCCTTGTTCTAATGGCTACACCCTATTATTTTGCTAGTTACACTCCGACATTTAAATCCTTTGTTTCTTTTGAAAATTTTGTACAATTCAAACATGGTTTTTTGTAATCACCATCAAATTATGTTCTGATATATATATACAAGTATTTCGATGTGTTTACATTATAATTTCGTGGTATTAATTATGCCTATACGAAAAATTTACTACTATTTTTTTCTAAATCAACTTAAAGGGATTCTCAATTACAAATTGTGATTAAAAACATGATACAATAGCGACGAAGCGGGTTGTTATAGTAGTGGTGGTATTAGCGACGATGATGGATGTAGTAATAATGTTGGTGTTGGTAGTAACAACAACAATGATAATAAGGTAGCAATAACAAAGTTCCCAATAGTGGTAGGTGTGGTGGTGGTAATGTTAGTGGTAGTGATGATGACAATGATGAGAACATAAAGGACTATAATTAAAGGTAATAAATGTATGCTTTTTTAAAAATAAAATCCAAATTCACCATCGTTTGTTTTTATTTTATTTTAAAAGTGATGTAAAAGTGTTGTGAAATTGAGTTATGTGTTTTGTTTTTAAAATTGCTTGAAAATAAAATATAACAACTTGCAACCACTTCAAATGAACCCTTAAAAAAGTTAAAAAAAGAAAAAAAATACTAAACCCTAATAATTATTGTATGTTTCAAATTTTGTGATATCTAAGTGCACTATGTATAATGTTTCGTATACAAAGCAATACATTAATGTCATAATAATTTAAAATACTTAAGAGTATGTTTGGATGAAGTATTTTAAAATTTCAGGGAATTTAAAATTCAGGAAAATTAAAATGTATCATTAAAATTCTTTTATTTTTAAAATTTTGTGTTTGGATAAAAAAATTAAATTTCTTCATTTTTCAAAATTTTGTATTTGGATAAAGAAATTGAATTTATTCATTTTTAAATTTTTGAACCTCATGCATGGAGGTGAGTGCCATTGGAGTAGCGAGGTCGGAGTACTTACCAGTGATGGAGACGGAGCAAAGAGTGGTGCAATTAGAGTTTCTATAGAAGAAGATAATTTCAATTTCTCACCTTTTAGAAGGAAATTCAAATTCCACATTTTTAGTTGTTTAAAATTCTGTTTTAAAATTCTAAAAATTTAAATTCTTCATATAAATATATCCAAACAATGAATTTAAATTAAAAATTTTAAATTTCTTGATAAATTACTTTCCCCAATTAAAATTCTCTATCCAAACACATTTTTATGTTTGCCCTTTTGGGTAAGGGCCAAAAAACATGTGTTTATGGGTTCTAATAATAAACTAACATACATAATAAATATTTATTCTAATATATGTAATATTCAAAATAATAAACATATTTAAAAGTATAAATTTTAGTATAATAATATTACAAATAAAATTTACAATAAAATATATAAAGTATATTTCAAATTTATAACGAATAATTTAAGCTGAAATTTAATTTATTTTATCTCTAAATTAAATAAATACTAATATCTTTTTGGAAAAATCAGTTGTTAAACATAATTATACATTATTTATTAGCATAAGTTTTATATATTTTATTATAAATTATTCATTACAAATTTGAAATATACTTTATATATTTTATTGTAAATTTTATTTATATGTTAAAAATATATAATTATTTTTATAAAGTTTAATTATCTAAAAACAAATATTTTCCTGGCTATAAGCACATTCTAAAATCTAAACTATTAAAAATTAACAAATAAAGCTCCTTTGGCTCACTCGTGTGCTACGGTGGTTTCCCACACCAACAGTGGTGCAAACAAACGAGAAAGAGACCCAAAAACTCACACAAACCCATCTCTCGCATTCGCAATTTCATCTCAACAAGACCCACCGTTTTCTGCGAAAATCAAACCCACACTCACCACTCTCCAATCTCCCATTCTCCCCTCTTTTCTCCAACTCAACGCAACCGTCACGATTGCGCCGAATATCTCGACCTTCACTTCGGTAATTTCCATCTTTGATTCGTTTTTTTTTCTCCCTTAATTTCATGCCTGTGTTGTCGTACGTTTTACCACTACTATGTTTCACCGATTTGATTGCCGTTTTTTTCGAGTATTCTTGGGTGTGGTAAAACGACTTTTGTTTCTCGCGTTGAACCCTAGTGCTTGCTAATTCGTGTTATTGTTGCTGCTGCGCAGAGGCGTGTTTTGTGAGCACGAAATACGAATATGGATCACCACGAGGATGAAAGTAACAGCAAACAAGACGATGAGGTTGCAATCATTCATCTTTTATGTGCTACTTTGTTTGAAATATGTTATATATATATATATATATTTATAAGTTGCATCAATGGCTTAGGTTTTTTTGACTATATGGTACCTATGTTGGTTGATTAGTTTTCTTTTCTTTTTATGGAAGTTCAGCTAAGAATTAAGTAGTTTTGAGAAGGGTATATGTAGATTGGTTGCCTATTTTGTGCGGATGTGTGCTTTGTATTGTCCTTTTGCTTTACATGGTGAGTGAAACATCGTGTAATGGAAGTTCTTGGGTAGATTTTTAGTTGCAAGCAGACTTATTTGAGGCCTAACTTCTCTAATCTTACACAGGAAGCTGTTGCTCGCCTTGAGGAAATAAAAAAATCTATTGAGGTGAAGCTGGCTTTACGGCAAAGCAATTTGAATCCAGAAAGGCCTGGTTAGTTAACGTTCCTTTTGATTTGAATAATAATATATATGCCAAATATTTCTGTGCTGCTGATAGGAATGGATAAAATTCTTCAAATTACTTGATCTCAGGATGGATCCCTAGACATGATATTAGGTCTTATACCTCCTTTATAACAAAAAAAAAACTGACCCCCCAAGATGAATAATAGTTTTACATTGGTAAATAAAAGTTCTTTCTTGTTGCATGATGTTTTAAACTTGATTGGGAACATGGGTAAGACTGACATTTGTGGTCAGAGTGATCTTGGTTTCATGTCAGTATTTTAACATGATTCATAGCTTTTAGAACTTCATAAAATTATGAATTACACTTGGTGTCATAAAAAAAAAGCTATGTACCCCAATGTCCGGAGGCTCCACGCTATGTGAAGGTAAGGGGGAGGGATATTGTACGCAGCCTTTTCCTTGCATATGCAAAGAGGCTATTTCCGGATTCGAACCCATGACTAACAAGTCACCATGACACAACTTTACAGCTATGCTAGGGTTTGCCCTCAAAAAAAAAAAAACTAGTTTTGATCTAATTTTTTGCATAGCCTGTTTTCTAGGTTAAATGGACCAGACACTTAACAAACATTAGTTTTCTAGTCAAATTGGTAGTTCAGTCTATTTGTCATTGATGGTTCCTCAAGATTTGTGGGATTAATTTATTATTCAGTGTGTTTGGATGAGCGTTGGTAAAAATAATTTTGATTGGAATTGATTTTGGTTAAAATTAATTTTGAATTAATATGATTTATGTTTGGATTTTTTATCATAAAAGCAAGTTAGAAGTGAAACTCAACATAATTTTTTTATCCAACGCATAAGCTACCCAAAGTTGTTTCAACTCAGAATCAATTCTAGACTCTTCTCTGATGTGAAACCAAACATGTGAAAGTTTTTCTAAAAACAATTTTGGACAAGGAATCAATTCTCCAAAGTGAAACCAAACATGCTCTAAGAGTCAAGACTTTGTGGTTGTAGCTGGAACTTCATTGCTCTGTTGCTTTAATCTATGTGGTTGTTATATCAAGGTTTAAAATATGCTTTAGATTGTGACACTTGAGTATGTTTCAGTTTGAAGTAGAGAGACTGGGTAATTAGTAATATTTTCCGGGTGAGAAAAGGGTGATTGACAATTGAAATTTGAAACTCTTCCCTCCCCTCTTTCTTTGTTATAACCATTAGTGACAAAGAAACCTTAATCTAAATGGTATCTTAAAGTTTGACCTTGAATTGAACTCACTGTTGTTTAATCTGTGTTTTGCATCTCACATAAAATTGGAAAAAAGGTTTGGTTGTTGTTGTTTTAACATAAGCATCTCCAGTTCAAACCCCATAGAGCACATGTTTGGTTGTTTTCTCTTGTATGTGTATTGTATTATCTCAATATTTGTTGCATTAATAATAATACAATCTGCTCTTACGTGCAGACTCAGGATTTTTAAGGACATTGGATTCTAGCATTAAGCGCAACACTGCTGTTATTAAGAAACTGAAGCAGATTAATGAAGAGCAGCGTGAAGCTCTGATGGACGAGTTGCGAAGTGTCAACTTAAGCAAATTTGTCAGTGAAGCCGTGGCTGCTATATGTGATGCCAAGCTTAGAAGTTCTGATATACAAGCTGCAGTTCAGGTATGGGCTTTGCAGTCCCCCTGGTTTCTACACATTTTAAGCTGTTCTATATTTTATATGATGTTACCTTAAATCATTTGCTTCTTTTTGGAAAGATCTGTTCTTTGCTTCATCAAAGGTACAAGGACTTTGCACCAAGCCTGGTTCAAGGGCTTCTCAAAGTCTTCTCTCCTGGAAAACCTGGTGATGAATCAGATACAGACAGAAATTTGAAGGCAATGAAGAAGCGCAGCTCTCTAAAGCTTCTATTGGAACTTTTTTTTGTTGGAGTTATTGAAGATGGTGGCATTTTTATCAATATCATAAAAGATCTTACCAGTGGGGAACAGCTAAAAGATCGGGATGCTGCACAAACAAGTTTGACCCTTCTTTCGAGTTTTGCTCGCCAAGGGAGAATTTTTCTAGGACTTTCTGTTAGTGGGCCGGAAATTCATGAAGAGGTATTTCTTTTATTAATCTTCATTAGAATATTCTCATGCGTTCTATTATTAATTTTTGTCCATTTTTCCTTTTTAGCTTTCCATTGACTTTCATAATCTATAGTCATTTTTCATCATGATGGAAAGTTTAACTTCATCTTTTGTTTGTATATTATTTGTATCAAGGTTTGTTCTCTGTTGCCGACTGTGTTTTATATGTTCCTGTACTGACATTCTGATACAGTTTTTTAAAGGCCTTAACATCACAGCAGATCAGAAGAAAGTTTTCCGGAAAGCATGCTATTCCTTTTATGATGCTGCAGCTGAACTACTTCAGTCTGAGCATTCTGTAAGAGTTTCTGCCTTTGTAAAGACACAGACACTCTAATATATATTTTGTCTTCACCTCTGTTTGGGCACTTAATTCCATCAAATCTTGTACACCAATTTTGTTGCCCTTTGTGATCATTGATCAATTTTGTTTCTTGACAGTCACTTCGCTTAATGGAGCATGAAAATTCTAAGATTTTGAATGCAAAAGGAGAGCTAAGTGATGAAAATATTGCTTCATATGAAAAGCTTCGTAAATCCTATGACCATTTGTACCGTAACGTCTCATCGTGAGTTGTTTTGTTTACTTTTGACTATTTCATTACATGTTTACTGAATCTGTTCTTGGTGTATATTGACTTAATATATTCTTGAAATACTATGAACCCCAGTTTAAAGTTTACATGTGTAGCTGCACATGCATTGTTTGGCCCATTACTAGCATGTATGTATGTGCATAAAAGGTTTGATATAATGAGACACTCGGTCAAGCAAGGCAAATCTGGATATGATTTTTTGCTGGTTAGGATAGTTCAGTGAGATCTCTGTTTTTTGGAAACATAAAATGCATTCAGATTCCTCTGTTCTTATATATTAAGATCTTGTTGTGTCTGAGATGAGCTGCACCCTCCAGCTAACAAGGATGCGTTTCTTTGCTGCTTATCTCTCTTGGCCTGGTACCCATTGAATTTAGTTTTTTCTTAAATTCAATCTGCCACTCTCTTCTGTCCAAAGGAGACTATAAGTCAAATCATTCTTGAGTTGAATACTGCATTGATGTCACTAATTATTCCCTTCAATTCTTCTCTCCTGTAATTATGATTGTCTTGTCACAGATTAGCAGAAGCACTTGATATGCAGCCTCCTGTAATGCCAGAGGATGGCCACACAACTAGGGTTACCAGTGGTGAGGAGGGTATTTCTTCTGCTTCTGGTAAAGATTCTTCTGTTGTTGAACCCATATGGGATGATGAAGATACAAGGACTTTCTATGAATGTTTACCTGATCTTAGGTTTGTATTACTACAAAACATCTCTGTTGCAAATATTTTCATCCATTAGTCCTTGATTGCCATATTGTTTCTTGTTTAAAGTTATGATGTAAACACATCAATGGTTTAAATTTTTTCTTTAGTTGGTATACCATTATTTTACTTTACATGGAACTTTATCATGCATATTTTTCTCCAGAGCTTTTGTTCCTGCTGTGCTTTTGGGAGAAACAGAGCCAAAAAGCAGTGAGCAATCTGCGAAGAATCAAGACCAAACAACTGTAAGAACTCATTGGCGAAAGTTTTTTTTAAAATAATATTTCAGGATCTTCTGATTGTAAGTTCTTCATGCTTATTTAAATGCTTCCTGTCAACTAATCAGAGTTAGGTAACATCTAACTGTATCCAATTCTTAAACCCTTAGGTCTTTCTATGTCTTCTGGGATCACTCATGATGCTTTGAAACCAAGGTTGTCGAATTGCAGTACGTATCGTGAATCGTTCAGGCTGTTTTTTTGTATTGTGAATCGTAAGATTCATAAACAAATTAAAAATAACTTAAAAATATATAAATATATAATACTATATAAATGTAAATTAAAAAAAATCCAAATACCAAAATATATGAGTAACCAAATCTAAAACCAGTTATTCTCATAATCTAAAACCAGTTAAAAATATATAAATATACAATAAGCATATCAACTTTGCAGTTTGCAGTTTAATTTAATATAAAATAAAAATAATAGCTCATCACATATCCATATACATAACTATATACATACCCACTTTACACTGTCATGTTTTTAGCTATAAAATAAAATTATAGATCAGTGAGGTCACGTTAAAATGTGCACAAAAAATATTAAAAGTTTAAAACTTTAAAAGGCTGTGCAAGCGTGTTGCAGGGTCACATTTTTATGAGTTGCAGGTCATAAAGCCAGAAGTATGCCATCATAAAAATATTTTATAATATTTTAATATCAAAGCTTTAAAAGTAACAAACGTGTCACGTACTCTTCTTGAAGTTGGACTAACTCAGAGCACTAAAATGTAGCTTAAACGTACTCTTCTTCAAAGCTTCTCTTCAACTCTCTGCGCGTTCACTGCGTCACTGCGTCACTGCGTCATTGGCCGTGCTTCTTCTCTGCAACTTCTCTTTCTGCAAGTTGCTTCTTCTCTGCAACTACTATGTGTGTCACTGCGTCGTGCCGTTGCCTTTCTTCTTTGTGAGTCACTGCGTCGCCTTTCTTCTCGATTTCTTTTTTCTTTCTATACTTTTCGGTTTTATCTTCCAACTCCACGACTCTTTGGTTTACGTTTTTCATCTTCCAACTCTGCGACTGTTGGTTTTCTTTTTTTAAAATTTGAATCGGAAACTCCTCTGCGATTCACGATTCAGTTTCGAATCGTACGATTCCACGATTCAATGTTGCGATTCAGCTTCAAAACGATTTAGTGGTCCGGTCCGTATCGTTTTTGGACTGTATCGGATTGAATCGCACGATACATATCTTGTATCGTGCGATACTAACAACACTGCTTGAAACCATTCTAGTTCTTTAAATACTTGATGGTTATATTATTCTCTGTTTTCTTATTGTAGTGTGACTTGGTTTACTTTCAATTATTTTAGCTGTTTCTATAGTTTTTCTTTAAATACTTGATGGTACTATTATCCATTGAGCTTCTAACTAACAGTCTAAGCCTTTAAGAATGTTGACCCTTGACAAGAACACCATCCATTCTGTATATAGTCTGGACTGAGTGATTGTTTCAACTACCTTGTACGCAGCTGCATTGATAGTTGATACATACTCTTGTTGACATGTCATAAAATATAATTTACTTGTTGTTTCATATTTCTTGTATCTTGTTGTCCTTGTATTGGAGCATATCTTATTGTCTACATTCTTGCAATAAAATTCTTTTTCTATTAAAAGACTTTCAACAACTATAGTCACTATGCCATATAATTATGTGAAAGAATATTTTTACTCATACAACCATCCTGTTGGTATTTTTTCTCTCTTTACCAACCTTCTGATACTATTTACTGACTTCAAGATATATGATTTGATTATCAAGGAAATATTACCTGAATCAGACAAAGGTCAACAGACCACCCATGAAATTGGAGAGGTCTCTATAGAGTCTAATGCTTTGCCAGAGGCAGAAAGCACAGAAAGAGTGAAGGATAAGGAGGAAAAAGACAAGTCTAATGAATTGGACAGAGAGAAGGAAAAAGAAAAAGAAAATGACAAAAAGGGAGAAAATGAAAAAGACAAACTCAGAAGTCTTGAAGGGACAAATTTGGATGCTCTACTGCAGAGGCTTCCGGGTTGTGTGAGCCGAGACCTTATTGATCAATTAACTGTGAGGATATCTTACTGTGCTCTATACTTATTCTTAGATTGCATTGTTATTTTTTGTCGTCATTATTAATTATTATTGCCTTTTTGTTGAAATGTTGAACAAAATATTAGGTGGAGTTCTGCTATCTAAATTCAAAATCAAATCGGAAAAAGCTTGTGAGGGTTTTGTTCAATGTACCAAGGACATCTCTGGAACTGTTACCATATTATTCGCGCATGGTTGCCACACTCTCAACTTGTATGAAGGATGTCTCCTCCATTCTTTTGCAGATGTTGGAGGAGGAGTTCAACTTCTTAATAAATAAAAAGGTTAATTTGACATAATTTTTTATTGGCATAGTTTTTTATTATCTGCTTTAAATTCAGCTAATTACATTTGGTATCTGGTTTTTGATATGTGTTTATAGGATCAGATGAACATTGAGACCAAGATAAGGAACATTAGGTTCATTGGAGAACTAAGCAAGTTCAAAATTGCCCCTCCTGGCCTAGTCTTCAGCTGTTTGAAGGTACAAGAGATTAATAGTCGAATTATAAATGAAGGCTAAATCCTTCCAATTGTAATTACAATTTTTGTATTTTTGCAACTTATGTTTTGGAGCCATTCATAATGGAAAGGTGTAGGGAAAAGAAGACAGACTTACATATAGTGTTCATAGATATTGAGAAAGCATATGATAGGGTCCCAAGAGAAGTCTTATGATGGATTCTTGAGAAGAAAAAGGTAGCATTAAAGTATGTTAATGCAATCAAGGATATGTATGATGGGGCTATCACATGTGTGAAAGCTTGTAATGGAACATCAAGGTATTTCCCTATCACGGTAGGTGTTCACCAAGGTTCAGCTCTTAGTTCTTATCTCTTTGCCTTAGTGATGAATGAACTAACAAAAGATATTCAAGAGGAAGTGCCGTGGTGTATGTTTTTTGTAGATGATATTGTGCTTATTGATCAGGCCAAAGATGATGTTAATAGGAAATTGGAATTGTGGAGAAATACTTTGGAGTCTAAAGGATTCACGATAAGCAAGAGCAAGACGGAATATATGAAGTGTGAGTTTTCGTGAGTAAGAGATGGTGATCAAGACACAGTGCATCTACTTGGTCAAGAGGTACCCAAGAAAAATGTTTTTAGATATTTGGGATTAATTTTGCAAAAAAGTGGTGAGATTGATGAGGATGTAAATCATAGGAGCAGGGTGGATGAAATGACAGAGTGCATCGAGGTTTTTGTGTGACCGCAAAATTTTTCTTAAGCTAAAAGGAATATTCTATAGAACAGCTGTAAGATCGAGAATGTTATATGGAGCGGAATGCTGGCCAGCACATAGGCAACATGAGTATAAAATAGGGGTAGCAAAAATGAGGATGTTAAGGTGGATGTGTAGTTATACGAAGATCGATAAGATAAGAAATGAAGATATTCGACGAAAGGTATCAGTGATACCGGTATGTAAAAATATGAGAGAGCATAGATTGAGGTGGTTTGGGCACGTTATGAGACGATCACTAGATGCTCCCTTAAGAACAAAAATTTGTTACCAAGAGTTCAACACAAAGAGAGGTAGAGGTCGACCGAAACTTACCTGGGGAAATGTAGTTAAACAAGACGTAATGGAGTGGGATATAGATTGACGGACGGTATGTATTAGGACGGAGTGGAGAAAAGCTATAAGCTTGGTGGAGGGTTAAATCCATTAGTAGTTCTATGTTCCAGTCGTTTCCTTGTTTTAGTTCTTTTCCTCTTCATTTCTCCCTTCTTCCTTTCACCCCTCTTTTATTTTTACATTTTTTCTTCTCTCTTTTGTCTTCCAGTTTTTTCTTCTCCTCTCCCTTTCTCTTTCTGTCTTATTTCGATCTATCATTGGGTTCATCTACTACCAACCCCAACTAACTTGGGTTAAAGGTGCTGTTGATGTTTTGGAGCCATTCCTATGTTGTCAACAATGTACAGTTTCACCATTACTATACATTGTGTGTTTTTAAAACTACCGTTTCTTTCTTTTTTTTTCTTTGGATACCGAAATCTCAAGTATTGGTATGTTATATTCAAGTATGAAATATATTGTTAAGCTCCATTTTTTTTCTGACTTTTAGATTGTACTATATATTTTTGTGGATTAAATTCCCTTTGCCACCATGGTCTTTCCTTGTATGACAATATAAAATATTTTTTCATAGTTCATAGGTGCGAAGAAGAATATTCTTTTTAATTTCACAAATTGAAAGATTCCTTCTAAGTTTGAAATGTAAAATTGTCAGGGAAATTTGCCTCATTTGATGAGATATAAGCTACCATGTTTGTCTTCCATAAATTTTCCCTTTTGTTTACATTTAATTTATAGATTTTTTTTTTTTTTGGGGGGGGGGGGCATACAACTAGCCACTACGATGACGGTAAAGATATTCTCCAAAGTAGAAAATTCTAGGGTTGTCCCTACTTTTCCCTATTCTTGTCATTTAACTTTTTTGAGACAGAGCACCAAATCAACCTTTTGACAAAAAAATCTTGCTCAATGTACAGTAAGAAATTGTTCACTTTGTCCACTGTCTTTTTGATATAAACCTTAGGAGAATCACTCTGTAAAAGCTAGTCATTGTGGTAAGTAATGTTGTCAAAATTGAGAGCTTACCTAGGAATGGGAATAAGGTGAAAAATTGTAAATTATGGGATCATAACATGGATTGCTATCTTACCAAAATGCAAAATAAAATTAATGTTTACATATGCATAGAATAGAATAGAAGCTTGGGTTAAAGGTGTTATTGATGTTGATGTTGATATGCATAAAATAGAAATAACACCTAAGGAAAATAACCTCTAAATCACAATATTTAACTAAACTTGTATTTAAAATTCATAATTATAAGGCCATGTGCAACTCATTATAAGTCACATAGCATAAGTTTTTGATAGCACAGCTAAAGGCCTAAAACATAAGAAAATAGTCCAAAACTGGCACCACTAACTGTTTAGCATTTCTTGGCACATTATGACCTCCATTCAAAGCAACTTCACTGTTGGGCCTAATACTTGCATGGCCTCCACACCCACAAGCACCAGTACCAACACTTAATTTTGTTACAACAAACTAAAATAGAGCAAACCAACAAAGGGGGAGAAACTGAAGAAGAGGTCAGAGGTTGAGGCAAGGGCTTGAACACAAGTTTGAACCAATGGCTGCAAACTAGTTTGTGATGGGAAAGATGGAGAGCAAGGTGCAAAGGAGAGTCAATGTGGTCTCTGAGGGTTGTGTATGCAACAACACTATGGTAAGCAAAAAAGGGATAAAGGGTCTTTTGAAGTCACAGAAAGAGGGAACAGGGCTTTTTTTGAAGTTGGGTTACACAACCTGAACCAAAAAAATTGTGGTCCAAAGCTTAGAAGAAATACTGCAATCCCTTGAGGGACAGATTGCCTACAAAGAAAAACTTAAGAAGAAGGAACATGGGAATCACTGATGTCACCTGCCCTTTTTGTAAAAGTCATGAGGAGGATGTCTCTCTCTTATTTTTCAGTTGTGATGGTATTCTGCTGTTGTGGTGGGAATCAAGGGCATGGGTAAACATTGTCGGGGTTTATTTGCAGTCCCGAAAGAACATTTTTGCCAAAACTCCTTCTGCCATATAAATGGACCCAGGTTACAAAGGTGGCAGATTTGGTGGGTTGCTCTGACTTGGTGCATTTGGCACCATAGGAATAGGATTGTCTTCTACAATGAAGATTTTAATGGCCAGAAGCTGATGGAGGATACAATATTTTTTGTTGGTCTTGGCTCAAAAATCTGGAGTTAGGATTTGACATCCCTTTTCACTATTGGTCTAGTAATATGAGGGAGAGTTTTGGTTTCTAGGGGAGGGTTAGCCTGTACATTTCTCTTAATTTTGGGGTGGATTAGGACCTAGCCTAAAGCCAGAACTTTGCTGTCTTATTTCATTCTTTCATCATGCTTTAAGCCACCGTTGTTCTGCTCTCGTTCTTGCTAGGATGTATACACAGCAGTACTACTTGTACTGTGATTATTATCATTATTTAATATAATTATTTTTGCTGATAAAAAAAAAACAAGATCTTACCTAGAAATCCTAAGCAATCCTCCAAATTTGTGATCTAAGGCGGGATCAAGCATGCAATTATGGAGAAAAATCATAAGATTATCGAATCTTACTCAAATTTGACAACACTGGTGGTAAGAGTGCCCTAGGCCATACAAATTTTCATCAAAATCCCACACATCCAATTAGGTTTGTATCTTGCATTCTTGCTATTGGATCCTAAGTGTTGGGAACCTCAAGTGTGAGTGAAATTCCATGTTGTATATAAGCGGACAATTGGAATAATTATTGGCAAAGACTCATACACCTAATGCTTTAAGGTTTTGGGTTGGATGTAGTGTTCATTTTCACTTGTGCGGTTCTCACTTGGTTTGTTGATGGAGATCCCTCTAGTGTTTAAGGCTCCTGTTGGGTCCCAAGAACACAAAAATTCCACCATGCTCCATAGTCCTGGTGCCTACATAGGCAGGCTTTGCAGCATCCTTTTGACTAGTCCCAGAGTATACACACTCATTTGTAAATGAAAGGCTTGGTGGAAAGATCTAATACCAATTGATATAAACCTCGGGATAACTCTGCCATAAAATCTAGCCATTGTAGTGGGAGAGCCCAATGCCATATAAACCAAAGCCAATCAAAATTCTATATTTTTTATGAGAAACTCAAGTTCCATACGTTGCAATAGAATTCTAACATTCCCATTTCTTGAATCTGGAACAAGGCTCCCATCCACTGTTCCAACTTAATTTTCTCAAAGCTAGAACCCAGCTCTGCTCTAATTTCTTTGACACTTCTGCACCTTTTGTTGATTACAACTATATGAAACAATTTAATAAGTTAGCATCTTGACTGTTTACACATTGAAACATAAATTTCTTCTGCCAACTTGTTTATATCATTAAGCATCTCTTCAAAATATTTGTACATAGGAAATGGACCTCCCTATTTTAGAACTTATTGTCTTATCCTATATGTTAATTTCTTTCAGAATTCCCTTTTTCTGACTTTAATGTCTCCTAGAACATTCTGGTTCCTCTATTTTAACTTGCCCTTGAAAATTCTTGATTTTCATTAACTTTGACTCGTTTAGTATTCTCCCCCATTAACTCTTTTCCCTAATATCTTTGACAAAAGAGAAAAATAAATGATACTCAAACTGCCCGTAGCGTTTTAGGATTAATAAATTATAATAAAGTGATGTGAGACTTGCTGTAGTAACCTCTATTGAAGAAGATTGGGAAACATAGCCTTCCAAGTGCTGGGGAAAAATCTGGAGGAAACAACTAATCTGTATCCTCATAATTGACAAAGTCAAACAGGGAATGACTAAAGGATCTTGAATTAATTAGTTGGTTTAAATATCTTTAGTCCTTGCAATTTAGTACTTTTTCAATTTTTGTCCTTGCAATTTTTGTTTTGTTTTTAGTCCTTCCAAATTATGTTTGTTTTGTTTTTAGTCCTTAAAGCTCTTTAATTAACGCTTTCAACAGTGAAAAAATCCTTTTAGAAAGTGCTATAAGGACAAAAAACAAAACAGACTTAATTTGCAAGGACTAAAAACAAAAAAATAATTTTACTAGGATAAAAAGCAAAAAAGCTCTAAATTAGAAGGACAAAAAAGGTATTTAAGCCTAATTAGTTTTATATTTGCCCCTTACTTGCTTCAAGTCTAAATCCAATTGCATCCTTGCACTATTTGTTGAGAGATGTAAAGAGAATGAGTTTATGTAATCTTGATTTTTTCATGTAGTATATTCAATCCTCGATTGATGTTTTGTTGTCCTTCCAGGCCTGTTTAGATGATTTTACACATCACAACATTGATGTAGCTTGCAATCTTCTTGAAACATGTGGCCGTTTTCTATATCGGTCTCCAGAAACTACTATACGTATGGCTAACATGTTGGAGATATTGATGCGCTTGAAAAATGTAAAAAACTTGGATCCAAGACATAGCACTTTGGTGGAGAATGCATACTACCTTTGCAAACCACCAGAAAGATCTGCACGAGTAGCTAAAGTTCGTCCTCCATTGCATCAAGTAAGATTTTTATTTTGATTTCTTTTTCATTCTCAGTTTCTCCTATAGCTTTCATAAACTCAGTTAATATCTGAATTGATATCTTTATTGCAGTATATCAGAAAATTACTTTTCTCTGATCTTGATAAGTCTACCATTGAGCATGTGTTGAGGCAACTCCGTAAATTACCATGGAATGAATGTGAACCATATCTTTTGAAATGCTTCATGAAGGTCTACAAAGGAAAATATGGTCAGATCCACCTCATTGCATCCCTTGCTGCTGGATTAAGTCGCTATCATGATGAGTTTGCTGTAGCTATCGTTGATGAGGTAGTTATATTTGATATATTACTCTTGATTTGTGAACTCTTGTACAATAAAATGATGTGTAGTTTGAGCAATTGTTAGGAATCCTCTACTAGTGAAAGTATTAACTGGGTAGTAAGAAAGATTGAAAGTGTGTTTAGATAGAAGAATAGAAGGAATGTTCCTCTTGTTTATTGGTCTGCAGAATTACAAAGGTAAAGCAGATCAGTCCTCTTCTCTCTCAGAAGGACCCTTGTTTAACAGACAAGCTCAATGCATGCTAATCCTAACTACCTTCTCAAGGATCTATTTATCCCCTAACCAAATTTACTTCCTCTAACAGTATTAACTGATCTAACAGCATTCTGTTAGATCCTTACTGAGTTTTGTACCTCCTCCTATACGCTAATAAAGGTCTAGGTTCAGTTTGAGACTGACCTTGATCCTCTTTCCTAACAGCCTACTTTACACTCCAAACAATTTGAGTTTTTGGGGGTGAAATTGTGACTTTGGAATATGATTTTCAGGTTCTGGAGGAGATTAGAGTTGGGCTTGAGTTAAATGACTATGGGATGCAGCAAAGACGCATTGCTTACATGCGATTCTTAGGGGAGCTATACAACTATGAGCATGTAGACTCATCTGTTATTTTTGAGACACTATATCTCATTCTCATCTATGGCCATGGGACATCGGAGGTATTGATTTTACACTAGTTACTTATTTTTAAGAGAAGGAATTAAGCTTTTGCATTCTTCTGTATTGCTAAAACCTGAAAGTATGTTTCTTTAAAACTAGGTGCCTACTGTATGCCTGAATTTCTTTATTTCGTTTAAATTTTTCACAAGCCTTCCTTTCCACAATCAGTATGAAAATATGTTTCCCTTTTCTGTCATTTTTGAATCAATTGAACGAACTTCTAATACCTACTCTACTTTTGGAAGACCTTGTGTTATATCCCCCGATCTTGATTTTTCATAGATAAATGTAACTAACATCTTCTTAAGAAAGTATTTCCCCATAATGGCCATGAACTGTTGCTCTAGTTTTATTATTATTAAAATTCCTTGCCCATTTAAGTATTTCTTTATTGTCTGGACATAACTTACAAGATGGTGAAAATAAATGTAACACCAAGGTACACTAAAGGGTGGATGACATATGTTTCAATTTAGAAAGGATTTGAGGATACGATATCATTGGTTTCATTAGAATTTCATTTAGCCTTTCGCTACCTGCTATGTAAATGTAAGATATATTTTATTTATATTGTCTTCACTATTCAACTATCAACAACCATAGGTTGAAGGTACCTGTTAGCTCAGCTGGTAAAGTCATTTGCAGTTGATTGCAGGGACATTTAATCAAATCCTGCCTTCACCCATTCCTCTCCATGTTGTGCATAGTGCTTGAAATCTAAAGTATTTTTCCGATCAATTTTTTTTTTGATCAGCAAAGATAATATATATATCTAGATAGAACAATAGATGAGTACAAGAAGTACTGAGAAACAAGGTTGTCGAATTGCAATTCATATCGTGAATCGTTCGGCTGTTTTTTTTATCGTGAATCGTAAGATTCAAAAACAAATTGAAAATAACTTAAAAATATAAAATACTATATAAATCCAAATTAAAAAAAAATCCAAATACCAAAATATATAAATAACCAAATCTAAAACCATTAAATTTCAAGAATCAAGACTAATATTATCACTACTATATAGATAGTGAATATAATATAGTTTAAAGTTTAAACATTAAAAATTTTAAAAAGCTTTTGATAAAGTGGGAAAGACGGAAGTACACTGCATGACTGCAACTCATAAAGCTTAATAAAGGGAGTAGGAGTACTTTATTAGTTTATTTATATAAATCCATTAATCAGTCCATGATAAATAGAATATATTATAATAAGAGATGATCAGAACTACTTTATTTATAGAAATCCATATGCCAGCAGAAAGACGGAAGTACACTGCAACTCATAAAGCTTAAACTTTTATAATATTTTAATTTAAAATATAGCTTAAAGCCTTAAACGTACTTGGTACTCCACTACTCCTTCTTCTTCAAAGCTTCTCTTCAACTCTAGAGGCTTCAACTGCAACTGCTCATCGCTTCTGGGTTCGTTATTCCGTCACCGGAGATCCAAGTCAGCACGTCACTGCGTGTAGCTTCTTCTTTGCAACTTCTCTCACTGTGCGTCGATGCTTCTTCTCTCAGCTCTCTGCAACTTCTCTTTCTATAAGTTGCTTCTTCTCTGCAGCTTTTCTGTGCTTCTTCGCGATTTCTTTTTTGTTTCTTCTCTTTTCGGTTTTATCTTCCAACTCCGCGACTCTTTGGATTATGTTTTTCATCTTCCAACTCCGCGATTGTTGGTTTTCTTTTTTTAAAATTTGAATCGGAAAGTTGAGAGCGATTCACGATTCAGTTTCGAATAGTACAATTTAACGATTCAATGTTGCGATTCAACTTCAAAACGATTCAATGGTTCAATTCGTATCGTTTTCGGCATGTATCGGATCTAATCGCATGATACGAATCGTGTATCGTGCGATACTAACAACACTGCTGAGAAATAAAACAACCCCAAGACTCCTACCAGAACTTTGGCAACCTAATACATGATAACAACCTGAATTAAGGTGCCAAAGGCCATCCTAGTGGTAGGCTCGCTTAAGGGCTAGAGTACAAAAATAGCCAGAAAAAATACCCCCCCTACTTATAGAACCCATCTCTAATATGACTAGACCAATGATAGAAAGGAATATCAAATCCTTTCTCCAAATTAGCTAGCCAAGACCAACAGAAGAATAAAGCATTCTCTAACAGCTTCGGACCATTAAAATTTTCATTATGGAAAACAATCCTATTGCGATGGAACCAAATGCTCCATGTCAATGCAATCCACCAAGCATGCCACCTCTGGATATTAAGACCAGTAGTATGACAGTAAGGATGTTGAAGGAAGTGCTCAATAGGAGTATTCGGTGATGCCCCTACCACATTAATCCAGCCCATAGATTCCCACCACAGTGGCATAATCTTGTGACAGCTAAAAAACACATGTGCTGCCTCCTCAACATAACTACCACAAAAAGGACAATTATGATCCCCCAAAACTATGTTTCTAAGAGCCAAGTTCCCCTTAGTGGGCAGTCGATCTCTCAATAACCTCCAAGCAAAACAGATGACTTTACTTGGAATACGCAGTTTCCAAATGTCTGTGTACACCTCCTTCTGAATCTGAATCTCCATCCCCCTGTTTAGAGCCTTATAAGCACTTCCCACCGTGTATCTACCATTCGGGGCCCCCTTCCACCACCAACTATCCTGTTGGTTAGGATGTATAGTTATACCCTGAATTTCCTCCAAGAATTGAATGGCAGTTTCAACTTCCCCCTCCCTAAAGCACCTTCTCCAATTAAGTTTCCATTCCCACCCATCTTGTGACATAGCTCCCATTTGCTGAATGAAATGCTGTTGCTGTTGGGAAATATGATATAACCTAGGAAATTTCTGCTTCAAAGGTATGCCATCTTCCTTCCAACCCTCTTCCCAAAATAAAACCTTTGAACCACATCCAACCCTCCATATAGCTTCCTTATTAAACCACCCCTCCTCAACACTAGATTGGCATATGTTACACAGGTCCCGCCACCAAATAGAGTCACTAATAAGTCTTCTAGAAGCATCAAGATTCCGCCAACTGCCGTACTTTGACTCCAAGACTTGTGACCACAATTCCTCTTGACAATGAAACAAGTTCCACCTCCATTTCCCTAGTAATGCAGTGTTGAAACTCCGCAGGTCTCGAATTCCTAGACCTCCATTCGCTTTTTCCTGACACACCACATCCCACCTAACCCACACAATCTTGTCATGATCATCATTACCGCCCCATAGGAATCTTCTTTGTAGCCTCGCCAATCGGTCCGTGACCTTCTTAGGAGCCCTGAAAAAGGAAAAAAGAAATGTAGGTAATGAGTTCAGGACTGACTGGATAAGAGTCAGCCTGCCCCCAAACGATAAGAGTTTATGCTTCCATTTTGCTAATTTACGCTCACTTTCTCACTAAAGGTGCCCAAGTCTCACTCCTTCTCGGATTTGCCCCAATAGGAACGCCCAGATATGAAAAAGGTACCACCAGCTTTCTACAATTCAGATATGTAGCAGCTTTATTTATCCACTGTTCACTCGCCCCAAATGCGCCAAAGCTACTTTTAGCGAAATTTATTTTCAGCCCCGACACCAGCTCGAAGCTCCTCAGCACCACCTTAATCGTTCGAACATTTTCCTCCGAAGCTACTCCAAAGAAAATTGTGTCATCCGCATATTGTAGGGTATGCATATCCACCTTCTTCTGACCAACCTTATATGCTTCAAATCTACTCTTCTCCTGTGCTTCCCTCATCAACCCCGCAATTCCCTCTGCTGCAATGTTAAACAGAAACGGGGCCAAAGGGTCACCTTGCCTGAGGCCTCTTTGAGGCTGAAATTCCGCAGTAGGGCTCCCATTGACCAAGATAGAAATGGATGCTGATTTTAGACACCCTTCAATCCAGCAAATCCACTTGTGGCAGAACCCCATCCTCTTCATCATGTAATTAAGGAAATCCCAGCTCACAGAATCATATGCTTTCTCAAAATCAACCTTGAACACAAAACAGCTATTATCACATCTCTTTGCTTCATCAACCACTTCATTTGCCACAAGCACACTTTGCAGCAAGTGCCTTCCTTCAATGAAAGCCAATTGGCAGCTATCTATGATAGATGGCAGCACCTTCTTCAGCCTAGATAACACCTTAGCAACAACCTTATACACACACCCAATAAGAGAGATGGGTCTATAATCATTGATTCCCTGCGGATCATGTACTTTAGGGATCAAAGCTAAAAACGAAGCGTTGCCACCCCTAGGGAAAACCCCATTAACATAAAACTCATCCATAAACCTCAGAAAATCAGGCTTAATGGTCTCCCAAAATTCTTTGATGAATCTAAAATTGAATCCATCCGGACCAGGGCTTTTCTCACTCTCACACTCCCAAACAGCATCTCTGACTTCCTTTGCCTCAAAACGTGCCACCAAAAGATTATTTTGTTGCTGATCTATAGTTCTGAATTTGACCCCATCTAATTTTGGCCACTCACTCACAGGTTCTTCAAATCTTTTTTTGAACAAACTTCTGATTGCGTTTTTAACCCTGCTAGGCTCATCCAGCCAGCAACCTTCAGCCAAAACACCATTAATCATATTAGTTCTCCGTTTCCAGTTGACAATTCTGTGGAAAAATTTGGAGTTACAGTCGCGTTCCTTAATCCACCTTGTTCTAGCCTTTTGTCTAAGGATTGAGGCATACGACTGTGAAGCTACTCACAACTCCTCTGTAATTGTTTCCTCCTTTTCATCTCATCATCATCCAGCTGCCTATCTTCGCTGTCCTTCTCCAGACGGTTCATCTCAGTCTCAATTCTCTTGATGTTTTGCTGAATGACACCAAAGTGCTGCTTGTTCCAAACTTTGAGGGTCTGTTTTAAAACTTTCAATTTTTCTTTCAAAGCATATCCACCCCAACCCAACACCATTGTTGAATTCCAGCTATCTTGGACTACCTTTCTAAAAGATTTGTCACCAAACCAGCAATCCAAAGTTTGAAACGGCTTCGGACCCCAATCAACAGAAGAAGCTTTAAGCAATACAGGGCAGTGATCAGAAAAGTTACGATCCAGAATTGTTTGAGAGGTATCTTGCCATTTAACAGTCCACTCAGCAGAAATGAGGGCCCTATATAGTCTGCTTTTTGCAGATCCATTAGGTCTGAACCATGTAAACTTACGCCCAATGCATGGCACATCCTCAACCTCCAGATCAGCAATCCAATCATTGAAATCTTTGATGATGCTATCATCTTGACTGCGCTGACATCTACCCACTCGTTCCGACTGCCTCCTCACATTGTTAAAATCCCCTATAATGCACCAAGGGCCCCTGCTGCCCACAGACCGAAGTTGCTTAACTCACCCCATAAACATTTTTTCAGAGTTGTGTCACATGGTGAGTACACATTTATAACAGTAATCTTTTCATTATCTGCCACCCAAATACCTTCCAAATAAATAAACCCGTTCCCTACCACCTTTTTCTCAACAATGAATTTATCCTTGTTCCAAATACACAAAAGGCCACCTGCTCGGTTACACGCTGGCTTAAATTCCCAGCTGTCTTCACAGTCACCCCACAATGATTGACACATTTTTTATCTATAACTTCCTTCTTTGTTTCTTGAAGACATAGCAAATCCACCCCTTCATTAAAAATTACCTTCCTAATAGAAGCCCACTTAATTTCCCTCCCCAAGCCCCTAATATTATAAGAAAGGATCTTAATCAAATCACCTCATTACTACCCAGCCTCAAAATCTCCTGTTCATCTCTTGCCTCCATATCCAGCATCTTGTTCAACATTTCTTCTTTATTACTGCACCTGAGACCCAACCTCTCCGCTAAGTCCCAGTCAGTTGAAGGTTCACACGTCCATTCACCTGTTGTTTTGCTTGTAGAGGCTCCATCTCCATTTATCACAGGCCTATCCTCCCAAACATCCACTTCCTTCATCCCACTGTCACACCTTATTGACGGGGCCTCCCAGCTGATAGCAGCTATGTCCTTTCCTTTAGTATTATGTTGCGGTACATGCATCCCACTATCTAGGCCCTGCATTTCAAAAGGCTGAAGCTGCTTTTTGCACCATCTATTTCTAGAATACACCTTTATGTGAGGCCCATATTTATTGTGGCCCAAACTGCCTTTGTCAGCTAGTGTTTGAATAGGACAAGATTTGGGAGAGCCCAATTGCACACTGTCAGCCTCTTTCCCCAACAATTCTGTGCTTATATCCTCTTTCATTAATTGGCAACCTTGTGGGTCCCCTCGCTGCCAACGCCCATCCACATTGCTTTTGGTTGCTAGACTTATACACTCGTCAAAGCTCGTGGCAGTGTCAGTAGTCTCCCTTTCCATAGCACCTAGCTCCAAGCTACCCACTCCGTCTGCCATGTTCTCAGGGGATTTCCGAATGAAAGTAGGTATATGAAAGTCAACTTATGCCCATCTGCTACACTTTCTGTTATTGGGCTTGTGGCAGGAAGCTGGTTCTTACCCAGCATGTCGTCCCTCAAGTATTGTCCAACGGACAACAACCCATGGTCCCTAGTAACATAGGGGTCGCCCCTGTCTCCGCCAGCCATTGCGTCCCTATACACATCAGCCACAGCTGCCGCCGATGCCTCCGCGCAACCATCATCATCCTCCATAGCTTCAATTAGACCCATAAAGCTGCCGTCGGACTCAATCATGTCGGAGGAGTCATCGGAACAGCCTTTGCAGAGCCGCTCCTGACGTGGGTGCCAACATACCTCCTCCACGATGTGAACGGTGAAATCGTCGCCATTAATGGAGACCACCACGTCGTGATTAATCGTGGGGTACCATGGGGTCTTGATAAGAACCCGAATCCTGTCTAGACGCTGAGAGTCCACTGCATCAACATCCATGTCCACCACCTCTCCTACTCCAGCCACGATCTTGTTAACGTTTTCCTTATCCCAATCATGATGGATGAGTTGATCCCTTTGAGCTCTATCAAAAGCCAAAACTTTCAACAAAACATTTAGATTAATGTCTTTCTCAGATGTTTTTTGTCTCATGAAGTTTTTTCAATCCTCTTCTACCCTTTTTGTCAGACTCTCTTACATTTAGTTCATTTTCTCATTAGATTTTTGGTCTGTCTCACATGTCTAGATCTAGACCACCTTAGGCTAGTTTTGTTTTTCATCTTATTCTCATTAGTTGCTAATCCAACTTAGATGCAGTCATTCCTAATCTTGTCCTCATCAACATTCTCGTTTGTGTTGCACACAGTTTTTGCTTCCCACTATTCACTTTCATCTTCTGTTAACCCTCCATGCATTTGTTAATTAGTTCTGTCCATCATACATAACTTTTATTGTTCATATATATGTAATATAAATTACTTTTTTCTTTAGTGCCATCCTTGATACTTCTCATAGTATTTCTTGTTTACTTGATAGATGAATGAGTGGTTCTGTTTTTTGGCATATTCCTTTCAAACCATGAAATAAGTATATCCTCCAGTATGTTTGATTTGGTATAAAATCAAAATAGGTTTCTCGTCTTATTCCACTGTTAAATTACTTCTTCCTGTAGTTCTGTAGTGTAGCTCATTAGCTTGATCCCTTCATAATTTCTGCATCTTTGTATGTCATTTACACTTTTTGTAGGTATCAAACTGCTTCTCCTCCTTCATTATCCAGCATTTTCGTAGATCTTATCATCTAATTGAACAACATACCAAGCGTAATTATACCCTCCCCCCTAATCACCCTTAAACTTAAATGGGTATACTATTTGGTTTGTTATCATTAATCTAGTACTTTCTTTACCTCTTTTCGTTGAACACATTGTTATTATGAAAAAATAAGCAGTCAACAGATTGCATAGTTTTGTTGTGTTAATATAGACATGCTTGAATATTTTTATCTTTTTCCATTCATTTACTTATTTTGTATGTAAGAGCCTTCTTGTGACATTATGGAATTCTTTCGTTAATCTTTTCAGCAAGATGTATTGGATCCACCTGAAGATTGTTTTCGCATGAGGTTGATCATTACTCTGCTTGAAACTTGTGGGCATTACTTTGATCGTGGCTCTTCTAAGAGGAAACTTGATCGATTCCTAATACACTTTCAGAGGTATATTTTAAGCAAAGGGGCACTGCCTCTGGACATTGAATTTGACTTACAGGTGAGTCAGGCAGCCTTTATTTGACTGTATTTCATTATGAGGGTATGGTTAATATGTTGATTCGTGTGTTTATTGATTTGGTTTAGCTATCCTAGTTTTATGTTTACTTCAGTGTTAATGTTGGGCTACTAATGATGTAGACATGGGATTGCTTTTGAGTGGCCTTTATATTCCATATTTTATGTCATTGCTCTTTTGGATTGCAGCTTACGTAACATTTGGATATTTAGAATTTTGATGTGCAGAAAGATTTAGTAGCTTTACACATTCCTATTTTCTTTCTTGAACTTTATTGGTATTTTGGTTTTACACTTAGGAAGATAACTTATCGTTCTTTATTCTTGTTTGGTTGAAGATATTTTGGCTTTTCTTGCTTTTAGTAGTTACTAGCACCATCTGAGTGACCTTATCACTCTGGAATGTTTAGATGGCGGAATTAAGTATCAGTGTAAAATGGGATTTGTTTCTATGACTAACATGTTCTATTCTGTCTTCCAATTCGACAATTTACAGTAATAGAATAAGGTTACATATGGAGTGATGTTTGGAATGAAAATAGAATTTGCATGTTATGGCCACATGAGAAAACATGGTAATTTTATAGAAGTTTAGAATGCTAATTTACCCTACCCTATACCTAGTCATCTCTCCATATTCTACTGCCCATGGACTCAAGTATTTCTTTTAGAGTTGTTTATTAGGCAGACTGGCAGTAGATCTTAAAAACTGTCCCACTAACTAAAAGGTGGCATTTCCAAGTTAACTTTTTAAGTTAATTTTGTATTATAAATGATACACACACACACACATGTCTTTGTTGTCTTGCATTTGCTATTTTTGGCTAATTATATGTTGCGTGCAGGATCTGTTTGTGGACTTGCGTCCCAATATGGTTCGTTACACTTCTATCGAGGAAGTGAATGCAGCTCTAGTAGAACTCGAGGAACATGATCGGATTGTTTCTGCTGATAAGGTCAGCAGTGAAAAACATTCTGACACTGAGAAGCCTTTAAGTAGGACCGCTTCCACTACAGTGGTTGGCAATGGACAAAGCGTTGATCATGGTACGGAAGAAAATGAAGTGCAAGATGATAATGACAGTGAGACTGATTCAGGGAGTGACACAATTGATGTGGAGGGACATGATGATGAAGAGTTGGATGAGGAGAATCATGATGATGGGTGTGAGACTGAGGATGACGACGACGATGATGATGGGCCTGGACCTGCTTCTGACGAGGAGGATGAAGTCCATGTCAGACAAAAAGTGACCGAGGTGGACCCTCTGGAAGAAGCCAATTTTGATCAGGAGCTCAAGGCTGTAGTACAGGCAAGGGTTTGCATAATTTATTATATTTACTTGTTCCTGCTACATTTCTGCGAAATTTGATGTTTCCTTGTTAGTTTTGATTTTTTATTTTGAGAAAAATATATACTGGGAATCATACTGCTATGCTGATATGGTAAGAAAAAAAGAAAAGCAAATTCCCTCTAATCTAATACCATCTGAATTAAATAGATTGGGTGCCGGAACTGTAAGAAAAGGAATAGTGGAGTCAACAAATAGATGTTTCTATTCATATTTTTTTGGATATTAGGATTAGGATTATTATTACATTAGTAGTCTATCTCTAGCATAGTTATTGAGATGGTGTTGTACTAGTTGTACTGCCCTTGTACTTAACCTAGAATATTTGTATTACATGAGTTTAGATTTGTGTTTTTTTTATGATATCACAATGAAGGTGGGAACATAGGAACTTTAATGGGTAAACTGAGGGAGTTAGCAGATGTTTTTGCTAGAAGGAAAGTGAATATTGTTTGCTTGCAAAAAACTAAGTGGGTTGGAGAAAAGGCCAAGGAAGTGGATGACACTGGTTTCATGTTTTGATATACAGGTATAAACAAGAGTCGAAATGGTGTTGAAATTATGAACGATAAAAGTTTAAGAGATAAAGTCGTTGACGTCAAAAGGAAAGGCGACAAGATTATGCTGATTCAGCTTGTAGTGGGTGATTTAATTTTAATTATCCTCAGTATATGCACCCCAAGTTGGACTGCAATCAAATGATAAGAACCAATTTTGGAAAGATTTGGAGAAGGTTTTGAGAGGGATACCACGAGAGAAGATTTTCCTAGGAGATCTAAATGATCATGTTGATAAAAGCAGTGACGGTATTGATAAAATTTATGGAGGTTTTGGTTATGGGACTATAAATGAGACTAGAGAAAATATCTAAAACGTTGCGCTAGCTTACGATTTGATGTTAGCGAACACCTTTTTCTGAAAAAGGGAATCCCATCTTATCACTTATCATAGTGACCTAAATTATAGTTAAATTGATTTCTTTATGGTTAGAAGAAAAAATAGAAATTCTTATAGAGTGTAAGGTCTTTCCTGGAGAGTGTGTCGCTGCGCAACATTAGCTGTTAGTTCTAGAGGTTCGGTTCAACAAAATACTTAATAAGAGGAAGATGACTCAAAATCCTAGGATAAGATGGTGGAAGCTAAAAGAGGAAAAACAAATAGAGTTTAGGGAAAACATGTTGCGTGAAGGACCATGAGAGTCTGTTTGAGAACAAAATGAAATATGGAATGAGATGACTGTGTATCCAAAATGTGGGAAAAAGGGTGCTGGGAGAAAGCAAAGGAAATAAATTTCTTACAAAGGAAGCATGATAGAGGAATAGAGAGGTGCAAGTGACAATTAAACAGAAGAAGGAATGCTTTAGATCTTTGCATAAAAGTCTCAATGGTAAGAACTTGCAAAAGTTTAGATTAGTGAGAAAAAATGGAAAGAAAGCAGTGCGGGAAGCTAAAGACAAGGATTTCATCGATTTTTATAAAAATCTTGGGAGCAAGGACAGTGAAAAAGGTATAAACAAAGTTGCAAAAATGAAGGATAAGAAGAGTAAAGACCTTACCCAAGTTAGATGCATCAAGGATGAAAATAAAAAACTTTTGGTAAGAGATGAAGATGTAAATAAAAGATGGATGAACTACTTTAACAATCCTTTTAATGGGAATAGCGATAAAAGTAAGGTGGACTTGGAGAACGCTTATGATGATCTGAATAGAAGATTTGTGCGCAGAATTAATACACATGAAGTTAATGAGACTTTAAAGAGGATGTAAAATAATGAAGCTTTGGGACCTAATGACATCCCTATTGAAGTTTGGAGAGGCTTGAGGGATGTGGCAATAAAATGGTTGACCAATCTTTTCAATAAGATTCTTTAAATAAATAAGATGTCTGATGCTTGGAGAAATAATATGCTTGTGTCTATTTACAAAAATAAGGGAGTATCCTAAATTGTTCTAACTATAGAGGCATTAAGCTTATGAGTCATAATATGAAGTTGCGGGAGAGTTATTGAACATCGCTTGAGGAGAGAGACCAAGGTTTGTATAAATCAATTTGGATTTATGCTAGGAAGATATACCATGGAAGTCATTTTCTTGATGCGACAATTAATGAAGAGGTATCGAGAAAATAAGAAAGACTTACATATCGTATTCATAGATCTTGAGAAAGCATACAATAAGGTCCCAAGAAAAGTTTTATGGTGTGTTCTTGAGAAGAAAAAAGTACCATTAAAGTATGAAAATGCAATCAATGATATGTATGATGGGGCTACCACATGTGTGAAAGCTTGTAATGGAACATCAAGTTATTTTCTTATCATGGTAGATGTACACTAAGGTTCGGCTTTTGGTCTTTATCTCTTTGTCTTAGTTATAAATGAACTAACAAAAGATATTTAAGATGAAGTGCTGTGGTGTATGCTTTTTACAGATGACATTGTGCTTACTGATGAGACTAAAGACAGTGTTAATAAGAAACTTGAATTGTGGAGAAGTACTTTAGAATTTAAATGATTCACGTTAAGCCAGAGCAAGACTGAGTATATGAAGTGAGTTTTCGCTAGTAAGAGATGTGATCAAGACCTTGTGCATCTACTTGGTCAATAGGTGTCCAAGAAAGATGCTTTTAGATACCTGAGATCAATTTTGCACAAAGGTGGAGAGATTGATAAGGATGTAAATCATAAAATTATAGTAGATTGGATGAAATAGCAAAGTGAATCTGAATTTTTGTGTGACCGCAAAATTCTTAAGCTAAAAGGAAAATTTGATAGAACAACTGTAAGACTTAGAATGTTATATGAAGCTAAGAGCTGGCCACATAGTAACATGAACATAAAATAGGGATAGCAAAAATGAAGATATTCGACAAAAGGTAGCGTAGTAGTAACAGTGAGTGAAAAGACGAGAGAATATGGATTGAGGTGATTTGGGTACGTAATGAAACGGTCATTGGATGCTCATGTAAGAACAAAAGTTTGTTACCAAGAGCTCGATACAAAAAGTGGTAGAAGTAGACCAAAATTTAAATGGGGAAAGATAGTTAAACAAGACTTAATGGAGTGAGATATAGATTGACGGACGATGTGTCTTGGGATAAAATGGAGAAAAGTTATAAACTTAGTGGAGAATTAGACCCGTTGTTATCTCTATATTCCAGATGATTTATTTTTAGTCATATTCCTTTTCATCTCTCCCCTCATTCTTTTTCCCTTATTTCTTTTATCTTATTTTATCTTCTCCTTCTCTTTTCACTTTTTTTTTTTTTAACTTCTTCGTACCCCAATTAACTTGGATTAAATGTGCTATTGATGGACCTTGGCACAACAATAAGGTTGCTACCTTGTGACAAATCTCAGATTGAAATTTTGAAATAGCCTCTTCCTTCCTTGTTGGGGAGTCTGCGAGCATCTACCCTTCCCAGGTTCCACTAGGTGGGAGACCTGTGCAACAATTCGCGCTTTATATCAATTATTTGGAGACTTTTTTTTTTCTTCCAATATAGTCTTCTCTCTTTCAAATCCAAACCCTAAATTTAACAATATATGGTAATTTAAGATTTGACTTTGGAAAGAAAAATCAACATTATCTTGGTGTAAGTCATGTCTGGCTGTATTTCTCACATTTTCAAGGTAATTGTTTTGTAAATTTTGCAGGAGAGTATGGAACAGCGAAGGCAGGAGCTACGAGGTCGTCCTACATTGAACATGATGATTCCAATGAATGTATTTGAGGGATCTGCCAAGGATCACCATGGGAGGGGAGTTGGTGGGGAAAGTGGTGATGAGGCCCTGGATGAGGATACTGGAGGAAACAAAGAGGTTCAGGTGAAAGTTCTTGTGAAGCGTGGAAACAAGCAGCAAACAAAGCAGATGTTCATCCCACGGAATTCCTCACTGGTGCAGAGTACAAAACAGAAAGAAGCAGCGGAGCTTCAAGAGAAAGAAGACATCAAGAGGCTTGTCTTGGAGTATAATGATAGAGAAGAGGAGGAGCATAATGGATTAGGGACCCAGCCAACAAACTGGATGCAGAGTGTAGGTTACAAAGGTGGTGGCCGTGGCAGCACTTTGGAAGGAAACAGTGGCAGGGGTAGTGGATCAAGACCTCGGCATCATAATTCTGGCAGTGGAATCTATTACAGTAGAAGAAAGTGAATGGTACTTGAGTGAATACAGAAGGCAGATATTTGTTGTCTTCTGCTTCCCCTCAGCAAGACAAATATTTGGAAACAAAGTTCATTGAATATCCGTAAGAATGGCCTAGCCTTGTCGTTAGCCACTACCGCACTTTGCTGTTAAAAAAATTCATGGCAAAGGTGAGTCTAATCGCTTATCTTGTTGGTGAGTGGTGGTTTCGAACAGTGTTGGAGATGCAGGCAGGGGTTATAGTGATGTACACACCACTTTGGTTTCCTGATCTTAAGCTGACATGCAGGATGTAAGATTGTGGGTTGCCTTCAACATGTAGCAAATGGAGTCCCATAATTATATCGTGGTCTCCAAGCTTCTTGTATAGCTATCTGTATGGAGCTAAATTCACAATGTTTTGTTTTGGTGATTTCAAGTCAGCCTGATGTTGGATTATACTACGTGAAGAAAGAATAGGCAAAAAAATGTGTTGATGCTTTGTTAACATCAAAAAGCGTGTCAAACATCAGTGTAAGAATCGACCTCTCTTGTTTAGAAGTTTGCATTGCCTATTATCATCATTACATTCTAGTTCAACGAGTAATTCTACTATGGGCATTGGTTTGATCCCAGACTGCCTTCAATTGGGATCTAGCTGAAGATTGTACCATAGTTTGGCATTGGGAATGTGTCAAGCTTTTTCTTGTAGAAACTCCTTAGATATGGGGTTCGGTACACTATGAATATTTATTATGCGTGAAGCACAGATGATGCAAGGGGTATTATGAGTTGGTTTGGTTTAGATTTAGTGATTTACGTAATATAAATCCAAATGAATCATATGTAATTGGATTAGTTTTTTTTTTTTTTTTTTAAGTTATCCGATTTAAGCTTAAAGGTCAATTATATTTTTAACTTTTTATTTTATTAATTATCTATTATTTAAAAAAAGTTCTTTAATGATTTTAGATGATAATTAAATCAATTATAAATATGATATTGATTATTTATATATAACGTTATTTTACAATTATAACCTTTAACAGCTCATTAATCTCTTTTCTTGAAATATGACAAAATAGTTAGATGAAAAATGTTAGGAATATACTGATACAATTTTTTGTACACACTTTCTAATTGATTGAAAATAAATTTTGTGGGTCTTACATCACATTTAATAATTCTCTTTTTTAATTTTGTGATTTTGAATAGATTTTAACTCATTAAAATAAAAAATTGTGTTGTTAGTATTCTTCATAATTAGATAATATATACATACTTAATAACCATGGTGGATCGATTGCCTATAAAAAGATTTTAAAACCATTTGTTTTTATTTTCTATCCATAATTTGTTTTTCTTTAGGCTAAAATATCATTTTGTTCTATTATATTTTGTGTTTTCTTGTACTGGTTCTTTATGTATTAAAGATTTCATTTTAGTTTTTTAATGTTCGAGAGTGAACTCAATGTTTTTTCATTAGTTTTAAACTAAAATTGTTAATTTTTATTATAAATTAATTAATGTTTATTATAAAATAATTAATGTTAGTAGTGACGGTTAAAAAATTTCACTATTTAAAATAATTATTGTACATTTTTGTGGGTTAAGATAATTAATTTAAACAAATAGGCTTTTTTAACCATCACTGTCATAGTTTCAATTTATATAAGCAATCTTCAAATTCCAATAGAACAACCCAATTCAAAATCAGAATTATCAATACACAGCCAAGTCAAAGAGGGAGAAATTCATAAATAATTGAGCATATGGAATTGCAGCTAATCACAATGTATAATTGTATAACCATACTACCATCAAGAGTTGATCATGCATTATGCAAGTGTTTGAGAAAAACCTTGAAAAATTGTGAAACTCTTGGATAGTTGTCTCAGGTCTTGATCGTGATCATGCGTCATTTGCAAGTGTTCAGAAAGATCTTGAGAAATTACAATTTGGTATAGTGGGATGTTGGTAGGGACATCTAGTGTGTTGTAACATGAAAAAAATCTAATAATTATTTAGATAAAGATATCTAAATATATCTTTTAGTGAAAAAAGGTAGATTAAATCATTTTAATGTTAGATTGTTAATTTTATTTTGAAAAGATATTTGTATAATAATATATTAGATTGGTTAAAGTTAATTATAATTGAAAATGTTATAAGTTATAAATAAAAGTATCGGTTAAACAAATTTCAAATTAAGTATGATTCTTATATAAGGGTAATCAAGGGTAATCAGTTCCTTCTCTTATAATTATATACATAAATGTTCTTTTTTGGTATTAGTTGGTTGCTCAAGGATTGAAAAAAAAAAAGAGAAAGGAAGCGGATAAATTATTTTGACATAATTGGTAGAGAAAAAGAAAAATAACAATCTTACTTCTAGAGTAAAGTAATTTGTTTTCAAAACTTTCATCATAGTATAACTCTTAAAGGATGTGTTTTTGTATTCTTGATATAAATTTGAGCATCCCGATTATCTCCGTCGAGAGTTCATTAGGCATGATTTCAACGTTTGAGTTATTTTAATTATATAAGGTCTGATATGTGATGTTTACTTATTGGTATAATCGCAAAAAAAAATTGTAGTGACGGTGCTTATTGTTTCTTGTTCTTGTTCATGAGTAGATAACCTGGAAGGAAATTATGTGTTGGGAATTTCTTGATTTAAAATAACTGATGAGAGAAGATAGCGTGGCTTTAGTTTCTTTAGAATTAATAAAAGAGATTTTCAGTAGCTATCTACATTGGTGGGGGGTGTCTTTCTCTTCAAATCTTGTGCCACCGTATGTAAATATAAGTCCAACTACATTTGAATTATATTGGATTTTATTATCTTATATTCATAGGTTAAAAATTACTTCCAATCATGGATGATGAATAATATACGTACATAAACATTGATGCAAATTGATTTTTGCTTCGAGCGTGTTTATACCTCGTATTTGAAGAATTGAATATAATATTTATTTAATTATAGATATGTGAATGATACCTCTATTTAATATTTGAGATGAAATTTATGAGATATTTTTATGATGAGGATTACATATATTATAGATACCTGTATTTAGGATGGGGAAGTGATTCTATATACCTCTATCTATAGATGGAGAAGGCAATGAGCCATTGCATTAAATATGAGTTTATAGACCTTTTGAAAAATTTGAGATCTACACTGGTTTCGAAAATCAAAGAATTGAGTGTTTTGATTCTGATAATCACTAAGTTGTGTTTGTTATATTTATTTGGATGCATTTAGGTGTTGCTATTATTTAAATATTTTATTTATTCAAAATTTCATGAATTGAATTGTTTTAATATAATTTTTATTAGTGTGTAAATACATACATATACAATCTTATTTTCAATTCATTGTCGATATCATGGTTGATTTTTCGAATTACTATGCCAGCTAGGGGTGGGCATGAATTGGATTTTTAAGAATTCAATCCATATCTACATAAATGGATTGAATCTTAAATTTATATCCATTTTTTTAAAAATAATTTAGATTTAAGATCCAATCCATTTTAGTAGATATGGATTTGATCATATCCAATTTATATCCACTTAAATGTTATAAGGATTTTTTTTACAAATTTTAGTAATTAAACTCTAGAAAGTGAAAATTTAGCACCTTGTCCATTTAAGACCTATTTTAACCTGACCTTGGTCAATACTATTTTCCATCGATCTTAGTTAGAGTATTTTCGACCTACCTCAACCAAGGCAATTTCGGTTGACATCGACCCAGACATTTTTAGACCGACATCAATCAGGACTATTTTTTGGCTAACATCGATCAATGCATTTTTTGTGGACATCGGTCAAGGATGTTTTTGGTCTATCTTAGGTAGGGTTATTTTTTGGTTGAGGTCGGCTATGGTTTTCCGCCAATGTCAATTGGTAATATTTTTTTGC
Source organism: Glycine latifolia (assembly GCA_013407115.1). NCBI lineage: Eukaryota > Viridiplantae > Streptophyta > Magnoliopsida > Fabales > Fabaceae > Glycine > Glycine latifolia. The sequence continues at coordinate 23,391,078 of CM023955.1, forward strand.
CAACACCTAGGGTTTTTTCGATCAGCATCGACTGTGACTAGTTTTTGGCTGACGTTGATTAGAATTTTTGTAGCAGGCATTAGTAAGGTTTTTTAGGCCAATGCTGGTCGTTGATATTTTTTGGCCAACATCAGTCTTGACTATTTTTTGGTCGATGCTGGTTGAAATTATTTTTTGTTGGCATCAACTAGGCTTTGTTGGATAACATCATCCATGAATATTTGTTTTGGCTAGCGTTGGCTAGGGATATTTTTTATTGAACATCAACTAGTTTTTTTTTTTTTTGCTGATGTCGGTCGACGATGTTTTTAGTCGATGTCGACCAAAAAATCCTTATCGACACAGCAAAAAATAGTCTCGTCTGACATCGACCAAAAAAACTTTAGCTAATGTTGGTTGAAAAACCTACCTGATGTCGACCAAAAAATAATCTCAACAAACAACGACAAGAAAACCCTAGCTAATGTTACCAAAAAAATAGCCTAAACTGATGTCGGCCAAAAAAACTTTGGACAACATCGGCCTAAAAATAGTCCCGACCAATGTTGGGTGAAAAAATCCTTACCGACATTAACCAAAAAATAGTCTCAACCGATGACGGCTTAAAAATATCATCAGTTGACGTTAGCTAAAATAAATTTAGACAACATCGACCAAAAAATAGCTCCTACAGAAGTTGGAGAAAAAAACCTAGCTGTCATTGCCCAAAAAATTTGTATATCCAATCCATATCCAATTAATTGGGTTGAGTTTAAAATCCAAAAAATTGGATTTGGATATGAAACCAGACCATTTAAATGAATTTAAAGTGGAATAGATATGAATTGGTTTTATATATTTGGATTCTTTTGCCCAGTCCCAGCGTCAATTGAGAATAACACTATTTGCAAACTTATGTTAGTTGTATTTATTCACTGGGATTATCATTTCATTATAAGTTTATTTTCAAAGCATGAGGAAGAAGTTGCTGAGTTTGAGGAGACTTGAAGACGTAGTTTTCTTATTTATATATATTTTACCTTGATCAATACTTCAGAATAAGACTTTGGAAGCGATCACTTTTGTTATATTTTTAGTATTTATTTAGTTTAGATATCTATATTTAGAGGATAATATTTTATATTTATGTAAATATTTGTTTATTTGACTTTATGTATTATACATAAAGTATTATGAAACTAATATAATTTTGAGATGTCATATTTTTTTGGGTATATTTTATTTTAGATTATTATTGTAACGAATAACGTTATAGTGGTCATGAAGGTATAATATCGATTCATGAAGTCTCAATGACTAAGATAATAATTTCAAACCATAATCTTTACACAGAGATTGATAGCCTTGAGAATTGCTAAGCGTCACCAAGATCGACTGGGACTATTCCTGAATAAACAGAGTTGTATTAAGGGTCGTATCTATACGTAATACGTGGAGTTGTCCTAAGGGCTGTTATACCTATGTTGAGTAAGGGAATGCGAACTCCGATCACTTCTTTAAGGCTTATTTTCTTGAAGATTCGTACGGTACCTGTGCGTATGCACGAGTGACGCTAACGATTATAGAATACATATAAATATTAGTTGATTGCTTTGTGGTAACTTGTTTATGTAAGTTGTTTTGCGAATGTATTTGGGACTCATGATTTAAGAATTAATTCACCTCACTCCTATATGTTTTTCTCATTATATGTACTTGGTACGACATTTCTGCGAGGAGTCGAACGGTATGCCAAGCATATTCATTATGTGTAGATTTCTTTGTAATTCTTGAAGGTGGGAAATTGGTTCCATGACAATTATTTTGAAGATGATACATCATTGGAAGTGCGAAGATTCAAATTTTAAGAGGACTTAGAGAAAGATCTCTTTACATGTTTTATTTTAGGAGATAGGATGAGTAGATTATAGGAAGTAATATTGCTCTAAAGTAGGGAACCTTTTTATTTGATTGAATATATGGGGAAGCGTAAGATCTTTTGTCAAATGTTGTATTATACTAATAGTTATGTGTTAACTTGTCCACTTATTCATGTATAATATATTTTTTAAGAATTTACTATTGTTTTAGTCCTTGAACTTTTTAGGATTTATTTTTAGTCTATAAATTATTTGTTATTTTTTTAGTCTCTTAAACTTTTTTAGATTTACTATCTTTTTTAAGGAATCAGTGGCAGGAGTAGTAAATCACGAGCATTATGAATGCCCAATCCCCCAATTTTTTTAAGTTTCATAATGGTATCCCAATCCACCCAATGAGAAGTAGATTTCCCCTAAATAAACCTTTTTGACTGATTTATCAATTTCCTCACACACTCTTTTGTAGGAAACCAACGGTTTTGCATAAGATAAGTTGGGATAGATGAAATAACCGACCTAGCAAAAGTTCTACGACCAATTCTATTCAAGAGTTTGGTTTGCCCGCCTGCTAGCCTTGCTTTAATTTTATCAAAAATAAAGCTAAAATCAGAATTTTTAACTCTACCTGTTAAGGTTGGAAATCCTAAATACTTGTCAATACAGTAGTATGAAGAACTCCAGGGTAACTTCAAATCTCTCAATTTTGGCTCTAGGAACGTTCTTTGAAGCCAAGAATCTAGAATTTTGGATATTCATTTTGAAACCAGGAGCTAAACAAAAGGAATCAAGAATATCTTTCACTAATCTATCTTGAATAGAATTTGCCTTTACGAAAAGAAGACAATTGTCAACAAAGAAAAGGTGGGAAACCTGGGGCCTTGAAGCAGAAATAGAAATTTCCCACTCATTAGACTCCACTTTTTGTTGAATGAGAATAGCTAATTATTCCATGCACATAACAAACAAATAGAGGGACATTGGGTCACCCTATCTTAACCCCCTGAAGGGATTAAAATGCTTTCACTATTCCACTTGAGGGCAAATGAAGCTTCAATAGTGCAACTCATAATCAAATCAGTGGTTTTATGAGGGAATCCAAATTCATACAGAAGTGCCCCGATTTGGAATAAAAGTACTTTGCAAAGGACCAATAAGATTATCAAAAGGAGGTCAAACTCAATCAACCAGAATTTTTGAAATAATGTTAAAGAGCCACATTGCAAATTGATAGGTCTAAAATCTTTCAAAGAAGAAGAACAATCAACTTTAGGAATAGGAACAATAAGGCTTTCCACCAAACCTGGATTAATGCTCCCTTTGGCAAAGGAATTAGCAACAAGATCCCAAAGATAATAAGAAACTATATCCCTATACGTGCAAAAAAATAGTCGTTGAAACTTGCTCAGGTCCAGAGCTTCATAAGAATTCATGGAAAAAAGAGCACTTTTAACCTCATTGAAGGAAACTGGTTAAACAAGGCCCTCATGAAATTACTAATATGAGGAATATTATCACAAAGCTATGAGGACAACAAATATCATTCGTTTGAGAAAGCCTCATGAAGAATTAAAGGGCTTCTTTTTTAAGAACATCTTCATCACTGCAAAGAATACCATCAATATTTAAATTTGACACCTTATTCCTCCTATAGTGAATAATGGTTTGGGTATGAATAAAAAATGTGTTCTTGTTTCCATACCTAACCCAATCCTCTCTAGACTTTCGGAACCATAAAATCTATTCTTGAGCCAAAATTTGATTATATTGAATTTGAAGGTCATTCTCAATTTTTTCAAGCTTATGATCATAAGCACTATCTAGCTCTTTGTGAATACCCCTCAAGTGAGCTTCCAATCTCCTTTTATTTCTGAAAAAATTTCAAAAACCTTTTCATTAAAATCCTAAGATTTGGATTTTATTTGATTAAGTTTATGGAAAATATTTTCCTCTGACACCCCTCCAAGTATTACTCACAATAGACCTATATTCCAAATGAGAAATCCAAGTGGCTTGAAAATGGAACGTCATCATTTTATGAGTCCTAGCCTTCAAACAACTTAGCAACAAAGGTTTATGATCAAAATTATGAGTATGAAGAATCTCAACTAAGGCATGAGAAAAAGAAACCCTCCACTCCAGATTGGACATAACCTATGTGATAATAATGTGGATAAAGCATATCTTAAGTAATCTTTAAGTTAAGAATGAGTATCTTATATCGAAATTCAAAGCTCAACGTTTCAAGCAAGATAAAAGCTTGCGAAATTAATTTTTGAAAATTTTACTTGCCATTAAATACAAATCATTGTCTCATATGTTGAATAGTTGTTAAAAGTTTTTTTTTAACCCTGTTGAAAGTTAGATCAGATTTACATTTTTTTAACCCATAAGATTGGCCTGGAGGTGTAAGGTTCCGTTGCTTTTACATATGGGAAACAAACTATTTAATGGGGGAATCTATGTTTGATTTTCTCTATGTGAAAAAATTCCATTAATTAATCTCTGACTATGGAAAAAAATATTTATATTATTTTAGGTAAAGATCATATTCACCTTTGGTTTTACTATTTTTTTTTGTTATTTGATTGTAACCACTAATTGGCCTATAAAAAGTTCCGTCTTGTACGTGTTTTTATCCTCCATTATTTTAAGTAAATTTCAACTTACAAGTTGAGAGTTTTTCTCCCTCTTTCTATCTTTTTAGGCTTCCGAGCCATTTAATTTTAACCTTTTAAAAAGAGGAAATTATAACATCTCCCTGAGATTTACACTAATTACACATGCATCCTCTTTCTTTTCACCCTATAGAAAAACCCCCAACTTTTCAGTTTCCATTATAGTTGTACCCTATCTTTCCTTAATGTTGTTAACTTCATTTTCATTTGTGATCAAATGATAAGTACATGCGTTTTCATAATTTTTTTTATCCCAAAAACACCCCCATTCCAAAACTTTTTAACAACATTACAAGCATTAATCAAACAATTATATAAGGATCAAAGAAGTGCTCAACACAAAATACTCAAGAACAATGAAGAACAACACTAAAGAACACATGAATTTCCAGTAGAAAAAAAAAACTAACCTAATACATGACAACAAGTAGTAAACAAAATCTAAACATGTGCCCAGATTCCAACTACGATTGCCACATTGCAACAGATAAGGAGCCAAATAAACAAGTGTGTAAAACTGTTGAACAAGAGCCTTCTTAGCTTTCCACATACGGTGTGGCCATTACGACATTGTTCCAAATCCTAGTTACAAATCAAAAAACCCACTTGCAAACCTCAAACTGAAATAAGCAGCACAACACATGGAAGAAAACAAAATCACCAGTTCAAATCACGACAACATATAGGATGATTTCCTTGTCCCCTCTGATTTGAACCGCATCATCTTCCCCTCCTACCCACACCGTTGTCGCTGCCACAAGATCGCCGCTACAATACTCCATCAATAATGTCGTCTTCGCACACCCTACACCAAAAAATCAAAGAAAAGAAAGCACATTGTTAACGACCTTCTTTCCTCTTCTCTTTGATGTTCACCCCATGGACGACCTCCTCAAGTCCATCATCCCAAAGATCGTTGACGACGTCTAGAAGAAGGTAAACACCAACACCACTGCCCACGATGTCGTCTCCATCAACATCGTGTTGGATCTGGTTACTTCTCCAATGCTGGCCCAAGCCCATTAAGGGTTTCTAAAACCCTAAACCCTATTCTGTGATTATAAATGCCCTCATTAAGGGTGGAAGCAAGATAGACAGAGAGAGAAGAAATAGAAATGGCACAGACGTTGAGAAAGATTGAGCGTAGAGGGTGACTCTGCTATTTGAGAGCCTCAAGTGACATTCTTGAGTGCCATTTTAGAGCAAGCCTGCATGCTTTCATATTTGAGAGTTCTTGGGTGAAACACTTTGAGAGTTTGAGTATCACCATTGTTGGAGAGGTTGAGTGTACCACCACCTTGGTGTGTTTGTTTCATTGTAATTGTTCTCAGTTATAGTGAATATTTGAACTGGACTAGTGTTCAATGAGTTTTTCCTTTCCACATTCAAGCAAAGTTTTCTCACGTAAAACATATTGATTGTGTCTCTCTTCTCGTTAACTATTTGATTGATTATGTTTCCACATTTGACTCTGAGGGTACGCGTTTACCCAACGTTGGTATCGGTATTTGATTATTTGAGGGAAAGAGTTTTTTTTCCCAACAGTGGTATCAGAGCTCGGGTTCGATGGGTTCTGAAGGAGACAAGATGGAGACCAGCGGTATCATCCACGACAGAGATATGTTCAGGTTGACCGTAGACAAATTTGCATATTGGAGACTGATGCTGGACAATCACCTCTACTGCAAAGATCTATTTGAGCCCATTACCCTTGCTGTGAAACCAACTGGAAAAAGTGACAAGGAATGAGAGATCTTGAGTCGAAAAGCGGTTGCCATGATCAGGAAATACATTGATAAAAACCTCTTTGAGCACGTGTCCAAGTTCACAAATGCGTACAAATTGTGGAATAAGCTAGAGTCCATGATTCAGAAGAAGACTCCCAAGAACAAAGCACACCTGGTTCGCTGGCTTGTAAAGCTTGAATACAAGGACGTCATGAGTATGATTGAGCACCTCAATACCTACAAAGGTGTCGTAAATCATTTGACCATACCCGAGATGAGAATTGATGATGAGATGCAGGCTTTGTTGCTGTTGAGTTTGCTGCCGGAGAGCTGGGACACTTTGGTAGTGACATTGAGTAACTCGGATCCAGAAGGAAAATTGATGATGGATGTCGTGGCGGATAACCTCCTGAATGAAGAAGCCGAGAGAAGAGAATGGGGTGTAACTAGCACGTTTGAGGCCAACGTTGCTGAGAATAGAAGAAAGCCCGACTTCCGAGGTCGTGGCATAAGCCGGGGTCGTGACAAACGAGATAGGTCCAAAGGCTGGTCAAGGCCAAAGCATGACTTGAAGTGCTTCTATTGTGGGAAGGTAGGACACAAGAGACCGGACTGCCGAGCTCTTCAGAGTGATGAACAGAACAACTGTGTAAAGCCGGATCAGATTGTTCCCAGGAAGAGGAATGATAAGAGCACCACGGTTATGGCTGCTAACCCGAATGCTGAGATATTCCTCCTTAGTGAGGAAATGTTGAACATAGCCCATGATGATTGCAATTGGATTGTTGATTCTGGTGTCTCGTTCCACGTCACCCCACATGAGGGATTCTTTTCTGCTTACAGGAAGAGAGATTTTGGTGTCGTGAAGATGGGAAATCAGGTGATCAGCCAGATTGTTGGTGTTGGTGATGTAACCCTGACCACAGATATAGGGTGTCGGGGTACGCTGAAAGAAGTGAGGCATGTACCTGACATGCGTTTGAATTTGATCTCGGTTGGAAAGCTAGATGATGCCGGGTTAGTGAACTACTTTGGAGAAAGTAGATGGAAGCTGACCAAGGGAAGCTTGGTTGTGGCCCGAGGTAAGAAAGAAGACTCCTTGTATGTGATGCAAGGAAGGACGATTGGTGGAGAAACCAATGCCATCCTGTAAGAAAAGGCCATGAAGCCCGAAGGCATGTGAGAAAAACAAAAAAAAAATTCAAGTGGAACCACACATACCACACAAGAATCATTCTTTAGGACATAGATGTTACCTTGTTTATATTCGTAACTTGATGATCAATGATAGGCTTGAAGATATAAGCCCTCTAATGTTGATCCACACCACTTCTTGTCAAGACTCAAGAACACTTCTTGAAGACCACCAACAAACACCAAAGGAGGCAGGCTAGGCACACCAATGGAGAGGAAGAAGGTTAGGTTTTAAAGTGTTTTTACTTATCTAAGAGACTTACCAATAGACAATATTGGTGGCTGAATTTTCTGTCAAAACTCACACAAGGGCACGTGAAAGTGGAGGAAGGTAGATAGGTTTTTTTTTTTTCAAAAAAAAAATAGAGAACTATGATTACAATAGCACACTTTATAGAAGAGTTTAAGTCAGATTTTTTTTAACCAAAAAATCTGATTATGAAGCATCCCACACGTGAAGAAAAGATAGAGTTGTTGCATTTCAAAAATTGCCAACAACCTCTTATCATATCCTCCTAAGACCAAGTCAATTACTTGAGATTTATTTTTGCCAAATGATAATCATATATCAGCCGTATGTAAGCCCTATAATCAGCCCTCAATCTTCTTCCTAAAATCTAGGACATGATCATGATAAGATTCTAGTTGAATTCAAATTCAAATCTAGCTCTTATCTTCTCTTTTTGATATGAAACTAACTACTATAGTTAATTCAAATATTTAAATTCAAATATTTAAATTATCAAATTTAAATATTAGATAATTAATTTAACTATTTAAATTAATTAATAATGTCTTGGACTATCCAAGCCCATTAACTCCATTCATGCGCCCCTCTCTCTTTAAGATAGATATCCAAACTCTTTTTTGGGCCAACAATTATTATTAGGCCCAAAACCTTTAATGCTATAATGTCATGACAATAAAGTGTTAGTGTGTGACCCATTAGGCCCAACATAGCTACTGACATAAATGAGTTTGGATCCAACAAGGCCACTACCCATTTAATGACAACACAGAGCACTAGCAATGCTTTGTTGCCCCAGAACTAGTTAGGTAAATGATAAGATCATCCTATTAAATCTATTTGGTTTCCGTATGTATTTCCTTTCGTCTCGGTTACCTTCCCATAAAACCTAGCGTAAGGAAACGTATCAGCCCTTGCGGTCTAGGGTAAGCTTTAATACGAAATAGGGAGTCTCCAATTTTACTGACTCTAAAGGCAAATCATCTCATGATTTCTTTTACTATGCATAGATACCCGAGTCCCGTAAATGTCATCCCGATTTCTCCGATTTACAGATAACCTAATCTCTCACAGAGATTTGACGAATTCCTTCAGCTAGTCACCCTATACTTGTGTTCTTTCAAGACATGCCCAAAGGTATACCTATGTGTCTCCATGTTTCAGGCAGACGAGGTATACAATCAAAGCATGTCTTCTAGAACACAGTCTAGGTGAAAACTTCTGGTCTAAGGAAAAACACACCCAAATAATAAGAGACTACTTCTAATGATACTATCTGTGAGATTTCCTCATAGAGTCTCTTTGTGGGTCCGTTCAGTGCGAGCTATACCCTTATAGGTCCACCCACGACTTTAGCTAAGACATCTCCATGTCTGTAGCTCATGAGGTCTTTACCTTGTATTTGCATACAATTGGATAAGCCGTGCTAGTCTTATCCGAGATTACTAATCCCCATTCTCAGTGTCTCTAGACTAGGAACTTAAAATTTAGGAGTAGACATCTGGTATCCTTGAATCCTCATGATCGTGATCCCATCACTAATACTCAAGAGATACCTATTCTATTCCAAGGGTTTTATCCAGTTTACTCATATATTAATAATGATATCGAGACAAAATATGAAACAAGATAAAGAGCGCTTATAATTTATTTATGACAATATTGAAAAGTATATGTATGTCCTAATCTAATGAAAAGATTGTCTCTAGGACATCCATATACTAACAATTCCGGGATGGACAGAGCCTGGAGCTATGGCACAAGCGCCTCTGCCACATGAGCGAGAAAGGACTTCAGATATTGGAGAAGAAAGAACTACTGACCGGGTTGAAGGGTCAAGTGTTAGAGAGTTGCACACATTGCCTAACTGGAAATCAGCACTAGGTTTCTTTTGTGAGACCAGATCAACCTAGATGACGAAGGAAGATTCTAGACCTCGTCTATACTGACGTTTGCTCAATGTCAGAGAGATCGCTTGGAGGAGCTCAGTACTTTGTTTCTTTCATTGATGATCATTCCCGCAAGGTGTGGGTTTATTTGATGAAGACTAAAGACCAGGTACTCCAATGTTTTAAAGAATTCCATGTTATGGTGGAAAGGGAGACTGGCAAGAAGCAGAAGGTGGTTCGATCTGATAATGGTGGTGAGTACCGGGGTCCCTTTGAAGCTTACTGTAGAGAAGCCGAGATCCGACTTGAAAAGACACCCCCCAAGACTTCGCAGTTGACTGGACTTGCTGAGAGGATGAACCAGACTATCGAAGAGAAGGTCCGGAGTATGCTATCCAATGTCGGATTGTCGAAAGCATATTGGGGAGAGGCCGTCAGAACCGCGGTTGATCTAATCAACCTTTCACCATCAAGACCACTTGAAGGAGACATTTCGGAAGAAGTCTGGACAGGTCGGAAAGCGACCTATGATCACTTGAGGGTGTTCGGATACCGAGCTTTCATGCATATCCCTAAAGATGAAAGGGAGAAACTCAATGCAAAGACTAAGGAATGTATTTACCTCAGTTAGCCAAAAATCGAGTTCGAGTTCAGACTTTGGGATCCGATCAACAAGAAGATAGTGAGAAGCCAAGATATGATCTTTCATGAAGATGAGACAATTCATGACATCTTGAAGCCCAAGGTTTGGGTTGTTGTACGACGAGAAGAACCCGTCCCTCCTGTCCAAGCTGAAGCCGGGGGAGAACCCAATGAAGGAAATGATGACCAGCAACAAGCTGATGAGGACCGAGATACTGAGGTCTGAGTTGATGTGGAAAACCATGATGAACCGGGTTCTTAAGCGGCTGGAGAAGAATAGTCGAGATACCCCACTAGAGAAAGGAGACCTACTACAAGATATTCTTCTAATGAATACACCATCATTACTGAAGATGGTGAGCCTCAGAGTTATGATGAGGCCATGACGAGCTTAGACAAAGAAGAATGGCTGAAGGCAATGCAGGATGAGATGAAGTCCCTGCACGAGAACCGGACTTATGAGTTGATCGAGTTGCCTAAAGGAAGACGAGCTTTGAAGAACAAGTGGGTGTACAAGATCAAACCTGAAGAGAATGGGCAGAAGCCGAGATACAAAGCCTGGATTGTGGTGAAAGGCTGCAATTAGAAGAAAGGTGTTGATTTTGAAGAGATCTTATCTCCTGTTGTGAAGATGACCTTGGTCTAGACTGTGAAGACGACGTTTCTTCCTGATGAGTTGGAGGAAGAGATATATATCGAGCAATCTTAAAGGTTCTAAAATCTAGGTTGTGACGGGTTGGTATGCCGGTTGAAGAAGAGTCTTTATGGCTTGAAACAAGCACCTTGGCAGTTGTACAAGAAATTTGAATCCTTCATGAACGAGCATAAGTTTGTGAAGACTGAAGCCGACCATTGCGTATTTGTGAAGAGGTATAAGATCAGAGATTCCCTGACTCTGTTACTTTATGTTGATGATATGTTGATTGTAGGGCAAGATAAGATGAAGATTGCCGGATTGAAGAAGGTGTTAAACTCGTCCTTTGCAATGAAGGACCTTGGCACTGTAAAGTAGATTCTCGGAATCAAGATTATCTGGGATAGAAAGAAGAAGCTACTGTGGCTAAGTTAAGAGAAATATGTTGAGAAGATTCTGAAGAGATTCAACATGGACAAAGCCAAAACAGTCAGTACCTCCTTAGCCGGGTACTTGAAGTTGAATAAGAAGCAGTGTCCAAGATCAGATGAAGATAGAGACGAGATGCTGAAGATCCCATACCAATCCGCTGTTGGAAGTTTGATGTATGCAATGGTTTGCACTAGACTCGACTTGGCGTTTGTAGTTGGAATGATGAGTCGGTTTCTTTCGAACCCCGGCAAGGAGCACTGGGAAGCAGTGAAGTGGATCTTCAGGTACCTGAGAGGTACAACCAGTTATGTCTCCGGTTTGGAGATGGTGAAGCCGGGCTGCAAGGCTACTCGGATACTGATTTAGGGGGAGATTCTGACTCGAGGAAGTCAACGACTGGATATCTGATGAGATTTGCTAGAGGAGCAATCTCTTGGCAATCAAAATTACAGAAGTGTGTGACACTTTCGACGACCGAGGTCGAGTACATAGTCGTGACCGAGGCAAGCAAGGAGATGCTGTGGATGAAGAAGTTCCTCATGGAACTCAGCCATGAACAAGACAAGTATGAGTTGAAGGGTGACAACCAGAGCGCCATTCATTTGGCGAAGAACTCGACCTATCACTCCCGCACTAAGCATATTGATCTGCAATATCACTGGATCCGGGATGTGGTGGAAGATGGACAACTCGCACTTGCCAAAGTGCACACCAACCAGAATTGGTCTGATATAATGACCAAGCCGGTATCAGCATGGAAATTTGAAGACTACTGTGAAGGTGCCGGGTTGGTGAACCTGTCTCATTGAAGATGTGGGACTGATGATACACCCGTTACATTGACGGGTTGTGTCAAACCCGTGCGATAGAGAGGCCGGGTTACTTTGAAGAATTGAAGATGTTGGGCTGAGTTGAACCTGTTGCATTGAAGATGCCGGGTTGTGTTTGAAGTCGACGCATTGAAGTCGTAAGAGGAGTATTATTGGATCTGGTTACTCGTCCAATGCTAGCCCAAGCCTATTAAGGGTTTCTAAAACCCTAAACCCTATTCTGTGATTATAAATACCCTCATTAAGGGTGGAAGCAAGATAGACAGAGAGAGAAGAAATAGAAACGACACAAATGTCGAGAAAGATTGAGCATAGAGGGTGGCTCCGCTATTTGAGAGCCTCAAGTGACATTCTTGAGTGCCATTTTAGAGCAAGCCTGCGTGCTTGCATATTTGAGAGTTCTCGAGTGAAACACTTTGAGAGTTTGAGTATCACCATTGTTGAAGAGGTTGAGTGTACCACCACCTTGGTGTGTTTGTTTCATTGTAATTGTTCTCAATTATAGTGAATATTTGAACTGGACTAGTGTCCCGTGAGTTTTTCCTTTCCAGATTGAAGGAAGGTTTTCTCACGTAAAACATATTGATTGTGTCTCTCTTATCGTTCACTATTTGATTGATTACGTTTCCGCATTTGACTCTGAGGGTACGCGCTTACCCAACGTTGATATCAATATTTGATTATTTGAGGGAAAGAGTTTTTTTCCCAACACATCGATAATGCCAACGTCGACGAGGCTTCAACAATGACCTTTGAGGATTTTGTCACCAAGGTCGATGCTGTTAAATAGGAGGATGTTAGAGGGGTTCTTCCCCACAAGATCCGGTCATGAAAACCCCACCCACAAGATCAACCAATGATTGCAATAGAGAACACTTCCTTGTAGGTGAATTTGAAATTGGTTGGGTAGGGTTTGAGTCCAATTGCAGGTAAATTTGAAAGAGAGGTGTGGGGGAGGTGGAAAGGATCAAGAGAGGGCTCTAGTTTGGTGAAGTGGAAGATGATGTCATGAGTAAGAAGAAAGGTAATTTTGGGTTTCGATAAAAATGGATAGGATAACAAAAGGTAACACTATTAAAAGAAGGGGTGCCAATGTAATAGTCTCAAATGGAGGGAGTGCATGTATAATTAGTGTTAACCTTAGGGGGTGGTGTTGTAATTTTTTCTTTTAAATATGTTAGACTATAAATAAATAAAATGCATTTCCTAAAGATTAATTGATATGAAATTATTTCAGCTTAATAAATGGTTTCTTTTTCGAGTTCTAGATATACAACTACATTAAATACTTGAAGGGGAGCTTTGTTGCATGTAATAATCGTATTCGAATCATGCAATATTATCTCCCTAAAACATACATGTGAATTATAAAATAAAAAGGCTAAATAAATAGTGAAGGAAAAGATAATAGGCTAAAAACCAATTAAACTCCGTAAATATTATAATTGAAAAGACATAGTTGCACTTTTGATCTCCTATTCCAATTGTGGGATTTTGATCATAAGGTTTCAATTGTGCCAATTGAGTCTTCCAAGTTTCCTTTAGGCTACAATCAAGTCTCTTCGTCAATATTTTGTTAGAAATTCAACGAATTTTGCTAATGTGGCATTTGATGATGTGGCACAAATTGTGGGTTGATATGCATGCTGACATGACACTTATGTGATCATGATGTTGAGCTTTGATGAGACATGCAAAAATAAGAAAAGAATTAACAATGTGGAACTAGTAGGCAGAGCTAACAAAATGGATAGGTTAGCTTGACCCGATTAATTGAGCCAAGCGTGAGAAATAGATTAAGCCAAGCCAGTACATTTTCCATACTAGACTTATTTTTTTGAACTCTAGTCAGGCTTGGTGACTCGTCTGCCTGATTCATATTGGTTCATTTTACTATTTTTAGTCTAAATCTACACAAATTCAGAAGAATTTTTTTAAAAATATCATACCAAAATATGCCTGATTGAATTTAGACCTAAGTTTCTTGAGTCCAACTTGACCCGATAGGTTCATTGAGCTAACTTTAATAGATTGGATTCTATTTTGACAAATATTTTTCAGTCCAATTTGGTCTCGCTAGACGGGCCAATGGACCAGCCTGATAGGTCAATCCATTTTGCTAGCTTTATTGATAGGATCAAATTATTCGGTGTAAATAAATTAGTATATACAAAAATGAGATTTAAAACTTCGCTCTTAAGGAGAGAGTGTTCGATCCCTCCAAGTGCCATACGCAAACCCAATGGCGAGTGAGATCAAAAACAAATTTTAAGGAAAACATTTTATTTTAAATTAGATAATCATATAGTAGGTCTTTTTTTTTAACATATGAGGCCTTTGTGTTTTGAACAAGCAATAACTTTTTTGTTGGTGGATCCAGAGATTGAGTTTTAGTTATTTTATTTTTGAACCAATCCTAAGTGTCATTATGTTATTTCTTTTGTTATTTTGGCATGCCACTCTAATGCATTATATCATCATTATGTCCACGTAAGTGTTATGTGAGCATATATGTCAACTTATACATGTTAACTTTTACATTTGTGTTAATGTTATCATCAAATGTCATGTCAATCAATTTCATTAAATTTTCAACTAAAGACGGTAAGAAAGCAACAAGTCAAGTAGTAGTACATAAAAACAAGTTAAATGAAAAATAACAAAGAAATTATGTTGTTAATTATTAATATTATACAATTTTGGTAATATTAAGAAAATGATAACAACGTTAAAGAGAAAGCAAGAAAAAGTCAAATGAAAAATCAGAATCTGAATCCATTACCAACAAGGAAATGATTAATCACCGCCCAACACTTAAAAAAAAACGGGAAAAGAAAAAATGATTGTGGGCATTAAAACCAAGAGTGCTTCTTGTAACGACCTGTCTCGTCACTACGATATCACTAACTATAGCTCATGCAATTTCAAGTTTTAATGAAATTTCCATTAATTTGATTATAAAATGGTAGTAAATTTTTTTTTCCGCGATAATATAATTATCATACACACGATACAATTACAATGATTAAATACATACATATATATATATATATATATATACCAGTACACATCATTCACATATTTAAAACTTTATTTAATTTTACATGTACTTACACCTCAGCATTTACATGTCCAACAAAAGAATCAAGGGACTAACTAAGGAAGAGTTGATTAACAAAACACAACTCTTTCCAAAATAAATTCCAACGTTGTCACATTGGCTTGACGGCTCCAACTAAAGAAATCTCTCTCCAATATCACCTGTTGCTGATCATCTGCTCCCACGAACAAAGGTTCGTGATCATCACAGGCACCAACCACACAGTACAAAAATTGCAAGGGTGAGTTTATTATATAAGATCAACAAGTACCAAATAACAATAGTTAGAAAAGAAACAATATTAACAACCACAAACATTCTCAATAATCCATCAGGTCAATACACACTCAACAAATCAGTCATCCACTTCATTTCACAAATTAAAACAATCATGCTTAGAATGATGCATGCACCTGACTCAACTCTCAGAATGCAATGTGGTACCATCCTCATGGAAATAGCCTATCTCAGGAAAATGATGCAGTAGCTCGTCGAGGTCACCCTGTCGTGCACAGGTCGCTCCCCCCCCCATGGTGATCAGTCCTGAGTCTCAAGGGAGTTCCAAATAGAGTGATGCCCCCTAGTACCCCCGGTACTTACTGTCCATCATTCTATTTCCATCCATGCAAATATGAAGTATGAAACATGGGCACTATCAATGCACTGACCATGGATAGCTAGGGACCGGAATTTTAAACACTCCCGTTCTCTCTTGGGATGCTTAAAATTCGTAAACCCTCCCTCGCAAGGTTATCCAGTCATGCACCCCCCATGTACATACACAATATCACCGATACACTGACCGAGGACAGATAGGGACCAGAATTTTAAACAACCCCTTTCTCTCTTAGGATGCTTAAATTCGTAAACCCACCCTCGCAAGGTTATCCAGCTGGTCAATGTACCCCACGTGGACATACACAACATACAATCATGGGCACCATCAATGCACTGACTATGGATAGCTAGGGACCAGAATTTTAAACAATCCCTCTCACTCTTGGGATACTTAAAATTCGTAAACCCTCCATCGCAAGGTTATCCAGTCATGCATCCCCATGGTATTCATGTGTATCCACATCACACAATGACATTGTTCACATCAACATTATCTCTCATCAATGTCATTATTAACATCAATATCACATCATCTCAATTTCGATATCATACATATTAAACTTGTCTCATTTCAACATCAACAATCAATTCATCATCATCTCATCATAAATCATGTCATCATTATATCATTTATACATCATCAAACACATCATCATTATCTCATTCAATCATTACCAACACATCAATAACATCTCATTTCAACATTATCAATGTCATCAATATCATCTCATCCATCCACAATCCATATTATCACGAGACTGGTATTTTAGGAAAATTCTAAATTAAAGAGGAGGACTACAATATAGAAATCACACTCTTATGCCCATTTAAAAATTTAATAAGAAAACATATTATAAAATTTTGGGCAGAGTCTCCTTTGTAATTAAGAATTTTTCCAAGAATCCAATCATTACCACAACAACATCATTCACAATTTTATCCATCAATAACAAATTCATTGCATCCCATTAGTTAAAAATACAGTTTTTCTTAAAAACCAACACACATACAGGAATAAACACACATCAATCATAAATACATCGCATCCCCATTAGTTTAAAACAAAACTTTTCTTGAAAACGATCACACATAGGAACTAACACACATCAATCATAAATACCTCGCATCCCCATTAGTTAAAAACGTAGTTTTTCTTGAAAGCCAGCACACAGCAGGGACAGACAGTTATCCTCATAGTTGGACTCCCTGGCCTCCAACTATGGTATCAAAAGCTGTAAACAAATAACAAACTCCCCTTACCAACAATCTCTATCCCTCTGATAGCCCCTTTGTAGCATTCTTTTGAGCTCTCTTAAGTTCACGTGCCTTGGTCCAAACGCAGAGCACTATATACCAAATTGAAAATAATTTAATATAGATTTCTCACCATACATGATTTGGTTCTTCCTATAATTTGTGCTAATATGTATGTTATTAAATTCCCATATTTTAGTATGTTAAACTAGACTTCCTAAGCTTTCTAAAAACGTATCATATGCCTTATTTGGATTTCTACAACTCTAGCTATAGCATTTTTAAAACTAGACTTCAAAGCTGCCAGCGAGTTCCAATTTCCACACTAACATCTCTTAGTGTTCTCATGACTGCGAGCAGTACACAATCAAGATTTATCTGAAATTTTTATATGTTATAGTTGACATCTAGATCTTTAATTCCATATATCATACACCTAATTTGAGTAAGAAATGAGAGAGAAATAAATTTTTCAAAACGGATGGCAGAATCTGTTTGATGTGGACAGTTTCGGACAGCTTGAGCTAAAATAATTTCTGGGCACGATTCACTACTTAGTTTGTTCTCATATTTTAGGACAACATATTAGAAATCCTAATCTTTAAAATGAGTGGTTACAAACCTCATTTGGTGAAGTACAAAGGAAGATATGGAAATTTCAAAACAGTCCAAAACTTCAGCCTAAAAACCATACGAATTTTAACAGCTATACTTACCAAAGCATTTGGCTGGAATGATTCAAGAGCTTGAGGAAGGAGCTGCAGTTTGAGTGAAAAGAGAAGAAGAGAAAATGAAACAAAAGTGAATAGAGGAAAAGAAGCAAGTGACCGTGAGTTAGGGAACAAGTTCACTTATAGGTGCAGTTTTTGATTCCAAGAAGATATTTTTTTACTCTTGCATTAAATGCATTCTTACCAAGCAAAAAAATCAAAGATTCCCTCATATGGCTGAAAGGGCACGTGGTATGCTGGCTGAAATGCTAGATTTTTTCTTTGTTTTATACATGGCTACACAATTGGATTAAGTGTACCAATTCTACGTACACATACACATGATTTTGCACTTCCATTTCAATTATTTTGTTCCAATTCTCACGTATAAGCATGCTTTGGTTTATTTTTTTGTTTCTTTTAATTTAAACCAAGTGTACTCCATGTAATTTTCAATTAAGTTGATAGCTACTAATGTCTCATTCATCTAAAATCTTAAGCCTTTACCCCAAATCCTACACAGTCAGAATTGGTTTCTTTTCATAAATTAACTAATCATAACTAAATATATTCTAAGCACTTCCAAACTTGTCACTTAGATCCATTTGCTTCTATCCTATCCTTCTTGTACAATCATCACAGGTATTTCTCATGTGATAATTTTTCTTATCATATCATCTCATAGTCTGAAATTATAGCTCATGATAGCTTTAAATATTCCTGCGATTTTCCTTCATTTTTAATGTAAGGTTTATTTGCTTGCACTTATTATATTGAGTAGTAAAATTTAGAGAATTATCTTATGGCTTACTTAATCATAAATTTTCGACCAGTAGGTACTTCTAGTTTTCTTGTGATGTTTGTCTGTTTCTAAGGATATTTTGGTAATTTGACGTCCTAGGGGCATTTCTGTAATTTTCAAATTTCCACAAAATATCTAAGGGTATTTTGGTAAATTATCGCTTACTCCAGGGGTATGATTGTAATTTTCGCTTCAAAATATCTTACCAAAATATCTAGGGGTATTTTGGTAATTTTAATCTCAAGGGTATTATGGTAATTTGTCACTTAGTCTAGGGATATAATTGTAATTTCTACTTCAAAATATCTAACCAAAATATCTAAGGGCATTATGATAATTTTTCTTCAAGGGCATTATGGTAATTTTATCTCAAGGGCATTATGGTAATTTTCACATCAAGGGAAAAGGTAATATGGTCATTTTCCTTCAAACATTTTTGTAGTATATCTAATTATCTCTAATTAATATTTCACACAAATAATTCAAACATAGAGCAAACAAACTTCACATAACCTAACATTTACATAATGTAGTTGCACAAAGATAATTCATATAACATTTCAACCATATATTTTCAGTTATTAAAATTTCAGGGTGTTACACTTCTTCATACACCATTTTAATTTCTTATACACCATTAGCCAAATAGTGCATTTTCCATTGTACCCTTTGCCATTTAAATTTATAACTTCTCATTTTTATTATTCTTCTTCTCTCCTCCGTTCGTTCGTCTCCCTGAGCTGCCCAAGTCTTTGGTTTCTTCCTCCGTTCATTCTTGCTGTGGTGGTGGCATTGGCTGGTGGCGTGTTCTGTGGGTGGTGGCGACGCTGGTGAGGTAAGTTTGGCCTGGTCCCCCATTATTTTCTGCAATTGGTTCGTGAATGGGAGGAGTGTGGGTTATACGGATTAAGTAATCCGTAAGCTTCATACGGATTGTCCAATCCGTATGGAGCTTACGGATTACGTGATCCGTATAACCTACACGGATTAGTTAATCCGTATGGGTTATACGGATTACGTAATCTGTGAGCTTCATATGGATTGTCTAATCCGTATGAGTCATACGGATTAGTCAACTTTATTGCTTAATTTATATTGCTTAATTTGCCAAAATAAAGTCAACTTTATTCTAAAACATATTTCCAACAACTTTAATAATTCAAAATTCCAAAAAAAAAATTCTCAAACCATACGGATTAGCCAATCCGTGTGACTCATACGGATTGCCTAATCCGTACCATCCATACGGATTACCGAATTCGTATGACAGCAATAATCAACACTCACCTCTGCACTGTGATGATGCACGCCGGCCTCCGACAGCCACCCACACGTCCGATGAAATGGACGAAATGCCACCAACAATCACCAACAAAAATGACACCAACACCTCAGGCGATCCAAATGAGCAACAAACAACCAAAGGAAATGCTTAACGAAATGTGTAGCAAACTCAAAAACACGTGATATAGCTCAGCTAGCCTTCAGGGGTAGTTTTGGGTTTTTTAAAAAAATAATGGTGTAGAAGAAATATTGAATGGTGTATGATGAAGCTCTCTAAAACCAAGGTGTAAACGTTAACAAACCGTGATTTAGTCTGTAACTTTAAACTGAAAGTCCAAATAACAAAAGGCAACCTTTTTATAGAGAAATGTTACTGATTAATTTGTTAGTTTTTTTTTGCTAGTAAAATATTCTGAAATTGGAATCATGATTTCTCCTTTTTTTCCTTCTTCCTTTATTATTAGACTAATAATATATCTCCAATAAAATTTGTTTTTTTTATTTTTTTTCATAGTGCATATTTAGTTTTAAGGTTAAAAGATACTTTGGAGGTAAAAATAATTTTACCAAAAAAATCATCATTCTTACTTTTACTTTCATTATTAGATTTACATTGAAACTTGTACTATGCGCACAATATTTTTAAATTCAATCTAAACATACGTTTATTTGTGAAGATTGTGACACAAGCAGAGTGAGTGGCCCTTTGGTACTTGCGAGTGTGACCAAGATTGTTTCTTCACGCTCCACTGCAAGATTTCCATGTTTGTCCCATTTCATTTCCATCCAATTTGGTCTAAAGTCTTTTTCCTTGTTTGGAAAGCGTGTACAGTGTTGTACACTCTTTGTTCATTTCCCTTTATAAGCAAACCAAGCTTCTTTATTAAGTTTACTTTCCCTTCATTTCCTTTTGTCCCAACACCCCTTTACCACTACAAGATCCCATTCGCGTTGCTTCAAGTGCTAACTCTTTTCTTTCTCACAAACGGGTTTCTGATTTTTTGTTGGGTTCAGATTCTGTACTGGTAACTGGTAAGTTGCTTTATGCAATCATTTTCTTCTTCGTTAAGGATTATATATGATATATCTGTTAATGGATCACCTTCTTTGTCATACCATTTGTAATATTGTTGGAATTTTTTTGTTACCATGCCATTATTACGAAGTATTTAATTTCGCCGATGACTAATCACCATCAGGAATTTAACTAATAACAGTTAGTAGAATTTTCATGAGACTCGTTGGAATTTGGCAATTAGGATTTTATTTAACGCCAAAATTTCGTCTAGGTGACTTGTTTAGTTATTCTGTTTCTAAGGCACATGGAGTAGTAGTAGTCTAGTAGACTTTGAAACCTTAATTTTCGTGGGTTTTGTGAGTTTATTTATTTATTTGTACACTATGCTCACATGCCTTGGTGACAACATTTTCTCTCAGATAATACTTTATCTTAAAATATTGTGATTGATCTCTAAAGTCTACTTTGATTAAACAAAAAATACAATAATTTCCCCCTATCATTCTTTATGATTGCAATTTGCAAGTTGAAGGGTGATTGTGATATACCGAAATTGAATTTCTATGTTATAGCTTCAATTCCAATAATCAAGGTTTAGTATGGCAAATAAAAGCATAAAGTGTTCTGTGATATCTAGAAGTAAAAGTGATGTAACAACAATGAAGGATGCTTTGTGTGCAGCAGCAACTTTTGGAAAAGCCATGAAGGATGCTTTGTGCTGAATTCGATGAGGAAAGAGAAGCTTCAGCGACTGCAACAAGTGAAGCACTGGACATGATACTGCATTTGCAGGGAGAGATAGCCGTGGTGAAGATGGAGTAGTCACTACAAGAGAGTGGCCGAGGAGAAGATAGGCCATGCTGAGGCCTCTCTTGAGGCTTTTGAGGAACTAATGTATCAGAAGGAAGTGCAAATTGCGTCAGTCGAGTTTCAAGGGTTGGCTTATAGACACAAACTTATGAGCTTGGGGCGTGAACTCCAAGGGGATTTTTTGCTGTTGAACATGAGTGATCAAAGAAATGGAGAAATGGGGGTCAGAGTAGCACTGTTAGAAGGTTACAATCAATGCCCACAATTCAGTTTCTGAGTTCTTTAAGAGCTGCTGCAAAGAGGGGAAGATCACCTAGTCCAGTTCTTGATGTGATTCCTAAGATAATGAAGGAGAGTACTACTGACAAAGAAGTTGCTCAACCTGGCAGTGGAACTCTTGATTCATATTTGAACCAAATAAAGGAGTTGAATGAACAAGTGAGGGTTATTTCAGATTGTGCTGAAGGAGAAAAGAGTGCAAATTTGAGAAGTAGAAGAGGGAGGTCTTGTTCAATTTTACTGCATGCTAGTGCTAAGATGGCATGTGATCAAACACACATATTGATCTCTACTAAATTAGATGAAGTGAGTCAAGGTGAAAGTACACACAATAGAGGAGTTGCTAATGATTATCCTCGCTTCCTTAATATTCATGATGTGTATGAAGTCCCACAAACTAGTGAAAATCATGAAGTCAGTGAACATGGGGGAAAATGGTTTCAGAAATGGAGTTCTGATGCAGAGAATAGATTAACAAAACCAGATTTTGTGTCTGAGGGAATGGTTGAATCTCCTCTTAAATATGATGCAAAAAAGAAAAAGGGTATGTTTAAAGTACATGGTGAAATCAAAACTCTGTCTTAAAGATATGATGATGACTATCATTGGCCAAAAAGACGGGATGTGTGTGGATTGCGTTTCTCAAGTTGAGTTTCAAAAGCTGAATCAGAGAATTGAGAGGCTTGAGAGGGAGAGAATTAGTGCAAGGCACAAGATTACCCATGAAGGTAAAGAGCAGTTGAGGCTGTTAAAGGACATACAAAGTCAACTCCAAATGATACAATCGGAGATGAGAAGCTTGGAAACCAAAAAAACCACTCCTAAGGATGATGTGTATTTGGCTCCTCTCCAAGAGGTAAAATATAATATGATGTTTCTTTCCTTCACTTTTGAGAGAGAAAAAAATTTATGTCTATTCCCTGAATGAGTCTTTTTCTTTGATTCTCTGTGGTATGCACTCTACTTTACATTTGGTATTAGTTCATGTGAAAAGATAGGTTAGGACTGGTTTTTGATGAAGAGTTATTTGTTCTCTTTATTTCTGACATTTGAAATAAGAATTAATGATAGCAAATGTTTATAAACAGTCAATGTTGCACTTTTGGCTTTGATGAAGTACCTGCAGAATGACCATCTTGGACGACCAATCAACTCACTGCATTACATGATATACAATTGGACATACGGTTTGTATACACACAGGATTGTTTCTTTGAATTACCTACAAATGTATACCTTTCAAAAGCATGTGGTATATACTAGGCACTAGTATGACCGACAATTTGAAATTTTTGTAGGCTTGAATATGGTTGCCCTTATCTTTTTTCTTCTTGAGATTGAGGTAGATGATAACTATTAGATTGGAAAGCTTTCTACAGTGCAAAATCGGTACTGTATGGTCATAATGTTACATTGAAGTGGAAGTAAATGAATGCTCTCAATTCCTCTCGTTGTTTATGTTTACTAAGGAAGAGTATGTTTATGGAATTCCTCACTTCAGTTGTTATGTTCACATCTAATATTCGTATCTCGAATAGAATTATTTTTAAAGAAAGATATCAGTAGGAAGAAAAGAGTAGCAGGTGACACTATTGCCAAAGGCACCTTTTACAATGGTTATTTAGGATTTTTAATGATGGTTTTGCAACAGTCTTTGAAGTTGACGTCGCCGAAAGTCAATACTTTTGACGACGGTTTTACAACCATCTTTGAAGCTGGCACTTTCTAAGACGGTTTTATTCTGAAATCATCTTAGAAGTTCTTTTTCTTAAATAAAAAATTAATGGAGCTTCTAAGATGATTTCAGGGAGAAACCGTCTTAGAAGCTTCATTAGTTTTTTAAGAAAATAATGAAGCTTTTAAGACGTTTCCTGGGAAAAATCGTCTTAGAATCTCTCCACTTTCTAAGATGGTTTTCACTAGGAATCATCTTAGAATTTTTTTTTTATAAGAAAACTAATGGAGCTTTCAAGACGGTTCCTAGGAATAATCGTCTTAGAATCTTCACTTTCTAAGATAGTTTTCACTAGGAATTGATAGAGGACTATCAAAAGAGTATGAGGTTTTAGAAGCACTCAATAAATTGAAGGGCCTCAATGTGGATTGAAATAGGCCCAAACTATGTGTTTCGGGTTTTATTTTCTTGTTTATTTGTGTAATGGGCCTCAAGGTGAACTGAAATAGGCCTTAACTATGCATTTTAAGTTTTATTAAAGGCTTAGCTCTATAAGTACTCAAATATTGGTATTTTGTGCACAACTTTTGATTAATGAAATTAAGCATTTGCTTGAATTGAGAAGTTAGCTTCTTCTTGATTTTTGGTTGAACCCAAATCGATTCTTATTAAGGAAACTTTTCTTTGTGGCGAATTATCCTTTGACTTATCGCTCCATTACGGATCGTGGCGTCATTCATTACCATATTCTTAATCTTCCTCACCTTTTATCTTTAAGTTCTCATAACTATCCCTAGGATCTTGAAATTTTCATTCGGAAACGATTTAATCCAAGCATTCATGTCTTGGTTGTCATCATGTGGTAATCAGAGTTTGAATTCTATCAATTTAGGTGCAGTTTTCGTTTTTATTTTTTTTCCAAAAACAAAATAAAAATAAAAAAACAAAATTCCTTTGATTCTTGCTTATTTGTGTTTAATTTTGTGTTTCTTGTGTGTTTTTCTGAAATTCCAATTGTTTTGACATTTTTAATTTTTTTCTTTTTTTGGAATGACATTTACAAAATCCCCATGAATAGGATCAAACCTTATTATGTGGTATTTACATAAGATTATCTTACATTTGCTTTTAATTATCCTATCTTTTTGTTGAATTTAGAGTTGTTTTGAATATGAGTTCTTCATGAAACTCATAGCATTGTTGAAAAATTTTTGAGTTTGATCTTTAAAATTCTGTCTGGAGAATATTAGAGTGTTTGTGCAAATATCAAAAGTTTTTGATCCTAAAAGAGAAAATATGAAGATCCAAAAAGCAAATATTCAAAAATGTTTTGGGGTCAAAATGAAAATATCATAAAATATGAGGACCCAAGTGTAAAAAAATGAAAAAAAGTTACAGTCAAAATTTAACAGCTCTATCTTTTAGTGTGTGTTTATTGTTACTTTCTAGTACTTTCTTTTTGCATAATTGCAGGTGTTTATACTTAACCAATTTTTTTTCCTAATTGTATTTTTATTGACATTCCTTTTGAGTTATACTTTCTTTTTGAACTTTTATTGCTTGTCTTCTAAATTTCCAAGGTTTTGTCTTATAGTTTTCTTTCTTCCTTGATCTCTTAAGTTGATTTTGGATTTGTTTCATCTTTCACTTTGGTTACTCATTGAATTGAAATCTTTGGTTGATTTCAAGGGTCGAAGAAGAGTTAGTGGTGAAAAAAGATAAGAGTGAATCTTATAGAAAAAGTCTTACAAGTGTGAAACACGAGTGTTGAAGAGTGTAAACAGTTAGTGAGTGGTAAAGTACCGTATTTTTTTACTAACATTTTCTTGTAGTAATGGTGTCAGAAAGTGATAGTGATCCACCTTCCCTTAGAATCGTTAAGCTAATGGCTTCATTGGCTAAGCAAATGAATAAGTTGCAAAACAATGTTGAAAGGAAGATGGGAGACAGATTTGATGATATACAAAGAAGTGCTCAAGATTTGAGTGGGAGAATGGAAGACATGGAGAGAATGAGACATCATAGGTCACCTCATTCTTCTCAAGGGAGTGATGATGGCTGTGAATATGGTAGAAGACATAAGCATAGGAGGAATAAGAATGAAATGGAAGATGTAAAAGTCAAAATTCCCAAGTTCCTAGGTACTTATGACCCAGAGGCTTACCTTGATTGGGAGATGAAATTCAACCAAGTTTTTGATTGTCACAATTTTAGTGAAGAAAATAAAATGAAGTTGGCTAACCTAGAATTTGAGGGATATGCCATGGCGTGGTGGAATCAAGTGCAAAGGGAAAGAGAAAGATTGAGGAGACATAGATCAGACACGTGGGAGATAATGAAGAGAATCATGAGGGAAAAATTTGTCCCACCTCAATATATAGGGAAATACATAACAAGTTACAAAGACTCTATCAAGAAAGAAAAAAGTGTTGATTATTATTACAAAGAGATGGAGACTTCTTTGATAAGAGCAAACATTGAAGAGACTAATGAGACTACAATGACTAGATTTTTGAATGGTTTGAATAGGGATATTCAAGATGTTGTAGAGTTTCAAAGCTACAACACCTTGGATGAGCTTATATATAGGGTGTTGCGCGATTACGGCAAGTGCACCGATCGTTTACAAGTAATAAAGTTTAGGTAAGTAGAGTATCGTCTCCACAGGGATTGGAGTGATTTTCAAGGTAATAGTAAATGAATGTGATTGAAATGAAAACAGTAAATACGCAGAAAAGTGTTTTGAGAAGTTTGGTTGATTGTGTGAAACTAAAAGACAAGAATTGAAGAATTATGCAGTAAAGTGTTTAAGGAATTACCAATAGACGTTTAATTGTGGTCAGGTGCAATCCCTTCTGATTTCTCCTCTTTCATTTGACTGGGTTGTTAAGTTAAAGTATACATATGATAAATCTCTTCTTTATTCGTGAAACCTAGATAACTAGCGAGCCAACCCTTTAATTTGATCGAGAATCCTAAACCTTTATGAATTCTGTCAGATTAAGCATTTAGAGAATATATCATATGGGTTCCTGTTGTGATTGCTCGGAGAGTAAGTCTTTTCTATAATAGTTAATCCCTAATTCCTTAGTGAACCAACCCTTTAGACTGAATTGAAAACCTAATTCCTTAGTGAAATTTATCAGTTTAAGCATGTAAAGAACATACTATAGACTCCGCACTCACGCATCTCTATTCCTAGGCGAAGAATGAATGTTATTCTTAACAGGTCAGAAAGTAAAACCCCAATGTTCCCATTGCGAATCCTACCCCTCAATACTTAATCGAAGTGATCAATTCCAATCAAGATGAATTAAGAACAGAAAAGAATTAAAGCAAACAAAACATATATTTCATTACCAGTCAAATTACAGAGGATAACTCATCAGTTCATGGCCTTCCCACAATGAGGTGTTTAGCCAACCATAGGTTTCAAATACATCAAAGCTGTGATGGGATTCATGGTTGTACAGTAACTTTGGCTTTGATATTTGATTTCTAGGGTTGGGTGAGAGAAAGATGAAGAATGTTAAAAGGCTGCTGAGGTCTCCTCCCTTAACTCTGTTCAGAAGCTTAATATTTATACTAAAGTTTAAGTGAGGTAAGAAAGCCAAAAGATAAGCCTAATTACGAAATAAATCTTTTAAAACAGGCAACAGGATCAACTCCACGCGATCAGCGCGCGACTCCATGCTAATAGCGTGGAGCTTTCGAAAGGCTGACGCTGATAGCGCGGGTTGTCACGCTAATAGCGTGAAGTGGTCGAGGCTTCTATCTTTGTTTCGTCTTGTTGACGCTACCAGCGTGAGGTTCCACGCTAGTAGCGTGAGTTAGGCGAGAGTTTATCCTCCTTTCCCTGCATGTGGCGCTGATAGCGTGAGTTCCCACGCTAATAGCGTGGGCTTCAAAACTTGGTTTTCTCTTTTTGCTTGAGTTCTCCTCCTTTTTACCTGTAAAAAATGCTCAAATGGTATTGAATTTAGTTCAAAGTAATTAAAATACTAAACTAGCCTAATTCTATTCTATTTCTTACATATTCAATTAAAATCTAACATTAAACTATACTAAAAACTAGATGTGTTTGCAACACATCATAGGGCTATGAAAGTGGAGCAACAACTGAAGATAAAACAAGCCTACAAGAAGCTTCATATGGTTATTCATCTTGGAAGGATAAGGACACTTCCAAGAAGGAGGGTTCTTCTTCACAACATATTGAGAGGAAGTCTTCAAGAGGTAATCCTACTTCTCCTACTCATTCCCCTTCCAATAAATCTAGTTCAATTAAATGTTTCAAATGTTTGGGTAAGGGTCATATTGCATCCTAATGTCCAAACAAAAAGACCATGATTGTGTTGGAGAATGGAGAGGTGGATAGTTGGTCATCTAAAATCTCTCATAGTTCCTCTAATGAAGGGGAGGATGATGGTTTTCTTCAACCGGAAGAGAGAGATCTTTTGATGGTAAGGAGACTTATGGGAAACTTGTGCAAAGATCAAGATGATACACAAAGAGAAAACATTTTTCATTCTAGATGTTTGGTGAATGGAAATGTTTATTCTCTTATCATTGATGGAGGAAATTGTACCAATGTTGCAAGCACAAGATTAGTGAAGATGTTTGGTTTAAAAACCACCCCTCATCCTAAGCCTTATAAATTGCAATGAAAGAGTGACAATGGTGAGTTGGTTGTGGATAAGCAAGTGTTGCTTACATTCTTCATTGGAAAATATGTTGATGAAGTGCTTTGTGATATGATTCCCATGGAAGTTAGCCATGTCTTGCTTGGTAGATCGTGGCAATATGATCAATATGTTATCCACAATGGGGTTACTTTGATATTATTTCTTACATAAAGGTAAAAAGGTAGTTCTCTCACCTTTATCACCAAGTGAGGTGTGCGAGGATCAAATAAAAATGAGATTAAAAAGAAAAAAAGAAAAAAAAATCAAAGAATAAAATAGTCCTTTGATAGAGAAAAGTCGAAAAGAAATAGATGGAAAAAAGAGTGAAAAACAATTAGTGATAAAAAATAGTTTGTTCATTAAACCTAAGGAGGTAAAAAGAGTAATGCTAGCTAGACAACAAATGTATTTACTCATTCCAAATTGTATATGCTTGTCTTCTAGTGAACCTTGAGTTGCCTTAAGATTTTGTTACACTTTTAAAGGAGTTTGAGGATGTCTTTCAATAAGACATACCCCACAACTTGCGTCCTTTAAGATGAATTGAGAATCAAATTGATCTTGTTTCGGGAGCTTCACTTCCTAATAGGGCTACCTATAGGAGTAATTCGAAAAAGACCAAAGAGATTCAAAAGTAGGTTGAAGAGTTGATGAAAAGAGGATGAGTGATGGAAAGCTTGAGCCCATGTGCAATGTTGATCATCCTAGTCCCAAAGAAAGATAGCATGCGGAGGATGTGCAGAATTGTAGACCCATCAACAATATCACCGTAAGGTATCGACATCCTAATCCTAGACTTGATGATAGGGTAATAAACTCTATCACTTCTTTTTCTCCTTTTGAGGTCGTTTATATTTTTAACCCATTATTCCCTGTTGATTTAATCTCCTTACCTAATGATTCTTCTATTTTGAGTAAGAATGGGTTTTCTAGAGCCACTTTTGTAAGGAATCTCCATGGAAGGGTGCGAAATCAAATTGAGAGGAAGATGAAGCAATATGCACGACATGCCAACAAAGGGAGAAAGACCATGGTATTTGATCCTGAAGATTGGGTTTGGGTACATCTAAGGAAGGATAGGTTTCCTTTCCATAGGAAATATGAACTCCAACCTAAGGGTGATGGTCCTTTCAAGATCCTTGAGAGGATTAATGACAATGCCTACATGATTGACTTGCCAATTGAGTATGGGGTGAGTTCTAGTTTGATGTCGCTGATATTTCTTCTTATGATATAGGTGTTTTGAAGGCAAATCTGAGGACAGATTCTTTTCAAGAAGAAATGGATGATAAAGGATTATCTAAATAACATTAAGTTCTAGAAGCACTCCATGAATTGAAGGGCCTTAATGTGGACTGAAATAGGCCCAAAATATGTTTTTAGGTTTTATTTTTTTGTTTATTTGTGTAATGAGCCTCAATGTGGACTGAAATAGGCCTAAACTATGCATTTTAGGATTTATTTCCTTGTTTATTTGTGTAATAGACCTTAATATGGATTGAAATAGGTCCAAACTATGCGTTTTTAGGTTTTCTTAGAGGCTTAGCTCTATAAGTACTTAGATATTGGTATTTTTTACACAACTTTTGATTGATGAAATTAAACATGTGCTTGAATTGAGAGCTTAGTCTCTTCTTGGTTCTTGGTTAAACATAAATCAATTCTTATCAAGGAAGTTTTCCTTTGTGACAAATCCTTTTTCGACTTATCGCTCCACTACTGATCATGGCGTCATTCATTACCATATTCTTAATTTTTCCCACCTTTTATCTTTAAGTTCTAATAACTATCCCTGGGGTCTTGAAATTTGCATCCAGAAATGATCCAATCCAAGCGTTCATGCCGTGGTCATCATCAGAAACCGTCTTTGATTTTTTTTTAAACAAAAAACTGATGGAGCTTCTAAGATGGTTCATAGGATAAACCATCTTAGAATATTTGTTTTTAAAAAAAGAATTCAAGAAAACATTGAGGATTCTAAGATGGTTTTCTGAAAAGCCGTCTTAGAATGTAGATTTTTTGAAACGTTTTTCAGAGAACCAATTAGAATGTATTTTTTAAAAGAAATTGAAGATTCTTAGACGATTTTTAGGAAGTAGACTTACTAAGATGGTTTTTCAGAAAATTGTGTTAGAATGTATTTTAAAAAAATTAAAATAATGAATTATCAGCACCATTTCTCGGTTTGCCATTTCTTACACTCCTGAATAATTTCTATGTTCATGTTCATGTTCAATTATTTATGTCTAACATTGAGCAAAAAGTTGAGTACAATGTGGACTACGTTTAAATGAATTATTATACACAAAATACTAGCTAAGGATATAAGGTTCATTTCTAAGGCCATAAAATTTCCCTTCAATGGTTCTAGGACTTATACGTATGTCTACAAAATTTGCTTAGATTGACCCGTCATGTAAGAATTCACAACTAATTATTAAGTACATAATTAAAGGAAGCACATTAACCACTAGGACACTACTGGAAAAAAACACTTATTACTACCAGTTAAAAAGCCAAATGAGTGGTATGAGAGTTATATAAAAAAAAACCATCTTATTCATAATGTGAGACATTTTATGACAAATAATATGAAAAAGAAAGTTAAAACAATTTCACTGGCTTAAGTTACCAAAAAAAAAAGTTAAAAAATAGAAAACACGCACGCAGGGACTAAGGGACATCATGCAATGATCGTGCATAAATCAAATTAGGAACACAATATAACTCGAAATATAAATTTCTAGAATAATTTGTAATGATTTATTTATTAAAACTATAAAAAAAGTGGCATAATATATTTAAAATAATTTTAATGATACTTCTTAACCATTTAGAACATTGAATTGCTCAACACCCCGTTCCTCCCTATTTTCACATTTTATTTTTTATTCACCTATTTTACTTATAGTCACACTAAGGTCCATTTATAAAATCCATTCAAGTTACTTGAAGTACCTGATAATTGCTAAGCATACATAAAACTACCTATTAATTACTTAGCAATTATCCTTTATTTTCCTATTTTAATGTTTCTTTTTGTAATTAAAATATAGGAATTAGCTTTCTTTGAACTTTTGTCCAATAGATGCTAAGTTTAGTTGATTTATGAGGTGTTGGTTGTGTTTTTGTAGAGATTTCACTGCAAGGAAATAAGAGGAGAATTAAGGGTCTGAAGCTGCTCGTCCAACGCACTAGATGCCCGCTCAGCGCGTGGTCACTTATCTAGCTGGACAATGAGGGCACGCTCAGCGCGACCTTTGTGCGCCCAACGAGGACTGCGATTTTGGGCCACTTTAAAAGAGAAATTAGGGCACGAAAGAGGGAGCTTTTGCGGATCTCACTCATAGAGACCTTGGGAGGCTGAGGCAGAGCTAGGGCATGAGAGAAGGGAGGAATCCCACTCATTTAGGGCTCTCTTCCTCTATTTCCTTCATTTCCCTTTCATTTTCCTTCCTTTTCCTCCACATTTGTAAGCCTTTCCATGGGAATGGGAGGTTAACCCATCCATTGTTGGGTTCCAACAACCAAACACTTGTAATGATTCTAACTATCTATTTAATGCTATTTTTGTATCATTGTGTTTTTCTGAGCTATTCATGTGTGTGGTTTGATCTCCCATATGCTTGCTTTGTTATAGGGTTTCAATGCATTGGGAAATGGTTGTTTCCTTAGAACTGAAAAACACTTCTAAATGGTGTCATGTCTAGGGATGAAGTGATGTTGTTTAGCCTAGGTTACGAATAATCTCTATTCTTAATGCAAATTATTTGGTCTAGCTTGCTAAGGGATCAAGAGTGAAATCAAGTGGTTTAGGGTATTAGCACTTGAGGAATCAAGGTTAGAATACATTAGTAGGTAAGGGTGAGCAAATTTAATCATTGAATAGAGAAATATCTTTAATATTGCATCAAGAGTAGTTTCGGTTTGTTGAGCCTCAACACGTGACCATCTTCCGCATTAACCGACATTTCACCCCCAAGTGTGTATGTCTATCTCTTTATTGTGCAACTGCTCAACTATCTTTACTTATTCTACACTTTATATTTCTGCAATTAGATTAGAAACTTTCAAATTCAATTCGTGTTCACTTAAATTTAGAAATATATTAACTCTGAGCACAAGCAAAGTTCCCTGTGGAATTCGACACTCGGACTTACCGAAAATTATTACTTGACAAAGCGGTGCGCTTGCCGTAACTAGTTTATCAGTACCCAATCCTCATTATTTCACACTGGAAATAAATTGGCAGCAACAACACCTCAACATCATCATATCACAAACCAATTCCTTTTATGCAAAAGCATAGTGGCAATGTGCAAAGTGATCTTATAGTCACACTAAGGCCCATTTATAAAATCCATTCAAGTTATCTTGTAAGTTCAGGTAATATATATTGCCTTCATGGGTCATTATATTTATATCAGTCACTATTATCTAGGTGATGCAAGACCTAGAGAACAAAATAAAGATAGTCTCCCATGAAAAGGATAAGTAACCAGGAAATAGATGAAGGCATCCTAATGGTATGAGAAGGATATATGTCTCCTTTGAGCTGCAATATGGGTTAAAGCATACCACATCAACAATAGATAAAGCTCATAGTGTAATGACAATTATAAAGTGAATGACCAGACATTGAGGAACAAATTGTGAACATAGAACAAGAAATAATGACCCTTATCAAATAAAAAATTTATATAGGGGCTTAAACAGATTCACAAAAAACAAATACATCATTTAGCATACACAAGGGAAATTTTAGTTTTCACTTTTATCTTTTTAATAGATTTTCTTACAATTTTCCCCCCTAGTTTTAAAATCAAGGTTTACATTATATATTTTGAATCTCTCTACAATATTTTATTATGCTACATTTTGATTGTTTATTGAAATATGTTGTTTCTCTAGTCTATCCTTAATTCTAATTTCCAAAACAAAGAAAAATACCTTGAACCATGATATCGTCCCAATTTCCAGATCCACTGAAGCACCTCCCAAATTTGTACCTAACAAAGATAAAGAGCACAAATAAATATATTGCAAATTTTTTTTTGTATAAAATTACAAAGGGGAAAAAATTTGTAATGTCTAAAAGTTTGTTCATAATTCAGATATTTCTTATGGAAGAGGGTATATATCACAACCGTCATGTTCATGAACTAACAAGACTTAATAAACCATTTCCCATGGCACATGTTTCATTATCTTAATATGATAAAAATAGAAGCAAAATTCAGACAAGAGAAAGAAGCAAAACAAAACAGATCATTCATAACCATATTGATACATTTATTAAATGAGGAAATAAATATAATACATTTTTTTTTACTAACTAATACAAATTTTATTTCCCTTACAAGTTGGTTAATTGGGTATGGTAGAATCATTGATTATGGAATAAACTAAGACAACTTCAAGGTTGATTAGATCTTAATAATCAAACAAATCAATAATGATAATAGCCCTATTGATAAGACCAACATAATTTCTTATAAAAAAAATAGGATAAACCAGATCACAACATAAATTTCGCTATAGCCCTAGTTATGAGTTTAGTTATTTATAATATTAAAACAAAATAACATGAAAAAACAGTCCATACTTTGACAAGAAGAAAGATACAGGAAAATCCTTTCACTTAGATAATATGGAAGTGCAACTGTGCAAGACTAAGGGTCAAATCCATACCAATAATCTCCTTGAAGACTCTGGAACTGGGCAACAATATAGCTCTCAAGTGTGCTCTTAGGCTACTACACTTCCATCTAGGAGAGAAGAAAAAGATTTGATAACAAAAATTAAAAAAATACTCTAAAACCACATAAAAACTAAGGATATATTTTCATGAACCCTAAAAAAGACACATTTCTCTTTCATTAGAAATGTACAAGGTATATTGCTTGATTGGGCATATTAAATTGCACGGTTATATGACCTATTAACATCAATTCATGCATAATTGAGCACAAAAATGCATAAAGTTGGGCAATTCTTGATGTCAGAGCATATTAATGTGTTGGGTTGTCATGCAAATGAAGTTAGCTCATGCATGAGCCAAAATTTACAATTTAAATGGTATTACTACAATTTCCTCCAAAGAAATCCCCTACCACTCCATGTTTTTTTTATCAGTAAAATAATTATATTAGTATTTTCCCATTGAAACCTCCTTCTCCACCTTATATCCCATCTCCATTAAATTCCCTTGCCAATCCCCAACCTCCACCACCTTGCAAAGTTTTTGTTATGAATTTAAGAATGACCAAAACTCACCTCACCTCCCTCCCTTCTCCTAACTCCTAACTCCTTCAATATCTCTCTTTGAACCCCCCCACCTCCATGTTAATGATAGGTCTCCAAAAATCATCAAGTTTGAAGAAATAATGGAAAATTAATAAGATTATGAATTAATTAATGACTAGAAAAATCTATAAATGACTCGTATTTCCTTATATAAAAAGGTAGAAGAATAATTAAACGAATGAAAAGGATGAATTTTCTTCCTTTAACTCCTTACCACACTCATCTGTTGCACCAAGTGGTGCACTTCAATATGCTTTTCTAATTTCAATCTCAGCACGTAATTAAAAATTATAGTTTTCATTTCTAAGAAAAAAGTTCACTTAGGATATTCCCTGTTATAACATAACACAGTATTGGTACAAAAACTTCAAGCTGAAAATTAAAAGTAGTATTTAAACTGAACACAAATATGTATATATAATATATATTTAAGCAAGAGAGTTTGAGGAATTAAAATCATGACAGTGGAAACAACAAACCTCCCTTGGTAAAGGGTATTCCTCTAACTCTAGCTTTTGTACATGGCCCATCTTGGGCCTTGTCTCAAAATATGGATCTGCACATCTTAAAGCAATTAAGAGAGCCCGTTTTAAAGTTGTCAAATGACTAACTATGTTCATCATGTAAAATAATAATAATAAATATTATAATTTATAAAAAGACAACTCGGTCATTGCAATATCACAACCATATTCAAGCATTTCACTCACACAATCAATCGTGGACAACCCGTCTAAAATACTTCACAAATTCATCTTATAATGATTAGTCATGATGCATGTTCCTAGTTTATCTCTTAGTCATTGCAATGTGGTACCATCCCGAATAATAGGCCAAATTCATGGTACAAATGATTCCTGTAGCACGTCGGGGTCACTTTGTTATGCACGGGTCTCACCCCCCATGGTGATTAGCCAAAATGAATGTCAAAAGGCTAACCCTACAGCAATGGCCCCCTAGTACTCCTCGTACTCTACAATCAACCATCCTATTTCCGTCATGCATGAAGTATGTCTCTCATGGGCACCACAGTATAGACCGGCGCAGGAGCACTCCCTTCCTGGCTGGTGTCGCTATACATCTCCCATGTACATACACATTAACCCAAACAAGGGCTATCATGGGAACCACTGTATAGACCGGCCCAGGAGCAACCCCTTCCTGGCTGGTGTCGCTATACATTTCCCATGTACATACACATTACCCCAAACAAGGGTCACCATGGGCACCGCTGTATAGACCGGCACAGGAGCAATCCCTTCTTGGCTGGTGTCACTATACATCTCCCATGTACATACACATTACCCCAAACAAGGGCCAATCTGAACGTAATCAGTTACGTTATTCACAATCATTCAAGCAAAGTGGTATGTGGTTTTAAGTATCCGAGGTGTCATTCAGCTATAACAACTCTGAAGAAAGAATCCGAACAAGGTCAGATGAAGTCGGACAACGTCGGTATAAATCGGTCAAGGTTTGGACAAAGGAGCATGAAAGTAAACAAGAGCGGTCGAGGTCGAAA
Organism: Glycine latifolia; assembly: GCA_013407115.1. Taxonomy (NCBI): domain Eukaryota; kingdom Viridiplantae; phylum Streptophyta; class Magnoliopsida; order Fabales; family Fabaceae; genus Glycine; species Glycine latifolia. The sequence goes on from CM023955.1 coordinate 23,427,270, forward strand.
GAGGTCGGTATAAGTCGGCATAGGTCGGACAAAGTTGGTAAGGGAATCCTTAGGTTTCTATAAAAATACTAAGGACGGGTTCATCTCTTATGCAATCGATTACATAAGCGCTGTAATCGATTAATTCGATAGCGCTTTCAAGACCAACATACAAGATTATAAGAGAACCGATGGTTCTTTTCCCGAGGTCATACGAGCTCTATCGAGTAAGGAACCCTGTAGCTCTTTTCCCAAGAGCATACGAGCTCTACCGAGTAAGGAATCCGATAGCTCTTTTCCCAAGAGCATACGAGCTCTACCGAGTAAGGAACCCGGTAGCTCTTAGGGAAGGAAAAATGAGCTTATGGAGAGATGACACATGTATAGAACCCGGTCTCTCTATAGGAACGAAAAGAAAGAGCTTCTAGAGACGACACGTGTATGGAACCCGATCGTTCTAGAAGAAAGAACACAAACACAACCGAGTAGAAGCCCCGGTGGCTCTCTTTCTGAGAAGACACGAGCTCATCCGAGTTAGTGAACCCGATGGCTCTTTTCCCGAGAAGGCACAAGCTCATCCGAGTTAGTAACCTGGTAGCTCTCACTCTCCCTCTCGTGAAGTAACTTGAGCTTAACGACTCTAACATACCACACCGGGTAAGGAACCTGGCACAACTAAAGAATTAAAGCGAGCAGTAATGACTCTAAGGAAACAAACGTTCATTAAAAAAGACTAAGGTACGTCCTGCATGCACACATGCACGCTACGTAAACCTTTCAACTCGGCATACCCATCCCGGTAGCCGATATCACAGAACAATGGATTGACACGTATATTTAACTCGGCCTACCCATCTTGGTAGCCGACATCCCAATCATAAGGGATTAATACACATACATAACTCGGCCTACCCTTCCCAGTAGCCGAGGTCACAACACAATAGTGTTATATATATATATATATATATATATATATATATATATATATATCACATACTCAATCCGACTTACCCAACTCGGTAGTCGTCTTCTTCACAAACACACCACTTGCAGATATTATCAATATACTTCACACAAAATATCAAACCACAAAAACACACTTTATCTCAACCATGATATCTAAAATTATTATAAAACACGATAAACTCCCCTTACCTCAACAAGAATTCCTTTCTTTTGACCTAACGTGTTTTGTTCGATCACTCGTTCTCACAATGACCAGGAATGAAAAGTTACGCTTCATTCACGAATTCCTCTTATCAGATAGGATTTTCCGTTGCTGCTACGGTGGTTTATGAGAGTTTAAGTTGTTCAGAAGGTGGAAGAAGAGAGATTTCTGGGTGCAAAGATTTTGGAGAGAGAAAGAAGAGAAACATGCACGAAAATGAAAGTGATTGTTTCTGTTTCCTGCACTAATATTTATAGACGAAGCATTGAGGCAAGTTGCCAACAACTTGAATCAGCCAGCTATTACAGCCACCATAGTTGCCCACTTGTATGACCGAACAGCCACTATAGCCACCACCGCTGTTACTATGCGTGTTCGGACAGCTTATCTCAGCCACAAAATTTGACTTTCCTCTCATGCACACACCCCCATGCAAAAAACTTTAGCAAACTGTAGGATTTATATTTAAATAATTAATCAACACAAATATCTTACTAGTAAAATTTCAGGGTGTTATAACTCTCCCACCGTTTTTGAAATTTCGTCCCCGAAATTACCTGCTGTAAATAGAGCCGGATAATCTTCCTGCATTTGACTTTCCAATTCCCATGTTGCATCTTCTCCTGGTGGAGTTCCCCAGATTACCTTAACCAAAGGAATTTCTTTTCCTCTTAACTGCTTTACCCGTCTATCCTTAATCCTCAAAGGTAGTGTTTCATATGTTAGGTTCTCCTTTACTTGGATATCTTCCAGTCCGATTACATGAGAAGAATCATGTACATATTTACGAAGTTGGGACACATGAAATACATCATGAAGATTAGAAAGAAATGAGGGTAAGGCAATTTGGTACGTGACAAGGCCGACTCTTTTTAGAATTTGGAAGGGACCAACAAACCGTGGAGTGAGTTTCCGGGTTTTTAATGCTTGAACAATCCCGGTCCAAGGGGTAACCCTCAAAAATACATGATTGCCGACCTCAAACTCTAGGTCCTTCCTCCTCTTATCGTGATAACTTTTCTGTCTTCTTTGGGCCGTTCTCCTCCTATCCCGGATCAACTTGACCTTCTCGGTCATTTGTTGTATCACCTCGGGCCCCAGCACCAGACTTTCACTGGGTTCTACCCAACACAAGGGTGTTCTACATCTTCTTCCATACAGTGCTTCGTAGGGAGCCATGCCTATGGTAGAGTGAAAGCTATTATTGTAGGTGAACTCTATCAAGGGTAGAAAACTATCCCAGCTACCTCATTGTTCTAGAACACACGCCCTCAAAAGATCTTCTAAAGATTGAATGGTCCGCTCTATCTGACCATCAGTTTGAGGGTGATAGGCCGAACTCAGCCGAAGTCGGGTTCCTAAAGCCTTGTTCAAACTTTCCCAAAATCTAGAGGTGAATCTTGGATCCCGGTCAGACACTATACTCGAGGTACACCATGCAACCGGATAATCTCACTAATATATATAGAAGTCAGCTTTTCTAAGGAAAATCGAATATTGATAGGAATAAAGTGAGCAGACTTAGTCAATCTGTCCACAATAACCCAGATCGAATCCCTCCCAGCCCGGGTTCTAGGTAACCTTACCACAAAATCCATGGAAATACTGTTTCATTTCCATTGAGGTATTTCTAAGGGTTGTAACTTACCCGATGGTCTCTAGTGTTCTACCTTGGCTTTTTGACAGACCAAGCATGCATATACAAACTCACTAACCTCTTTCTTCATGTTCGGCCACCAAAACATAGTTTTAAGGTCTTGGTACATCTTGGTGGCACCGAGGTGAATGCTTAGGTTACTTCTATGTCCCTCTTCTAAGATCATTTTCTTATGTCTGAATATGTTGGGAACACAAATCCTTCCTTGAAGTCTTACCACTCCATCCGGTCCTACATGAAAACTACTAGCATTTCCTGATGCTATGGACTCCAATTGAGTTTCAGAAATGGGTCAGACTTCTGCCCTTCTCGGATCTCTTCTAGCAGTCCACTCGTAATCTGCAAGGCTCCCCCAGCCTCATGCTTTTAGGAGTGAACTCACATACTAAGCTCAGGTCTCCAAATTGTTCTAAAAGATCCAATTCCCTAACCATTAATGCGGATACATGCAAAGATTTTCTACTTAACGCATCAGCCACCACATTGGCCTTGTCGGGATGATAACTTAACTCAAAATCATAACCCTTTAGAAATTCTAACCATCTCCTTTGACGCATGTTTAATTCCTTTTGACTAAACAAATATTTCAGGCTCTTATGGTCACTAAATACCTCAAATTTGGAGCCAAAAAGATAATGTCTCCATATCTTAAGGGTAAACACTACGGCAGCTAACTCTAAGTCATGGGTTGGATAGTTTCTCTCATGCATTTTAAGTTGCCTAGAAGCATAGGCCACAACCCAGCCACCTGCATCAACACCCCTCCTAAGCCTGTCATTGCTGCATCACAATAAACCTCAAAGGGCACTTCCAGGTTAGGCAAAACTAATACGGGTGCAGTTGTCAATTTTTCCTTAAGAGTCTGGAAGCTATGCTCACATTGGGCATCCCATACAAACAATTGATCCTTTCTAGTTAACTTGGTCAAAGGTAATGCCAACTTGGAGAAATCCTCTATGAATCTCCGATAATACCCCGCTAAGCCTAAAAAACTTCTAATCTCAAATACGGACTTAGGGCTCTCCCACTTGAGAATGGCTTCCACCTTGGAAGGGTCCACGGCTATACCACCTTGGCATATCATATGTCCTAGGAAACTTACCTTCTCTAATCAGAACTCACACTTTGACAACTTAACATACAATTGCCGGTCTCTAAGGGTTTGTAGCACAATCCTCAAGTGCTTTACGTGCTCCTCTCTGATCTTAGAATATACCAAGATATCATTTATGAAGACTACCACAAGATATCGAGGTATGGGTGAAAGATCCTATTCATGTAGTCCATGAATACACCAGGAGCATTAGTTACACCGAAGGGCATAACCAAGTACTCGTAATGACCATATCGGGTTCTAAAAGCGGTTTTGGGGATGTTCTCTGCCTTCACTCGGATTTGATGGTATCCCGACTTAAGATCTATTTTACTAAACACACAATCTCCTACCATCTGATCCATAAGGTCATCTATCCTAGGCAAGGGATATTTATTCTTAATTGTTACCTTGTTCAGCTGGCGGTAATCTATGCACAATCTCATAGTTCCATCCTTTTTCTTCACTAACAGCACGGGTGCTCCCCATGGTGACACACTAGGCCGCACAAATTGCTTAGCCAATAGTTCCTCTAACTGTTTCTTAAGCTCGACTAGTTCTATGGGAGACATCCTATAAGGAGCTATAGATATTGGTCCAGCACCGAGTACTAAGTCTATGGAAAATTCTACTTCTCTCTCTGGTGGTAACCCAGATGTATCATCGGGAAATACTTCGGGAAAGTATCTAACAACAGGGAGGTTGTCTAAGGAAACCTTGGTTTCCATGCCTAGGTTTGCGAGGATCATCTATACTTGAGCATTTTCTTTTAAAGAGGACATAACCCGGTTAGCCGAGATAAACATCCCTTTATCTCTCACATCTGGGTTGCTGAACATAACCGTTTTATCAAAACAATTCAATCAAACCTGGTTGAAAGATAACCAGTCCATTCCCAAAATAACATCAATTTGACTAAGAGGTAAACAAATTAGATCAACACGAAATTTCCTCTCAGAAATTTCAACAACACAATTTAAACACACCTCGGAAGTTACCACCGACCCACTAGTCGGGGTCTCCACTACAAGTTCACTATTCAAAGGAGACACAGAAAGCTTAAGTCTTTCTACACATAATCGGGATATAAAAGAATGGGTCGCGCCAAAATCAAAAAGCACAAGTAAATGAATCTCGTTTATGAAACATTTACCTTGGATTAGATCTCGGGAATTCGAGGCTTCAGCACCACTAAGAGTAAATACTCTTCCCGTGGTTCTCGGTTGTCCGGGTTGGTCCTGCGGACCACCTCCATTTCGCTCTTTCTTGGGATGTGGGAAGTTCCTCTGGATGTGGCCCTTCTATTTACAGCTATAACAAATCGGACCTGACCTACATTCAGTAGAGATGTGCCCGGGCTTTCCGCACTTGAAATAGACAATTCGGGTTGGAAATGTAGTAGGTCTTCCACCATTTCCACCAAAAGAACCTGTAGCAGAAATCCTTGGATGGCCGGGGTGGTTGCCATATGGCTTACGAGTGGGGTAGGGTTTCCTGTGATTTTGTAACCCAATTTTCTTATCTTTTACCGGGCCCATGTTATGGTAGTATGCTGCCTTATCTCGGGAATCCTTGTCCTATACCCTGCACATGTTGACCAATGCAGGGAACTGTCGGACTCCTTGATAATTTACGACTAACTTTACCTCAGGCCGTAAACCATTTAAAAACTTCACACACTTTGAACTCTCACCATCCCGTCCTTGATAGTGAGGAAAATATCTTACTAATTCTTCGAACTTAGCCGCATACTCGGCTACAGTTCGGTTACCTTATTTAAGTTCAAGGAACTCCATCTCCTTTTTGTTCCTTACATCTTCTGGGAAGTATTTCTCTAGGAATACCTCCTTGAAGGTTTCCCACGTTACTACCCGGCCTTCTGCCTCCATGCATTGGCGAGTATTTTCCCACCAATACTTGGCTTCCTCTGCCAGAGTATAAGTGCTGAAAGCAACCTTCCTTCTTCCGGGCATGCCATAACCCGAAAAATCTTCTCAGTTTCCCGTATCCATGTCTGGGCACCATCTGGGTTGTATCCTCCACGGAAAGAAGGAGGATTATTACGTTGGAATCTGTCCAACCCGTGGTATCCCGCAGCTCCTGGAGCTTCTCCTCTTTGTTGATTCCCCAATGCCTGGGCTAAGGCTTGGAGAGCATCGGCAATAGCGCAGTCATTCCTACCAGCCATCACTTCCTACGCATAGTGAGAAGTGAGAACCCGGAAGGAATACAAAACAAACACCATGTTATTATGCAAGCTCCTTATTCCTTGTATCCCGGACTACTTGCCATAATGCTCCCTTGCATTGTCCCGAATTATACAGATGGCCAGTCTGATAACTCACAACAACGCATAGAACTTATGGTGTAGTAGACATGAGAATACAAACTTACTAGGACCATACTAACATCCTACACAAGTTCTAACATATACAATCATAATCCAACACAGAACAACTAATTACTTTAACAATCAAGCACTTTAATCAACACAACATGCACATAAGAGACATAACAAGTTCAAAACTCACTGGTCGGAAGGTCCGACTTGCTCTAATACCACTAATGTAACGAACCACCTCGTCACTACTGTATCATACTCTTAAACATATCCTTAATCACGATTGTCTAATTGAAAATCCCTTTAAGTTTGATTATAAAAGTAGCAGTCAATTTTTCGCGTAAGTATAATCAGTAAGATAAACCAAAACTCGAATATACAAAGATGTGATACAACATAATACTTGTATATTAATAATCATAGGTTAAAAATGATTACAAATAACCAAGTTTGAATTTTACAAACTTTTCCAAAAGAAACAAAAATTTTAAAGATGAGGTGAGCCATAAAATAAGGGGTGTAACTAGCAAAAACACACCCTTGCCCGGGATATAATCCATTTACATCCCGGCTACTCGGCGGCTCCAATCCACTTATGCATCATCCCGATCACCTACTACTATTCATCTGCTCACACGAACCCGGTTCGTGATCATCACAGGTGACAAACCACAAGGTACAACAAAGCAAATGTGAGTCCATCATGTAAAATAATAATAATAAATATCATAATTTATAAAAAGACAACCCGATCATTGCAATATCACAACCATATTCAAGCATTTCAGTCACAATCAATCGTGGACAACCCGTCTAAAATACTTCACAAATTCATCTTATAATGATTAGTCATGATGCATGTTCCTAGCTTATCTCTCAGTCAATGCAATGTGGTACCATCCCGGATAATAGGCCAAATTCATGGTACAAATGATTCCTGTAGCACACCGGGGTCACTCTGTTGTGCACGGGGCTCACCTCCCCATGGTGATTAGCCAAAATGGGTGTTAGAAGGCTAACCCTACAGCAATCGCCCCCCAGTACTCCTCGTACTCTACAATCAACCATCCTATTTCTGTCATGCATAAGTATGTCTCTCATGGGCACCACTGTATAGACCGGCGCTGGAGTACTCCCTTCCTGGCTGGTGTCACTATACATTTCCCATGTACATACACATTACCCCAAACAAGGGTCACCATGGGCACCGCTATATAGACCGACACATAGCAATCCCTTCCTGGCTGGTGTCACTATACATCTCCCATGTACATACACATTACCCCAAACAAGGGTCACCATGGGCACCGCTGAATAGACCGGCACATGAGCAATCCCTTCTTGGCTGGTGTCGCTATACATCTCCCATGTACATACACATTACCCCAAACAAGGGCCAATCTCAACATAATCACTTACGTTATTCACAAACATTCAAGCAAAGTGGTATGTGGTTTTAAGTATCCGAGTTGTCATTCAGCTATAACAACTCTGAAGAAAGAATCCGAACAAGGTCGGATGAAGTCGGACAAGGTCGGTCCAGGTCAGTATAAATTGGTCAAGGTTTGGACAAAGGAGAATAAAAGTAAACAAGAGCAATCGAGGTCGAAAGAGGTCGGTATAGGTCGGACAAAGTCGGTAAGGGAATCCTTAGGTTTCTATAAAAATACTAAGGACGGGTTCATCTCTTATGCAATCGATTACATAAGCGTTGTAATCGATTAATTCGATAGCGCTTTCAAGACCAACATACAAGATTATAAGAGAATTGATGGTTCTTTTCCCGAGGACATACGAGCTCTACCGAGTAAGGAACCCGGTAGCTCTTAGGGAAGGAAAAATAAGCTTATGGAGAGATGACACATGTATAGAACCTGGTCTCTCTATAGGAAAGAAAAGAAAGAGCTTCTAGAGACAACACGTGTATAGAACCCGATCGTTCTAGAAGAAAGAACACAAACACAACCGAGTAGAAATGGCTCTTTTCCCGAGAAGGCACGAGCTCATCCGAGTTAGTAACCCGGTAGCTCTCACTCTCCCTCTCGTGAAGTAACTTGAGCTTAACAGCTCTAACATAGCACACCGGGTAAGGAACCCGACATAACTAAAGAAAGAAAGTGAGCACTAACGACTTTAAGGAAACAACCCTGGGTTAGTAACCCGGTATACAAACGTCCGTTAAAAGAAACTAAGGTACGTCCTGCATGCAAACACATGCACGCTACGTAAACCTTTCAACCCAACATACCCATCCCGGTAGCCAATATCACAACACAATGGATTGACACGTATATTTAACTCGGCTTACCCGTCTTGGTAGCCGACATCCCAATCATAAGGGATTAATACACATACATAACTCGGCCTACCCTTCCCGGTAGCCGAGGTCACAACACAACAGTGTTTTATATATATATATATATATATATATATCACATACTCAATCCGATATATATATATATATATATATATCACATACTCAATCCGACTTACCCAACTCGGTAATCGTCTTCTTCACAAACACACCACTTGCAGATATTATCAATATACTTCACACAGAAAATCAAACCACAAAAACACGCTTTATCTCAACCATGATATTTAAAATTATTATAAAACACGATGAACTCCCCTTACCTCAACAAGAATTCCTTTCTTTTGACCTAACATGTTTTGTTCGTTCACTCGTTCTCACAGCTACCAGGAATGAAAAGTTAAGCTCAGTTCATGAATTCCTCTTATTAGAGAGGATTTTCCGCCACTGCTACGGTGGTTTACGAGAGTTTAAGTTGTTCAGAAGGTGGAAGAAGAGAGATTTCTGGGTGTCAGGATCTTGGAGAGAGAAAGAAGAGAAACACGCATGGAAATGAAAGTGATTATTTTCGTTTCCTACACTACTATTTATAGACGAAGCATTGAGGCAAGTTGCCAAAAACTTGAATCAGCCAGCTATTACAGCCACCATAGTTGCCCACTTGCATGACCGAACAGCCCACTTGCATGACCGAACAGCCACCATAGCCACCACCCCTGTTACTATGTGTGTTCGGACAACTTATCCCAACCAAAAAATTTGACTTTCCTCTCATGCACACACACCCATGCAAAACACTTTAACAAACTGCAGGATTTATATTTAAATAATTATTCAACAAAAATATCTTACTACTTGTAAAATTTCAGGGTGTTACACATTGGGTGTAAGTGGATCTACAAGAGAAAGAGAGGATCAGACGGGAAGGTTAAAACCTTCAAGGCTAGATTGGTGGCGAAAGGGTACACCCAAATAAAAGGTGTAGATTATGAAGAAACCTTTTTGCCGGTTGCCATGCTCAAGTCCATCCGAATTCTCTTAGTTGTTGCAGCAAATCTTGATTATAAGATTTGGCAAATGGATGTCAATACTGCTTTTCTTAATGGAAATTTGGAAGAGGATATCTATATGCAGCAACCAAAAGGGTTCATAGCCAAAGGGCAAGGAAACATGGTATGCAAGTTGCAAAGGTCTATTTATGGACTTAAGCAAGCATCCAGATCATGGAACATCAGGTTTGATTAAGCCATTAAGACTTATGGTTTTGAGAAAATTTCTGATGAGCCGTGTGTGTACAAAATGATCCAAGGGGAAGCAGTATCTTTTCTGGTGCTTTATGTAGATGATGTACTCCTTATTGGTAATGACACAGAGGTATTATCGGCCATAAAAACCTGGCTGAGCAAGCATTTTGATATGAAGGACCTGGGAGAAGCCAATTATATTCTTGGTATTAAACTCTTACAAGACCGGAAGAATAAGGTATTGGCATTATCCCAGGCTAATTACATTGACAAAATACTTGTCAGGTTCAGCATGGAGAATTCCAAGAGGGGAATTTTACCCTTCAGGCATGGGATTCATCTCTCTAAGGAGCATTCTTCTAAAACTCCTGAGCAGAGAGTAGGATACCTTATGCTTCAGCAGTAGGTAGCCTTATGTATGCTATGTTGTGCACCAGACCAGATATCTGCTATGCAGTGGGAGTAGTAAGTCGGTACCAATCTAATCCTGGAGAGGAACACTGGATAGCAGTTAAACATATACTTAAGTATCTTCGGAGAATGAGAGATTATATACAGAAGCTGCAAAGGAAGCCGCATGGTTGAAGAAGTTCCTTATGGATCTTCAGGTGATACTAGGTGTTAGCCGTCCTATCACACTTTATTGTGATAACAGTGGGGCAGTAGCACAATCCAAGGAACCACAGTGTCACAAAAGGCAAAAACACATAGAAAGGAAGTACCACTTGATCTGATACATCATTGAAAGAGGAGACACAATGGTAACCAAGATAGCATCGGAAGAAAACCTTGCTAACCCTTTTACAAAGAGTTTGCTTGAACTTGTGTTCGAGAGGCATGTTACATCTATGGGTCTTAGGAGGATTCCGGATTTGCTGTAGCTTTAGGAGTTGGTTTTTTACTTTGTTATTTTTGTGCCTTTTGTGCAAGACATTATGACATTGTATTTTTTTTTCTGAAAGTTTTAAATGAGGTATTATTCATTTATTTTGCACACTATTTACAAACACCAAGGTCTGGATCAATTGTGTAGTATATGATCATATGGATACGTTCATGGAGGACATGACTATATGTTCTCATAATTGATGAATAGATTCACAGCTGTTAAATAAAGTTGGGCACTTTATTTAGGCTGCAATATTTTATGAAATGGTTTTATCCGAATCATTGTAAAATAGTGGTGTGAATTAACATTCACATTGAAAGGATCAATGAGAGATTTGATTAAGGGTGTTTTTCTGTCATAAGGTATCAAATCTCCAAATAACTATAGTTATAAGATTGCTCTTAATTTTGAGTTTATTATAAATAGGTAATCAAATAGTTTTCTTTCTTTGATTTACCAACGGGTGAGGTGCGATCTATTAACGGTCAATAACTCGGTATTTTGGGAGTGAGATTATTTGATTATCGGTATTTATGAGATAAACAATATGAAATTTGTAGGAAATGTCCCCTTGATATGTTTCGGTACTTGGATATTGGAGACACTGGCCAGTGCATGTAATCCATTAGAGAAACTATCATAGTCAAGGGAATAAATAATTGATTGGATAACAAAAAACTTGTCAATCAATTATAGACATTCTACAAAGGGCTAATGCATATACATGTTATATATGTTATTAATCTTGGAGTTCAAGTTCGGGCTTTTAGTGGAGTAGTACCAAATTAGATAATCTTTTGTTGATTATCAGGAACCTTGATTAATAATAGCTGGCTAGATCCCTAGGCTAGCTCAAGATAAGGGATGGGGAAATTTCAGTTGATGACGACTAGTGAGTTACATGGACTTGGGCTTCAGGCTCAAGTTTGTACTCAAGAGCAAGTGGGAGATTGTTGGGTTTTTTCTCTTTCACTAGAGCCCAATAAGGCCTAGTGTGTAAAAAGAGTCCAAGAAACCTAGAGCCCGTTAACACCTAAGGATTAGGTTTTCTAGAAACCCATATATATACTACACTTAACCCTCTCTAAAGTGAGAGAGTAATCACAGAGGCTGAGGCAAGGTCATCTCTTGATAGTGAGAAAGTGCCCACATACTATCCCTTTCCCCCTTGAGAGATAGTCTGGAAAGTCTGTCATCAACAGACTACAAGAAGATCAATCGTGTGGTGACACAAGAATTCTAAGGCGTGATAGATCATCAAATATCAGCACTCCAAGAGGTAATATTCCTTGTGTGTTTATGAAACAATCATGATTCGATAAGCATACCAATGTACTATGTTCTTAAATCGCTTCCGCATAAATCCAAAAGTTCCTACATGACCGACATGCTTCAATGCCGATTTCAGTAACTTCTGAATTCAAACTAGGATATTTTTCAACATATATATGTTAGCCTTAGCTTGTTGTGTGATAATGGCCTTGTGAAACTTATTTGAATGATAACTTTGAGGCAATTATCTTAGTATTTTAAGCTTTTTAAACTTTATTTGCCCTTTTTAATAGTTAATTTGTAAACAAATTAAAATAACCTTAGGATTTCTATTTTGGTAATTTTTCATCTTAATTTTTGTTTATTTTGAATGAAGAAGCAAGAGGACTTAAGTGGTAGCTAATGGTGGGACAAAAGCAAAAAAATCTTGAAAAGTTGCACATCATCATTTGGGGGCTTGAGCATGACTTTTCTGAGGCTTAAGTCCTATGCTTCATTGACTCAAATTTTAAGCAACAAAATGACGCTTAAACATGACAAAGTTGGCGCTTAAGCCCCATACTACATGTGACAATATTTAAATCAACACATGCCAAAGCCTTTTAAAAGCTCCAAAGATGAGAATTCATGACAATTTTGGTTGGGGGGGCATCTAGGGTTAGGGTAAAGACTAGGAAGCTCTCTTTTGCTCTCCATGGTTTTCCTACCGTTTCTCATAATCTCTTGCATCAATTTCCTTATTTAATTCTTGTAGATATATAGTAGGTTTACTTTTTGGGGGGTTAATCTAATTGAATCCATCTTTTGTATACTTTTTGGTTATTGATATATGTTTATTTATTCATTATTAAGTGTTCTCTTCAATGCATTAATGCTTGCTTAATTTGGCTTGATCACCCCTTTCTTGATGCTGTGGTTTGAATTGTCATTGAAAAATACTTTTAACCTTGGAAATGGAGAGGAACACTTAATGGGCTTTGTGTCTAGGGATGAAACAAAGCTTGTAGTTATCTTTTAAACTCTTTTTCTTAAAGCAAGTTTCTTGGTTAGACTCGATTGATAGTTTGGTCATGAGACTTAAATTATTTCCATATAAGGAATCGGGATTTGAATAATTTTGTGAGTTGATGATAATAATTGAGCTTTGAACTAGATAAATAATCTTTGTTTTCATGAGGATGTGATTTAGTGAAATCAATCTCAACTCTTTTATTATTTATTTTTTACCTCTTTTGATCACACTCTATAAGTTCGTAAAAATACCAAAATCAATATTTTGTTTATTTTTGCTATTGTCATTTACATTTCTACATTTCAATTAAAGTCATCATTGTTCTGATAGTAGTAGTTAGTGAACGTTACTATTTTTCCAAGTATTATGCGAGTCCATCTGGATATGATACTTGAAATTCCTTTTTATACTATTTGTGCTACTTGATATGCTTGCGAAGAAATTAACATGCAAATTGATGCCGTTGTCGGAGACTCGTGTGTCAATACTAGGAACATGGCCATTTTTTGCTATATTAGGTTTTTATCTTTTCATTCTTTTGTCATTTGTGCTGTACATGGTTTTTTTTTTTGTCTCTTAATTCCATTTTTTGTTTTACATGTTTTTATTGTCACGTGTGTATCTTTTTTCCTGATAGTGCTTGTTTCCTTCATAGTGTTTACATTTTTAGTCTCATTTGATACCCAAGCATTGCTTGTTTTGTGCATATTTTGTACGAGGGAAGGTTGAGTACCTCACTACATATAGTTGGTTCCATGGCAATTTCATGCTTAAGCCATTATTTTCCAAGCTTAAGAACCAATGCTATTTTACTGTCAACCGCTTTTTCTTTCAATTTTTCTTGCCTTTGGTCTATGACAAAGTCATGCTTAAGAACCATTTTTGTTTGCATTTTGGCCTCTGGATCCTCCTGTTTAAGCATGACCTTTGTCAAACCTAAGCGTGAGTTTCTGTTTATATAAAAAAAAAGGGCCAGAGGAAGGACTGGAGAAAAATGGGCCTAATGAGCCATAGAAACAAAATACTCCCATTTTGATAAAGGAACTTAAAGTTCTATTTCTTTTTTCCTCTTCCAATTTCTCTTTTTCTTCTCTCTCCTTATTCTACTTTGATTTTCGAAGCTCTCTCTCTGACCATTTCTCAGCAAAACGATCAAATAGGGGTATTTTTTTTCACTTATTACCAATTGGGAGTGGATTTCAAATAAGTCACAACAAGTGTTATGAATTATGAATTGGAAGTAGTAACATTAGTTACGACTTATAATTTATTTTTTTTTAAACCAAAGTCGTAAAATAATTTATGACTTCAGCTATTTTTTTATTTAAAATTTACGACTTTAAAGTTGTAAGCACATTTTTTTTGTTTTACAACTTTAAAGTCGTCGGATTTAATTTTTTTTATAGGAGTCATAAATTCATTAACGACTTCCATTTTATATTTTATATTTTTTTGTAAAATAGTGTTTTAAAAAATTGTAAAATAATTTTTATTTTAATTATTTAATAAATAACTGTTTTTTAATTTTGTAGTTTTATTTAATTTTTATATGTTTTTATTTAATATTTTTAAATTTTTGGTATATTTTTTTGTAATTTATTATTTTATTTAATAGAATTTCTATATTTTTTTTACTAATGTTAATATTATTATTTGAAAAGACTTAAATTTAAAAAGTCTTAAATTAAAAAGGACTTAAATGATTTTATTTTAAATAAAATATATAAAAAATTAGGTCTAAAAATTATATAATGAGATCGCGAAAAAATTTTAAATTGACCTAAAAAATATCCATTATGTAGAACTAAATGATATAATTACGGTAATTATATGAAATGATTTTTAAAATAAAATTAATTAATATTAATATACCAAATTATTATTTTCTATAAGTAAAAAAAATATTAAAAATAATTATACCAAAAATATTAAATTAATCCATATAAAAATAATAAATAAAAAATATTTAAAATATTAAAACTAAAAAATAAAAATATAATTATTTATTAAATAATTAATTAAAAAATGTATTTACATTTTTTTTAAAAAAAATTTTAGAAAATTTTTTTTTAGCAATTTTTGTTTAAAAAAAACAATTTACTTCAAAGTCGTAAAAAACTTTCATTTAAAAATTTAGTTTAAAGTCGTAAAGTTAATTTTTTTTAAAAACGGTAAAATTTATTTATTTTTTCAATTTTTTAGAAAGTGTGAATAAATTTTAATTTAATTATTTAATAAATAAATGTAAAAATTGAAATCATATTTACCATTTTTTAAAAATATATTATATAAAAAAATATTAAAAAATTAAATTAAACCACAAAAATTAAAAATATATTTATTTATTGAATAATTAAATTAAAAATTATTTACAATTTTTTAAAACACTATTTTACAAAAAAATAAAAAAAATATAAAATAGAAATCATTAATAAATGTACAACTTAAAAAAAATCTCATGACTTTAAAGTAGTATAGCATTCGACTTTAAAATCATAAATTAAAAACAAATCTAAGTTATAAAAAATATTTTGATTTTAATTTAAAAAAATAATACAATTTTAAAGTGATAAATTTTTAAAAAAAATTAAACTTAAATTATTTTAGAACTTCATTTTAAAAAAATATAAATAATAATTAATTAACACTTATTACAACTGACCTTATTTTGATAATTTATTTGAAATTCACTCTTGATAATAAATATTAAAAAATTCCTATTTAATCATTTCGTCGACCATTTCCCACACCTATAGCCTTCCCAAAATATCCCCCACGTCCCAAAGCCCTTCCATTTTTGAAACCTCCTCACCAACGTTCCCCAATCCCATTTCTTTCTCCCTCTATTTCAAACCTTCAATGCATCATTTGCATCTCTGCATTCACTTCGCCCTTTTCCTGAGTATTGGTCTTCGCTGCCCTTTCTTTGTTAATTTCTGTTTTTATTTTCAAATTGGGGACTCAGGTTTTTGATTAAATTTGTATGGAGTTGTGGTTTATTTGTGGAGAACTAATTTTTATGAAGAAATTCATTTATTTTTTAAAAAATATTTATAAAAAATCATATCCAAACAAATGCATAGTTGCGACTTGCAGCTAATGTTAATAAATACTTATTTCTCCCTTTTGAAGTTTTAGACTTCTGACCGCATAGGTGTGGTTGGAGTTTATTATATAAAATTTCCACATAGTTGTGTAGTATACAAAGCTTTAATGAAAATACAATAAAAAATTGAATCTAAAATCTGAAAATTGTTTGATAAATCAATTTATCATGGAATTATCATAATTAATTATTAAATTAATGATACAAATAATATATACTTATATTTTATGTTATTTGCACTAATTTCTATAATTTGATTATTAATCCACAGAGTCCACCAAAAATTCATCAATTCCGTATCTTGATCAATCTAGTTTTTAAAGCATTCCATAATATTTTTAATTTAACATTTGTGGAAGGTAAACTAGAGAACTGATTTTTTTTACTGGGCGACAGAGGGAATTTGAATGAATTTGTTATCTTGCCAAAAAAGTATTTAGACAAACAAATAGTTAATATAGAATGAAAAATAAAAATAAATATTGATAAAAACATTTTTAATTATTAAACAGTTCATCACAAGCTAAAATTGAAAAATTAAAATACTTAACTAGTAAAAGATAATACCAAAGTTAAACTTAGGTATTGTTTGATCTAATTTTTTGGGGAGCTTGTCTTTTTTTTAAAAGGGAAAAAATAGACTAAATACATTTTCTGAAAAAAATTTTAAAAAATTAAATTTTTAGATGAAATAAATTTTTAATAGAAAATTTAGCGTGAGTTTATTAAACTTAAAATAATAATTTTGTAAGCAGATAAGATTTGCTTATTAAAATAATAAAAAAATATTTTTTTGAGCAAAAGTAATTCAAACAAACATATTAGAAAAATAAAAATAAAATTATTAACTTTATTAAAATAAGTTTTTATTTCAACATAAAAGTTTAAAGAAACTGATTCTTACTTTTCTTCTCTCTCCCCCTCTTCTTAGTTTTTTTGTTCGTTGGTATTTTTTTAAAATTAAAACAAAATAAAAATGAATAATTTTTTATTTTATTTTTAAGCATTTTATTTGAACTTTAATTTTACGTGAAAAAAGAAAAAAAGTTTAGTCGCAACATAACCTTAGCCTTGACATGCTAAAATATGAAGAAGAAAAAGGTAGATATTTTACTAAAAAAATCAATTAAGCATTTCTAACATTAACAATGACTCTTTGAAGCGTTAATTTTTTTTCCTAAGTTAGAGATCACATTCACACGGGTGTCCTCCAAGCTATTGGGCCAGACACTAATCTCACTTGCGGTGCATGACTGTCATTGTTGACCCAAAAGAATTTCATAGGTGTAGTTGGAGTTTATTATGTAAATTCTTCACATACTTGTAGTTTTAAAAATCGGTTTGGGCTACTAAACGTGTGGATACTCTAGTGTGAGGTTGTTCCAACTTAACCAAAAGTCTCAAATAAGAGTTATGAATATGTAATTGTGTTAAATCCTCAAAGGGAGAACCAAGTAAGAATTTTCTGAAAGCAATAACATATATTTTTCACCTTGACTCTTTTTGTAATCATCACATTCTTTTTGTAAATGCTTGCATTTATCAACATTTGAAGATGATGAGGCACATACACACCCATTAGCTTTGTAAGTTGAAACAAGTTTTTCATTTGCTTATTTCAAATTGCAAAGTTCAGATTTCAATTTAGCAATTTTGGTAACATGCCACTTGAGATTACTTTTTAGCCTATTATTGGATTATGCAAATTTTTGGGCCTCTTCATGCATCTCATGGAAAGCATCAACAACATTATTATATTCAGATTTTACCTTTGATTCAGCACTGGAGAAATCTTCATCATCACTTATTGTGGAAGTGAAGCATAAATTTGTTTCTTCATTCTCACTTGTTGATTCAAAAGTTGTTGAATCATTGTCTTTCCATGCTATGTATGTCTTCTTTGGCTTCCCCTCTTTCTTTGTCTTCTTCTCACCTAATTGCTTCTTTAAAAAGATTGGACATTCAGATTTAATGTGGCCAGGCTTACCACATTCAAAGCAAGTGAAGTTGGAGGTGTTGTTATTGTTGTTGCTGTCATTTTTCCTTTTAAACTTTGACAGCTTTTTGTTTTGTTTCTTCTCATGAACTTGCTGAATTTCTTCACTATTAGGTTCATATGTTCATCACTTTCATCTTTACTTGAGTCTTTTTCCTTTTCCACATTGGATGATGTAGTTTTCAAGGCTATACTCTTGTGTTTCTTCTTTGCATCTTCTGCATGTGTTAGCTGTGACATTTCAAGTTCATACTCAAGAAGCTTACCAAAAAGTGCAGCCATGGACATCTTGGATAAATCTTTTGATTCCTTGATTGTTGTAACTTTTGGTTGTTAAGGTCTTGTGAGACACTTCAAGATTTTGATGTTCAATTCTTCAGCATCAAAAATCTTCCCAAGACCAAGAAGATGGTTGACAATGTCAGTGAACCTTGTTTGTAGCTGAGAGATGTTTTCTGTGATGCTCATTTTGAACATTTCATATTCATGAATCAAGACATGTTTCCTTGATCTTCTTACTTCATCTGTTCCTTCATGAGTAACATCCAACATCTCCCACATTTCCTTTATGCTTTTCCACCTAACAGTTCTAAAAAATTCATCAGAAAAAAGTGCAGAAGTAATCATGTTATTAGCTTTAAAATCATACTGCACAACCCTTTTTTCTACATCCGTCATCTCATCCCACTCCTTGGGAATCCTTTCATTATCAACAGTTTTTGTAGGGATCAAAAGACCTTTTTCAAATGCATTCCAAGCACTGGGGTCATTTGATTGAATGAAAATCTGCATTCTATTTTTCCAAAAACTGAAATGCTCTCTTTCAAACATCAGAGGACGATTGAGGGAGGAACCTTCCTTGAAGGTAATATGTGTGATATTAATTTTCTTTTAAAAAGATAGTGATCTTGAATAACTTTCAAGAACCAGCTCTGATACCAATTGAAAACAAAGATGAACACACACAATTAACCAAACCTGATTAGAGTTCCACTAAATCAAAATTTGTTCTTTACAAGCTTTACAAGTGATTTCCTTTATCAAACCTAGATAAAGAAACTGAAATCTAAAACCCTATTAGACTTCTACTCACAAAGAACCTGAGAACACTACTCCGTTCTTTCCTCTAGAGAACAATCCTCTAGAGAACAATACTCTAGAAAAAGCTCTAAAGAAACTCTTTGATCTTAGAATTTACAAGAATTAAAAGAAACAAATCAATTCACAGTAAGAGTTCAAGAGAGATACAACCTTATGATCCTTAGAAGATGAGTGAATGAATTTTACCAAACAAATTCAGGTTGAATGAATGCTATTGTTGAAAACAACTCTCTTGAAAAAACTCTTGAAGAATCTTGTTCAAAGCAACATGATCAATGGTGCATAAGTCTTGGAATTGAAACAAGATGTATGAAACTCAAAAAATCTTTTTCTTAGACTTTGAAAGCTTTGGGTGTGATGGGTAATTCGTAAAAGTCAGTTCTCAAGATTGTTACAAATGTACAGACCCAACAACTTTTTATAGAAAACAGATTTAACTGCATGTAATCAATTAAAACGTTATTGTAATCGATTATTTTAACTAATGTAGTCGATTAATATCCAAAATGACCTGTGTAATTGATTAAAATGACTTGTAATCGATTAACTCAGTCAGCCTTAGATTTGAAATACACCTGTATAATCGACTACGATTGAGTGGTAATCGATTAAGGCAGTCAGACATGTTTTGAGCTTTTGTGCTGTGTAATCGATGATGAGTGAATGGTAATCGATTAAGGCAGTCAGACATGTTTTGTGTTTTTGTGTTGTGTAATCGATTACAAGTGAATGATAATTGATTAATATATTCTTCATAACTTTTTAATAGATTACACTAGCTGGTAATCGATTAAAACAATGCCCAAATTGATTTTCCAAAACTTAAGCCATGAGAAATTTCTTTCTAAATGTAAACATGTAACCTGATATGCTTTTCTTAAATCATGTATGCATGTATGTGATTATGCTTATGCAATGCAAGGATCACAAGATAATGAAAATACAATGAACACACTTCAGTTAACCAAGAGCAAGGGTGAATTGGTTAAAACAGATATTTAAAATTTTCTCTAAAACAATTTGCGGATTCAAAATGTGGATCGTATCACTCAATCACCCTTAATCAAAATCAGAAATTTTCTTTCAATCAAGATACACCTTGTAATGCATGTAATGTTAGAATTACTTCTTGTTGATTATAATTTGATCACCTAAACACAAGTAATAAAAGATATTCAGATTTAGAACACAAGACACAACAATATATACTGGTACACCTCACTAACATGGAGGTTACATTCACTGTCTTCTAACCAACACTAGGTCAGAGTTTTCACTAAATCAAAAGTATTCTTTTACAAGCAATTTCAAGTGATTATCTTTATCAACCCTAGATAATCGATTAATGCATTCTTGAGCTTTCTGAAAAATTTTCATGAACAAAACAATCGATTAATACGTGTTGTAATTGATTAAAGCAGTCATCAAGTATGTGTAAATAAGCTTTGGTAATCGATTACATAAGAATGGTAATCGATTAATGCAGACAAACTCAGATATGAAATAAGCCTTTGTAATCGATTACAGAAGAATGATAATCGATTAAAGCAGACACACATAATTTGTAAAAAGCACTTGGTAATCGATTACGCCTTACTTATAATCGATTACATAGTGCTTGTAATCGATTAAAGCAGTGCACAATCTGATTTTTCCAAAAACATAAGCCATGAAATTTTCTTTGCAAATTCAAACAGTTAATCATATATTCCAGATATGAATGCATATAAGTGAGTATGCAAATGCAATGCAAGGATCGCAAGGTAATGTACTTGAACCACTTAGACAAATTAAAAATGCTTTCAAATTGATTGGGCATGTAAAAAGCTAAAACATCAAGCCAATTACTTCAGCCTTGCTTTGATCTTCTTGCAGCTCCGCCTATATCCAACAGATAAGCCTCTTGAACAACTTAACAAATTACAAATGCCTTCAATTGAATGAAATGTAAAAAACTAACATCCTTTAAGCAAAGGGTTTCATCCTTGACTTAATCTTCTTTTCAGCTCCCCCTGTATCCAACAAGTTCGGTTGAACTAGTATTAATTTATTTTAAATAAATACAAAGATTTAATAATGACACCCAAAAATTGAATTCAAAACTTGAAAATTGTTCCATAGTTCAACTTACCATCAAACTTATCATAATTAATGGTTAAACTAATGACACAAATAATATATACTTATATTTTATGTTACTCACACTAGTTTGTGCAATTCGATTATTAATCCACCAATTCAACCAATGACTCTTCAATCCAGTATCCCAATCAATCTAGTTTTTGAAACATTCCATACTATTTTTAATTTAACATTTGTGGAAGGCAAAACTATAGAAGGGATTTTTTTTTACTGGACGATAAAGAGAATTTGAATGCATTTGTTATTTAGCCAAAAAAGTATATAGACAAACAAATATTAATTAGAATAAAAATAAAAATAAATATTGATAAAGACATTTTGAATAACTAAATAGTCCATCACACTCTAAAATTGAAAAATTAAAATACTTAATTAGTAAAAGATAATACCAAAATTCAACTTAGGTATTGTTTGATCTCATTTTTTGGGAGCTTATCTTTTTCTTAAAAGGGAAGAAATAGGCTAAATACATTTTCTGAAAAATTTTAAAAAAATTAACCATTTTAGATGAAATAACTTTTGAAAAGAAATTTACTTTTTCTCTCTCTTCCTAGCTTTTTTTCCTCTTTCGTATTTTTTTAAAATTAAACAAAATAAAACTTATCAAATGTTTTTTTTATTTTTATTTAAACTTTAATTTTAAGTAAAAAAAGAAAAAAAGTTTGTTTACAGCATAACCTTAACCTTGACATGCTAAAATAAGAAGAAAAAAAAGTAGATATTTTACTAACAAAATTAGTTAGAGATATGGATGTTTTTTTTTAACTAAGGACTCAATCAGTGACAGATTTATTCTTAAGTGAGGGTGTACACATGTACCCCTTTACTTTAAAAAATTACATATAATTATTTAATATTTTTATATTTTGCCCCCCTAATTTTATATATTTAAACCCACTATTCTCAATTTTATATACTAAAAAATTACATATAATTATCTAATATTAATTTTTATTTTTTTAAATAAATTACTCCTACTGACCTAGGGTCCTAATCCGTCACTGAACTCAATTATACACTAATTTTATTTGTGGTAAGTGATTTTTGTCATTAATCTAAACAAATTTGTAAAAAAAAAATTGAATACAAATTCTCCTTGTTAAATTGACTGTTAGTTCATTTACCAACACAGTTATATTTTATTATTATTATTTAATCGTTACAAATGAAGAGTTGATATTGATAATAAGGAATTGTTGAAAATCTAGAATGGAGACCCCTCACACACGATCCAATAGTACACAAGCCATAAAGCAACCTGGCAGCTAAGACATTATCCATTATCCACTACCCCAAATCAGATAATGCCACGTCGGAGTCACGTATCTTTGGCCATCTCATTTCGGCGTCCTGAGGCCACAAATCGCTCATGTGGCTGCCATTAGATACGCATATTGCATGTTACATCATAGCCCTTAGAACAGCAAAAGGAACCCAGAAAATAAATCTTTCAAAGAAAAAAGGAGAGTGCTTAGAGAGAGAGCAAAACATATTATTTTCATTTTCATCTTTTTTTGAGTATCAACAAATGGCAACCACTGTGATGACCACTCTCCCCCAATTCAGTGGTCTTAGACCCCAATTCTCAGCTGCCCCTGTGAAGAACTTGGTTAGCATAGCATAGCGCCCTTTTGTATTTACACATTTATTTTTATTTTTATCAACATATGTTTGTTGGTTTTTTGTATTTACACATATACCCTGTCTTTTTTGGTCATAGATATGTATGTTAGCCACAGAATTAATTTGAACATGATCTTGTTACTTTAATTAATCATTTCACATCTATTGCTTTCATTTGAAAATATTGTAATTGTGATGATAACTTGATTTTGCTCATTATTCAGGTTGCTCTCCAACCCATGAGGCGCAAGGGGAAGGGTGCATTGGGAGCTCGATGTGACTTCATTGGTTCATCCACTAATCTGGTAGGATCTTAATAGTTTGAGTCATCTCAAAGTTTCCTTGTTCCCTTTGTTGTTTCATCTGACTTTATTTACAAAGCATAACAGATAGTAGATTCAACTCTTTTGGAGGGATATATATGAAAATCTTGTTTATACATGCAACAATCTTGTGAATTGTTGAGTGCATATGCATAATGGTACTGAAATTCATGCATTTTCTAGTTCAGTTACCATGTGAAAGAAGTGATTGAGAGTATGTATAAATCTTATTTCATTTCTCTTAATTTTTTCCCCTGAAAGTATTTATAAAGAAATTTATACAAATAGACCTTTTATTTGTGTACTTTACCATGTACCTAGTATCTATGGATTGAACAAAGTAAAACTTTCAAAGCACTTGTTACAGTTGTGGATGGTTTGATTTGTGTTGTTACCATGACTATGTGCATATGATTTTATTTACTTTGTTGAAATGTTGGGCAGATTATGGTGGCTTCTACAACCCTGATGCTGTTTGCTGGAAGGTTTGGATTGGCTCCATCAGCAAACAGGAAAGCCACTGCAGGGCTAAAGCTGGAGGTGAGGGACTCAGGCTTGCAGACTGGTGACCCTGCTGGCTTCACCCTTGCTGACACCTTGGCCTGTGGAACTGTTGGCCACATCATTGGGGTTGGGGTTGTTCTTGGTCTCAAGAACATTGGTGCCCTGTAAAAAGCAACTATATAAGTTTAGTACTTGATGCATCTGTAATCAATGTTATTATGTACTTCATTTTCACATCACTCTGCAGTCTTTCTCAAACTTAACATAATCTTCAGTTTCTCCCTTTCCCCTCCTAATCCCACACCCACACTCACACCCACACCCACACCCACATACAAAAACAAAAAAAAAGATCTGTTATGGCAAACGATCAAATGCTTTCCTATAGAATTGAGCATTATTGACTCGATGCATTTGAATTGCTACCAATGATTAACCTTCATCATGCAAATTCTTATGCTTAAAATAAGTAAGAACAACGTTTGCAAGACTAATATTTCTCCTCAAAATTATAAGATCTGTAACAAATTAACAATAACTTAGAAAAATTTGGATTTACTGGGTTTCTTGAAAACCAATATTCTCGGTAGTTGGACAGTCTAAACATATATATGTAGAATATCAGAATAGTTGATCTACTATTGTGTAAAATGTCAAATATGCATGGAAATAGAAAAACCTATTTTCTACTTATAATTGTTGGAAATTAACAAATCAAATTCCTTTCTTTGTGAACTCAAAATAGGCACTATGGGGAAGCCAAAAAGTTAAGAGTATAAGAATAACATTAAAAATTTTACATGATAAATCTTTTTAATGTAAGGAAAAATCACAAGACCTTTTCCAATAAAAGATCTCCATTATGAAAGTAGAATTACAAATAGTCTCTCTTTTTTAAGAGGATTATTTGAAGAATCTCATCCGACTCAGATGACTATTTCTCAATTCTCATCAAGTTTGGTAAAAAGAATTCTCTTTCTCTCAAAGACGACTACAACAGCTCTCTCACTCTACAGCAACTCTCTCTTTCTCTCAATAGGACTCTTGAATGGATGAGATGGAATAGTATACTCCACTACTCCACAAGCCTCCCAATTTATAAGAGGGATGAAAGACCTTCATTCATGAAAAAGTGATTCTTCATGAGAAACTGAATACTTAATGTCCATGCAAAAAGTATTATTCAGATATGAATTAGAATGTTCTACTTCAATGCATTTAATAATGAATTAGAGTTGAGTGAATAGAATATTAACTCTTACACGACTGTCTGACCAAGTGAATCAAGCTAAGTTAGTGGTCAGCAGACCTTTGTTGAGCAAAGCTATGGCGAACTCGATGTAGTTTTAGTGACCGTGGTGAACAATGAGCAATACGGGAAATTATGAAACCAGTTGGTAAATATTAGACTCTTCATCTGTATTCCTTAGAAATTGATCCCACCACTCCCAGGGCTGGTATCCAAGTAATCAAATGGAACTGCTGTTTTAAGGCCTGGCCTAACAGCACAACGATCTTCGACAATTCTAAACTCCACATCATTTCCTTCACTGTGAATATTGTCTAATTCATCCCATGTAAACAACAATGGCAGGCACCTCAAGGGTTGAAATCCACAACCTTAACTCTCTCATCCTTTGTAATGTAACATCAAATGTGTAATTTTCTGACTCCAATTCAGCCCTCAATAGTTGTTGAAAAATGCTAGTATCAGTAAAAAAGAGATCATTCTTCTTTTCAAGAAAAACAGGATAAAAAGTAGTAACATCCCGTTGAGAAATTCCAATTAATCTCTGATCCCGTACAAAACATCGAAATTCCATGTCTGGCTAAACGGATGGATACCATTTACGGAGAGCAAGAAAGAAATTCTGGGGCCTAGTCAAAGATTTATCCTGGCACGAATCATAAGCATGGCACAAATCGTGGACCAATGAGTAAGATGCTTGAAATAAAAGTGCAATCTATCTGAAACTGGTGAACCGAAGGGTACCAGTGGTGCTTATCCAAGCTGAATCTTTTGGTGCACTCCAATTCAGCTTGGGGAAGACTATACCCCCAAGCAACTCAATGGATTCCTTAATTTTTCAATTCAAGTTCTGGAAAAGAAGGCGGTGGAGAACCTTCTTTTGCTTCATCTCCAGATCCCTCTGACACCTGAAAATCATCTTCCTCATCTAGGTTATGAATTCTATTGGGTAATGCATCTTCATTTAAGACAGAAACAGGCAACAAGAAGGGCCCCGAGTCATCTAAAAGGTACTGAATAAATTATTCCGGAAGTTTGACGAATTAAGGTCTTGATGGATACAGATTTGAACTATAGATACCATTCCTGAATCTGGCATCGATTCACCTCTTCCTCTTTCATATTCTGCAACAATTGTTTACTGTCAAGTATAACCGGCTGAACTTCCTGTTCTTCAACTATCTGGCATTCAATAACCAATATACGCATTAGAGATTAATTGGTGAAAAGTAGTAAATAATTAGCTGTCAATATAGGTCAGCTCACTCCCCTCAGCCCCAGCTAAAGTGGGTCAGGGCTATGGCCATGTGGATTTGAACCAGTAAACTAAATTAAAAGAAACTATTAGCCCGTGCTTAAATTGGCTGGCTATATGCATTAACAAGAAGCTTGAATATATGCACCTAATGCATGCCAATTACCATTATCAATAACCATAGCCCATGTATTAAGATGTTACTAGTAAGCATGGCAAATATATATGGATGACTTATTTATTTGTTCTTTACCTAGCATGCTAGAAACAAGAGTGCCTAGGATGTAGAATTTAACATCCTGACAAAAATTATAATTCAGTCTAATGGATGAAACTCTGTGTTGTATTATCTATGCATGTATGTATTTAATTGCAGTGATTATATGTCATTAATCATAGATTTTTGTGCTTAGTGTGTGTGTGTATATGTATGAGTGTGTGTGTGTGATGTTTAGTGAAGCTTGAGAGAGAAATAGAAATTGTTTGAGCTAGATTTTCATTTGTGCATGAATTTCACTGCACACTGAGTCACAATATAATTTGTCTCTATGTGGGGTTTACTCTGAGTACACATATCCATAAGGAGATTAGCACAATAATATAGGAAGTTAGCACATTAATCTAGATGTTTAAAATAAGATTTACTAGTTTCAGAAAAAGTAATTTTACCATTTTTGCTTATGTCTACTTTATCCATTTCTGGCTAAAAATCGAAAAACAAAAACACCTATTTGTGAAAACCTCTTGCACGTCTCCTTATAGCCTATACAATGGTCATTCATGCTTGTCATTTGAGCACATCACTAGCCTTGCATCACATCTCATCATTTTTTCTCAAAAACCAAAATTTGGAACCTCCATCTTCTTCCTCTTGCATGAGACCTTCAAGGGAGGAGATGCCAAAATTTTCTTCTTCTTCCAAGCTCCACATTGGTGTTTTTTAGACTTCTTTTCTCAAAGCTTTGGAAAGAAGTTCTTAAATTTCTCATTTCTCCATCATTTTCGTGCAAAGCTCTTATGTTTGGTTCCAAAATTTGGTTTCATCCTTTGAAGTGTGAGACTTCAAGATCTGAACTCCTTGTTCCTTTGAACGTTTCATGCAAGCTTCATTCAAGGTAAGGGGGGTCTTTCCACTTCTTGAACCCTAACCTTGCTATCTTTGGAAGCTAGGTTTCATTGCATGTTGTTTTCATGTCTAAAATTTTGTATCTGCTGCCATGACTGAAACTGTGTAATATGTTGTTTTTATTGAATTTTTTAAGGTTAAAAATGAGTTCTTTGGGTGTTAAAACTTAGGGTTAGCCTTAAATTTCACTTAAATCGAAGTTTTCTAGCAAAAGTTATGAATAAAAAAAATTTAGGATATTTTATCAGATAAAATCTGTCACGAAAATGAACTGACTGGTATAGCTATTTGGACTGCTTTTCTTAAAGTTTTGACATAAAAAATGAGTTTTTTAGGTGTGAAAATGTAGGATAGCATATAAGATTCGTGAAAAATAGATTCCTGGAGCACTGAGAATACTGAAAATAAGTTTAGGAGCAAAACTTTGCAAAACTAAGCGACAAAGTAATTTTAGATAGTAGACAACTTAAAATAGGAATCTGCCCTCTAGATAAAGTTACCTAAGAATTATTTATTTTGGACTACTGAATTATTTGCTACATTATCATTGTTGCAAAATCTGATGAATGATGTATGCTTTGGAATTGTGGTGATTTTCTGCTGATAGAATTATTGAGATGCATACATATATATTTACTATTATTAATGTCGAATGATAAGACTGACAGAGTGTTAACTCTGGAAAATTATATTTGTGGCGTGTGAATTTATGTTCTACTATATATTTGTATATTATTTTTTTTTCTGTATGCGTTGTGGTTTGGGTTCGGGGGTGTCTGACCCTCAACAAATTATTTGATGTGTTTGATAGATGGTTATGATTACAACTACTATGATGTCCAATTGTTATGTGTGACAAGTGAATTCTACCGCTTAAGTGGCCACAATTGGTTCTCAGAGAGTAGTACGTAGGCTTGAGCCTTGTTTCTCTTTCTTGTTTGTTTGGATGTATGTATTCATTTATGCATGTGACACAAGGACTACGCACGCTATGCAGTGGAAAAAGTTGAGAGGGTTGGATAGAGAGTAAGGAACCACTGATTCTATTTCTTCTGTGAGAAGGTGAGATTACGTTGAGAAAGTGGATGATGAATAGAGATACATTGGGGTATAGTGGCGAAGAAGTTTGAAGAACCTGAGGTATTAGCAAGTGTGACTATTCGGCATTTGGTGCACTCAATTGGCATGGGTAACTCACATACCTCATATTGCTATTCTTGACAAGTTCTGAGACTACACTTTTTGAGTTCGGAGCTTGGGGATTGGTTTTCAATGTATCTGTATATGGTGATCACTCCCGATCGTCATCCACTTGATTGTGTAAGACTATCAAGATCTGGGAGGATTGGTGGGAGAGGTTGGGCCCTAATAGGTGATAAGTGTGTTAGTAATGCGCTTAGGATCTCAAGAGTGTTGGTTGCTTAGAAAAACCACACGTAGTGGTCAATTAGATTGTATGTGTTCCCTTTTTTATTATTGTTTGTTCGTGATGTTTGAGGAGCTAATGACTCATCCCTACAACTAATACCTTCAAGTACTGACGATGCCGAGGATGTTGAGGCATCTGCGGGCTTGGCATAGCTTGCTGAGAGAGCGGGTATGGTTGTGTGCCGTAACATGGACTATGTGTTACACCTGTCATACTCAAGTCCGCTTAGTGCCAACAGATAAACCAGATGCAATGTTCGTTACCACCATAGACCACATGTTAGCTTGTTATATCCCATGGGACTTATATCTCACTTTGAGCTATGTTATTATGAAGATTCTCGCTTGTATTTTTGAACTGGAAGAGCCTCGTCATGATTTGGAATTCTTATTGACTCCATTGGAGTATGATGATCGGGGCAACATTCTCCGATATAGTGTGGAGCCAGTGCACCTAGTTGAAGCTATAAAGGATCGAGGAGTACAGGAACTTCTATGGAAGTTAGAGCTGACGTCCGAGGAGGAGAATGATGAATCCTTCTAAGGACGTGCCTTAGATAGTTCAATACTTCTAGTGTGATAGTGGTCTGCTCTGGTCCTAAATTTCTTTTATTGATTTTGATGTATTTTTTAGAGATGTTTCTCCAATGGCATGTATTTTGTTATAACAAGGATGTAAAATTTATTTTATTTACTTTCATACTATTATGAGTTGTATTCGTATTATTTCTCCTTTGACAATATTGATGTTATTTTAATTATATATGAAAACTGAGTTATTCTACATCTGCATTTATTTTAATTCGACGTAAAGATTTATCATTTTCCGATTGACACATTTGTTTGTATAAAAAATATAACGAAAAAGATTTTACTAATTATAAATAGCAGTTAAAAATTGTGATGCGTATTTCTAAAATAAATTAAATAAAGTACTTTTCAAGCAATATTTTTAGTCTAAAAATTGAGGTGTTGCATAGAAACATATTATCTTATTGAATTCATTCCACTAATAGAGGGTACAAGCTATATTTATGTAGATCAAATCTGTTATAAATATGGAAAATAAATCTCTCATAATCATGAACAAATCTCCAATAAATTAGGAGAGAGAAAAAGGAAACAAAATAAAATAGAGAATAAATTTAATCAAATATTTCCCTAATATATTTTGAATCATAAAATCCTAATATCCCTAATTATTCCACAATCATCCTCAAGTTGGTGCAAAGATATCAATCATGCTCAACTTAGTGACTTGATTTTCAAAGGGCTATCTCAACAGACCCTTTGTTAAGATGTCAAAATTTGCTGATAGGTTGAAACAAAAGGAATGCAAATTACTCCATCTTCAAGCTTTTCCTTGATAAAATGCTTGTCAATTTCAACATGATTCATCTGGGCATGTAAGACTAGAGCAGCCTTGTCATCACAAAACAACTGCATAGGGAGAACTATTGGTCTTTTAAGCTCTTCTAGAACATGTTTCAGCCATAAGACCACATATACTTGATAATCGATGTCGTATCGCTTCAAAACAATTAAACTACGCTAATTCTGTAGAACAAGATTAACCTAGGTCGACTCAGAGACACAATCAATATGGTTCCAACCTCAATTCACTAGTAAATAATGGGGGTTTTTTTTTATCAAACAGTTTGCATGTGTGAATAAAAATTGCAAAAAAATGTAACAAAATAGAAACTAACAGAATTGATAAAAGGTATTCTAAAACAGATTTAAAAGTATCAATCCAATTCACCAAACCAAGCAATACGAATTATCATAGTTCTTAGATAATGATTTTGTTGTGAAAGTTCATTCAATTTCATTAGAAGTAGTTCAATCAAGTTAACCCCTAAATTAATTGAAACCACAAACCTAATTGAAATATCATCCAAATAATTTGTGATTAAAATTTGAAATTAGGAAATGAATCCATAACCTAATCCGCTTTCAATCCTAAACACATTCATAATCATGAAAATCGAATAGAGGATTGAAGAAGAAAGTGAACATTCACACAGAATTTGAAATACTAAACCAGAACTCAAATTCTCCTTGCTTGGGCTTGGATCCTTTGATTGATTGATTCTTTAGCCTTCCATGATCATCATCAATGAAATCCCCATGAAATGATTGCAAGAAAATGGAAGAACAAAAATGAAAATGAAGAACAGTTGAGAGAAAATAAGAGAAAGAGTTTTAATTCTAAAAACTTCTAAAAGTCACTGCAAAATGTGTTTGTGCTAAAATGAAGTGTGTCCATCCAAATAACTAAAATCACTTAAATATAGTGAATGAGTCAGTAGGAAAGGATGGGCCACAATGAAGTCCAACTAATCTAGCTAATTACTAATTACACCAATTTCGCAGCCCAAAATTCAAGTGAAGTGATTCTGACTTCCAAGCCTAAAATGACCCTCAAAATGATAGAATTGGCATTGGCTTATCTCTGACAAACTTGTAGATCTTTTCC
Source organism: Glycine latifolia (assembly GCA_013407115.1). Lineage (NCBI taxonomy): Eukaryota > Viridiplantae > Streptophyta > Magnoliopsida > Fabales > Fabaceae > Glycine > Glycine latifolia. The sequence continues at coordinate 23,458,571 of CM023955.1, forward strand.
TTATCTTTCCAGGGACTACTCATATGCGCCATTTGGAGTTCTGTAGAGCCCTCTAGGTTCTACACAAGGAAGATAGGTCAAGTAAGCAAAAACTCTGAAAATAAGCAACAATTATCAATTAAGCCCACTTGTTTGCCTAAGGCAAAAATTGAATTAGAATGGGAAAATAAAAGTCCAAGAACAAACGAGCAAGATGACTAATAGAGATTAAGGAATAGAAAATCAACACAAGAATTTATACTGGTTCACTTCTCAAGAGAAGCTACATCCAGTTTCTTCTAATCAACACTAGATTAGAGTTCCACTATTATAAATTTTAGTTCTTACAAGCTTTATTACAAAACCCTCTTTATCAACTCTAGATAAAGACAAGAAATCTAAAACCCTATTAGACTTCTAGAGAACAAGAACCAGAGAACACTACTCTGTTCTTTCCTAGAGAACACTACTCTAGTACAAGCTTCAAAGAACAATGTACAATAGCACCAAAATAACTAAATTGCAAAACAAGTTTACACCCAAAGAGAATGGAGAGAAACAACCTGATGATCCAATGAATATGAATGCATGTGAGTTACCAATCAGAGTTGAATGAACAAATGAATTTCAGAACATGCTCTTTTATTCTTCTTTGAAAACTCTTGCCCAAGAAATCATTCAATACCCATGAAGATTAAAGAGTGAGACAAGAAGTTGGTTAACCCAGAAAAACACTTTCTATCTTTGTGATGGCTTGTATGTATTCAGAAAATTTGAAGTATATTGATTAAAAACCAAGCCAAGCCTTACTTCTATTTATAACAGACTTTTCCAACTAACTGTAATCGATTAAACACGCCAAATAATCGATCAAAAATCCTTGTGTAATCGATTAAATTGTCACTTAATCGATTAAAGTGTTCATAGCATTTATGGGTTTGAACAACGAGCAAAATAATCGATTAAAATGATCTGTAATCGATTAAAGTAGTGATACATGTATTTCTGAAAAAGCCTTGTTTAATCGATTACAGAAAATGGTAATCAATTAAACCAGTGAAACAAGCTTTTCTAAGAATCTTATGTAATCGATTACAAGAAATGGTAATCGATTAAAGAAGTGAAGCATGATTTTCTTTTAACATTATGTAATCTATTACAAGCAATGGTAATTGATTAAATTGTTCTTCAAAGCTTTTCCAGATTTAAAAACAAAGCAAATAATCGATTAATTCACAGTGTAATCGATTAAACCAGTGAGATTTGCATTTTTCCAAAAACATTGCTTCTTTGATTCTTTTTCAAAAATTGCTTTAATTCTTTGATGAAAACATTTGAGCATATAAATGATTAAGTGCATGCAATGCAAGGATCAACAGATTGGCCTCTTTATACACTTCATTTGGGTTGCATTCTTCCAAGGCATGTGAAAAGCTCAAAACAATCTTCCAAGTCCTAAGCTTCAAGCTTCAAGTTGCTCCCCCTATATCCAACAATCTCCCCTTTTTTGGCTTTGAACATGCCAAATATTGATTGACCATATGTTTAAGTTTGGAATTGCTTTGAGGAATAAGCAAGATGAAAGTCTTGAACTTTGTTAACCTGAAAATAAATCAGCCTTTTTGCCAAGAACAAGTGTTAAGAGGTATGCTTGCATAAGCATTAATCATTTACTTTCATTAGATTAACTCCCCCTGACTTTGTTTGCTCCTTTTGACTTAGATAATTTCGTGAATCATTAATTTTCAAAAACCAACAGAAAAACAAAGCATAACAGAGAGCAAAGCAGAGTTTCATTTTTGTTGATTATCAATCAATTTCTCTCCCCCTATTTGGCTTATCAAAGACAAAAAGTAATTGCACAACAAATAAGGATAAAGGGAAAATGCAAGTTTCATTAATTGAAGGGAACATGCAGTACATTAATCAAAGGAGAAAAGAAAAAAAAAAATTAAAATAACAGAAAATAGAGGAAAGTAATCATGAAGTACATGAAGCCTAGTCATCTTTGTCAAAGTCATCAAGGACAATCCTAGCTTCTATGTTTTCTAGCCTAGATTTCATCTTCTTCAAAGATGAATTAGTCTCAGCCCTATGCTCATGATGCAGTGACAACAAGGCATCCATCTTTTGAATCATAAGAGATTCAAATGGACTGTAAGATGGTTCAATAGGGCCTGCATCTTCAGCTTCTTCATCAGCTTCCTCTTCATGTTCAGTAGCAGAGAGTTATTGTCCAGCCATTTGCCATCCATAAGGGGTCTTAACTATCCTCAGCTTGGTAAGATGTTTCTCTTTGATGAGGTTGTTGCTAGCATTGGTGTTGTCAACAACCTCATTAAAGACATCTATATGGAAGTAATCAATGAACATGGACACAAGAATAGCATAAGGAAAGGGATAGTTCATTAATCTTTTGGACTTAAGCATGATCTCCTGAATAATGAGAATCCAGTTAATCTTATTGCCATTTTTCAGGGCATACACAAGCTGTATGTCATCATCAGTGGCTTGGGCATGATTGGTGGCTCTAGGGGTGAGGATATATGTGATGATGTAATGAAGAAGTCTATCTTCATGTGTCATGGGTCCAGTACTCAGCCTAAGCTTCAACCTCATTTGAGGATTAAGAAGCATCCCCCTATATGTATCTATCCTATTGTACCCACTAGCCTCTTCCTCAAATTTTCTCTCACCATCAAAAGAAAGACTAGCAACTTCCTGCCATATTTCAAGGGTAATTTCTATGGCTACCCCATTCACTTAAGACAATATTGTCCCTTCCATAGAGAACTTGGAACAGGTGTAAAACACCTCACCAATTTAGGGTAAAAGGTACCCTTCATCTCCACAAATTGTTTCAAACCTTGGGCTTCAATGAAGGCAGGGAATTGAAAACCTTCTCCTATAAACCAGTCAAGAGCAAGGTTTTTGGGAGGACCTATAAGCTTGGTTGCATTGAACTGGAGGTAGGTCATTTTGTCTCTCTCATTTGAAAACCAATGATCTAATCTACTTACAGCAGGGTTGGAGGATTCAGCCTTTCTTTTAGAGGACTTGGGTTTCTTTGGGGCAGACATGGTTACTGTGAGAATAGGCTACTAAGGCAGAGTTTCTAAACTTAGAGGAAAGAAAAACACAGAAGAGATTAAGAAAGAAGATGAGAATGATGTAATTTCTCCCTTTAACATAGGCTGTATTTATAGAAGATTTTAGGCTCCAAAGTTCAAATTTGAAATAAGAAATAGTTACTACGAATTAACCTACTCAATTTAAGGCTCAGAAGATTCAAATTTTGAATTAGGTGGCAGTTGGGCAGTTACAATTTCTAAGAAAATCTTGCAGATTCTGCAGTAACTCCATGAATAATCGATTATTTGCATGTGTAATCAATTAATTCGTAAGGAAAATCAGTTTTAGAATAGACTGTAATCGATTAATTCGTAAGGTAATCGATTATTTCAGAACAATCCAATTAAAGAAGATGAAGTGTAATCGGTTATCCCACCTATGTAATCAATTATCATAGAGAGAATTCAAGTTGAAGAGATTTTCAAAACAATTTAATCGATTAATTCGATAGAGTAATCTATTATTACAGTGAAATGAAATTTTGGTAAAAGATTTTTAAGCTTGTGTAATCGATTAAGTTGTTGGTTTAATCGATTATTCCATTGAAATGCATTTCCTGAAAAACTTTCTATGAAGAATAATTGATTATTTTTGTTATGTAATCGATTACAGAAGCACAACTTTCATTCCCAACAGCATTTAAAGTCCATTTAATCGATTAATCCATGCCTTAATAAATTATTATAGTGAAAATAGCAGAATGAACAATAATTATGCAGTAGAATTTTGAATTTTCCAAGCACAAGTGATGATCAAGCAAGTGAGAAGCTATTTCACATAGATTAGCCCATAGCAAGCATGCTTAGCAAATGTTAGACTCATCAAGGATACCTAGCATGTTTCTAAGAGTATAGAATCTATCTCTAGCCAATGGTTTAGTGAATATATTAGCCAATTGATTGTGTGTATCAATGAATTCAATTTTGATGTAACCTTTTTGAATGTGATCTCTTAGGAAATGATGTCTAATCTCAATGTGTTTGGTCCTTGAGTGCATAATTGGATTTTTGGAAATGTTAATAGCACTTGTGTTGTCACATAGCAGAGGTATTTCCTTCAATTCAACACCAAAATCTTGTAATTGTTGCTTTAGCCAAAGGTTTTGAGCACAACAACTTCCAGCAGAGATGTACTCAGCTTCAGCTGTTGATAAAGCAACACAAGATTGTTTCTTGCAATGCCATGAGATCAGTGAACTTCCAAGTAGATGACAAGTTCCACTAGTGCTTTTTCTATCCAACTTGCACCTTGCAAAGTCAGAATCAGAATAACCAACTAAATTAATTGATGCACCTTTAGGATACCAAAGACCAACTTTTGGTGTTGATTTGAGATATTTGAGGATTCTTTTGACTGTAGTGAGGTGTGATTCTTTGGGATTTGCTTGATATCTTGCACACAAACACACACTCAACATAATATCTGGTCTACTAGCTGTCAAGTACAGCAAAGATCCAATTATTCCTCTAAACTTTGACTCATCAACCTTCTTCCCTTTTTCATCTGAATCAAGATAAGTTGATGTTGCCATTGGAGTTGCAGCATCTTTACTTTTCTCCATTTCAAACTTTTTGATCACTTCAAGGGAATACTTGGTTTGATTTAGAAATGTTCCATTCTTCATTTGCTTCACTTGAAGTCAAAGAAAGAATGTTAATTCTCCCATCATTGACATTTCAAATTCTTTCTGCATAGAGATATAAAATTCTTTGCACAATAGCTGATTAGTTGAACCAAAAATTATATCATCAAGATACACTTGAACCAATAATATATCATTTCTTTGCCTTTTGATGAACAAGGTTTTATCAACATGTCCTCTTGTGAAAGATTGCTCAAGCAGAAATTTCTTAATCTTTCATACCAAGATCTTGGAGCTTGTTTTAAACCATAGAGAGGTTTCGTAAGTTTATAAACATGATTAGGATACTTGAAATCAGTAAAACCTGGAGGTTGCTCCACATATATTTCCTCCTCAATATATCCATTTAAGAAAGCACTTTTAACATCCATTTGAAAAAGTTTAAAATCCATTAAACATGCATATGCAAGCAATAACCTAATGGCTTCTAATCTTGCCATTGGTACATAGGTTTCCTCATAGTTAATGCCTTCCTCTTGGTTGTAACCTTTAGCAACCAATCTAGCTTTGTTTCTGACTATGATTCCACTCTCATTAAGTTTGTTTCTAAACACCTGTTTTGTGCCAATAGGTTTGAGAGAAGGAGGTCTAGGGACAAGTTCCCAAACTTCATTTCTCTTGAATTGATTCAATTCATCATGCATGGCATGCATCCAATGTTCATCAATTAAGGCTTGATCAATATTCTTAGGTTCTATTTGTGAAACAAAATCCATATTATAGCAGAGATTTCTCAATGATGATCTAGTAGAGACTTCCTTTGATACTTCCCCAATTATGTTGTCAAGGGAGAGATCTTTAGTACTCCAATCTTTAGGCTCATGAACAGATGTTGAATGTTCTGTTTCAACAATTGTTCTTCCTTTTCTTTATTCATTTAGTAGTCCTCTAATTCCTCTACCTTTTCCTTCTAGATCCATTTCTGCAAAGAAAGTGGAATTTGATTCTGATTTGCTTGATATTTTCAAGAGGGTTGAAGTCAACATTCCCTTATTGGATGCCATCAAATAGATTCCGAAATATGCAAGGTTTTTGAAGGATTTGTGCACTCATAAGAGGAAGATGAAGGGAGATGAGCAAGTAAAGATGGGCAGGAATGTATCTGCACTCATACAGGGCAAGACTGTTGATTCCATGCCACTATCCACCTTGCCACAAAAGTGCAAGGATCTTGGCACTTTCACTGTTCCATGCACCATTGGAGATATTACTTTTGCAGATGCCATGTGTGACCTTGGAGCCCCCATTAATGTCATGCCCACATCAGTTTACTGTTAGGACTTTTGGCAAACGTACCAATTGTCGTTGTAAGTTACAAAATTTATAAAAGTTCATCTCCACAGGGACTTGAGCTTACCCAGTTAATCCAAATAGAATTTAATAGTTCAATAGTTATGTACAAATAGGTTGAGTGTAGTTTCATTTGTTTTAAGAAAGCAAAAAATTATGATTACGAAAAGTTACGGAAAATTACGGAAAGTTACGGAAAGTTACGAAAAAGCGTAGGATTGGATTTCATCATTCATATCCTTTTATCCCCAATTAATATTACCATACAATAATCCTTATCTATCCTTATTGATGCACACTATGTTAACCTTGAATCGATTCCTCGCAATCAAGTTCTAAGAATATTTACCTAATATCGATGTCTCGCATACGAAATAAATATCCCAGCATTAAGAATTATAATCGCGTGCTTTATGCAATCAAAACGGTACGCCCTATTCCTAGCGATTCGTAACGTAATGAGTAAATTTATTCAGTTCAAATCCTAAGAGTACTTCCCAGTCAAACTTAGAATTTTAGTTCATGAGTCTAGTGATCAATTAGATTCAAGCATTAAGTACGGAATAAATTACCAAGGAGTAGAAGAAATTAATGCATAAATAAGATTAAAAGAGAAACATAGGGATAGAAGATTACATCCAATCCATAAGAGAAACTAACCAAGCATGGAGAGAACCTCCTTAAGAGAAGAATTGATGAAGGGCCCCATCACCGCTTCTTTCTGGCAGAGTCTCCACACTAAATCTCACTTCTCTCACTTCCCTAATCTACTTACTACTAATATTTACAAATTTAGAAGAAGAGCTAAGGTTTTTATGAGCACCTTAGAAGCCCAAGGGAGAAAGAAAGCAATGGAAAAAGTTAGAATTCCAAATGAAGGGTGCTGGGGTATTTATAGATGTTTTCTGGCCGACTTAACTCGCCCAGGCGAGTCATTTTAGGCTATTTTACTCGCCCTGGCGAGTTTCCATATATTTTTACACGTTTCCAGCTGTCCCAAGTGGCCCAAGTGGCCCAAATTGGTGTTTAACTCGCCCAGGCGAGCATTTTTTACTATATTCACTCGCCCAGGCGAGTTAAAAGGCACTCTGGACTGTACTGATGGGCCTTTTGCTTTCTGCACCTCCCTGTTTGCTTTCTTCAGCCCGATCTGCTTGTTTTTTGTTAACGGAAGCCCTGAAAATTCACGGAATCTATCAAAATTTAAAACATGTTGGATTAATCTTCCGAAATATGACGAATGACATTTATGCAAGCATTAGGAGCTATTTAACTCGGTTTAGGGTAATTTTATAATAAAAACTTATGAAATCAAACGATAAGTGCCCGCATTTGAAATACGAATTTAACTGATTTAGGGCACTTATCATTTACAGATCATTACATCTTGGTGATTTGAAACCCATTGGTGTTGTCATTCACTTAGCCAACAGGAGTGCTACGCTTCCACTTGGACTTATTGAAGACGTGCTGGTGCGAGTTAATAATTTGATTTTTCCTACATATTTTTACATACTGGATATGGAGAATGAGTCTTCTAGCCATGGCTCCACATTGATCCTAGGGAGACCATTCTTGATGACAGCCAGGATCAAAATTGATGTGTATGCAGGAACTTTGTCTATGGAGTTTGGTGATGACGTTGTCCGGTTTAACATTTTTAAGGCCATGAGACATCCTGTAGAGGAACATTCTGTCCTTCTTCTTGATATCATTGATGCTACAGTGGATAGTGTAGATATTTCTTATTTACTTTTTGATTTTTCTGATTCTTCTGATTTTTTTGATTTTGATCTTTGTTCTTGTAATTGTACCTGTGATGATTCTGCTGTTGTGTGTAGTATTTGTGCGGAGATTTCCTTCGCACTTGACTCTGATTGTGTTGCAGGTACATATACTGGTTCTGATTCTACTATCCCACTTCCCTCAGCCTCTAGTCTTTCCTTGCCTTCCACCATTTAGCCACCTTCCTTGGAGCTGAAGTCACTACCTGAGAACCTCAAATATGCATATTTAGATGATGCTCAGAAGCTTCCAGTCATCATATCTAGTAGTTTGTCACTTAAGCATGAAGAGAAGTTGTAGCATGTTTTGAGAGGCCACAAAAAGGCCATTGGATGGACCTTTGCTGACCTTCCTGACATTAATCTTTCTATATGCATGCATCGAATACTTTTGGATGATGATTCTAGGCCGATGAGGCAGCCACAGGAGGCTGAATCCCACTATTCTGGATGTGGTGAAGAAGGAAGTAACAAAGCTACTAGGTGCAGGGATCATCTATCCCATCTTAGATAGCACTTGGGTTTCACTTGTCCAAGTGGTTCCTAAGAAGTCGAGTCTCACAGTTGTGAAGAATCAAGATAATGAGCTAATTCTGACTAGAGTGGCCAACAGTTGGCGGGTTTGCATTGATTACAGGAGACTCAACCAGGCCACTCGCAAGGACTATTTCCCTCTTCCCTTCATTGATCAAGTTTTAGAGAGGTTGACAGGTAAATCACATTATTGCTTTCTTGATGGTTTTTTTTGGTTACATGCAGATTCATATTGCACTAAAGGATCAACACAAGACCACATTCACCTGTCCATTTGGCACATTTGCTTACACCCGGATGCCTTTTGGCCTATGCAACGCACCTGGTATCTTCCAAAGGGGCATGGTAAGCATCTTTTCTGATTTATTAGAGAGTTGCATGGAGGTGTTTATGGATGATTTCACTGTTTATGGTTCCTTTTTTTTATGCATGTTTGGATAGTCTTTCTAGAGTGTTTGACCGATGTATTAAGACTAACCTTGTTCTTAACTTTGAGAAATGACATTTTATGGTGCATGAGGGTATAGTCTTAGGGCATTTGGTCTATAGTAGAGGTCTTGAGGTCGATAAGTCCAAGATTGATGTGATTACTTCTTTGCCTTTACCCCGCTTCTGTGTGGGAAGTATGTTCTTTTCTTGGACATGCAGGTTTTTATAGGAGATTCATTCAGGATTTCAGTAAGATTGCATTGCCATTGTCCAAGCTTCTCCAAAAGCACGTAGACTTTACATTTGACCAGCCTTGCAAAGAGGCATTTGAGGGATTGAGGAAGAAGCTGACTACCTCTCCCATCATGCAGCCACCAGATTGGGAGCTTCCATTTGAGCTGATGTGGGACGCCTCTAATTATGCACTTGAGGCTGTGTTGTCACAGAGAGTTGGTAAACTCTCCCATGTCATTGCTTATGCTTCACGCACTTTAGATGCAGCCTAAGTTAACTACACCACCACTGAGAAGGAGCTTTTAGCTATTGTTTTTGCTTTAGATAAATTTAGATCTTATTTGCTTTGCTCCCATATCACTGTCTTTACTGACCATGCATATTTGAAGTACCTGTTGAAGAAGCCTGATGCTAAACCTAGATTGATCAGGTGGAGGCTTCTTCTTCAGGAGTTTGACCTCGAGATTAAGGACAAAAGTGATGCAGAAAACTTGGTTGTTGATCACTTGAGCAGGATTGAAGGACCTCTTGAGTCTTTTCCCATTCGTGATAATTTCCCTGTTGAGCATTTGATGCATTTGCATTCATCACATGTCACACCTTGGTTTGCTAACATTGTTAATTTCATTGTTGCATCTGTTGTTCCACCTCATGCATCTAGGTCCCAAATAGATAAACTTAAGAGTGATGCTAAATATTATGTTTGGGATGATCCTTATTTGTGGAGATTTAGTAGTGACCAAGTGATCCGAAGGTGTGTGCCAGATCATGAGATTCAGTCTATTCTTCAGTTTTGTCATGGCACACCTACCAGAGGTCATTTTGGTCCTCAGAGGATTGCTAGGAGGGTATTAGACTGTGGGTTCTTTTGACCCACCATGTTTAGAGATGCTCATCACTTTACCACCACTTGTGAGGTCAGAGAGCAGAAGAAACCATTACACATAGACATGAGATGCCTCAGCAACCCATTATTTTTTGTGAGATTTTTTATGTCTGGGGTATTGATTTTATGGGTCCATTTCCTGTTTCTCATGGTTTTTCATATATTTTGCTTGTTGTTGATTATGTTTCTAGATGGGTTGAGGCTAAGGCCACCAGAACTAATGATTCTAAAGTTGTTGTGGATTTTGTGAGATCCAACATTTTTTGTAGGTTTGGTGTGCCTAGAGCCATTATCAGTGACCAGGGGAGCCATTTCTATAACCGGTCATTGGCATCCTTGCTTCAGAAGTATGGGGTTGTGCATAGAGTTGCTACAACTTATCATCTTCAAACTAATGGGCAAGCAGAGGTTTTTAACAGAGAGATCAAGCAAGTGTTACAGAATGTGGTGCAACCAAACAGGAAGGATTGGAGCAAGCTACTTGAGGATGCTTTATGGGCTCACAGGACTGCTTACCGGACACCATTGAGGATGTCTCCCTATAGGGTGGTTTTTGGTAAGGCATGCCACCTACCAGTAGAGATTGAGCACCGTGCTTATTGGGCGGTGAAGAGTTGTAACATGGCATTTGATGAAGCGGGTATGGAATGGAAGCTTCAGTTGCAAGAACTTGAAGAGATCCGTTTAAAAGCCTATGAGAATTCCAAGATTTACAAAGAGAGAGTGAAGAGATTTCATGACTCTAGGATTCTTAGAAAGGAGTTCCATAGTGGCCAAAAAGTGCTTTTGTTTAATTCTCGCCTTAAGCTTATTTCCGGTAAACTTTGATCTAGATGGGATGGACCTATTGTTATTACTAATGTTTTTCCCCATGGTGCAGTTGAGATTAAAAATGAAGTTACTGGCAACGTCTTCAAGGTCAATGGTCACCAACTCAAAGTATTTCATGAGAGCCCTCAAGTGGAGGAGAAGCTTGTGGCGGACATCTCTTTGGTCTTGCCAATTTTCTGTGATGAAGCATCTTGAATGACATTTTGGGAGTTTCCTTTTCCCTTCTTTTATTTGTTGTCTCTTTGTTTGCATTTCTTTGCATGCTTACATTGAGGACAATGTGCATTTTAAGTGTGGGGGGAGGGGGGTGAAGGATTCCAAAATCTATTTTTTGGTTATTGTCTATTTTCTGTTTTCTGCTTACGTTTCTGTTTATATATTCTATTTTTTGTTTATTTGTTTGTTTTAGTTTTTGAGTCTGTATGTTTTCTATTTTCTGTTTGTTTATGTTGCTGTTTCTGTTTTTGTTGCTGTTTTTATTGAATTTAGGCACTTTTTCATGTTTTTCATAGGATTTCTAACTTGCATAAATTGTGCAAAATGTTAAAAATTTGGTTGGATTGAGAGGTTTTATGCTTGATGTGAATCATTGTTGCAATTGTTGAAGTGATAAGTAGGTTTGAGAAATAGAATTTAAGATGAATCATGTGTGATAGAATTATGCCTTGTGAGTTTTTGAGCCTTTGTGGATATGTTCTTTCATGTGTGAATTCACCCTTGTGCTAGATTACTCTATGTTTTGCGTTGCTTCTTTTAACATTCCTTGTTGCACATGCTTTGATTGAGATGATTTATGCCTTCTTTCTTTTAGCCACTAGCCAAATAAACCTATCATTGTGTTGATATCCAGTCTCACCCTTTTTGAGCCTTTAGCCTTTTCTTTCTTATATAACTCATTGTAAACTAAAAACAAATGGAAAACCATGTTATCCTAGCTTTAGGGAGGAAAGGGACTTTGGAATTGTTTTGGGAGTGGGTTTCAAACAAGTGTGGGGTATTTTTATTTGCTTTTGTTTTGATTTGAAAAAAAAATTATGATGAGAAAAGAATAGAAAAGAAAAGAAATAGTTTACAAAGCAAACGTTCAAAGAGAGGAAAAAAATGCATAAACAAGGAAAACGAAAAGCAAAGAAAAAGAAAAAGAAAATGCAATAAAAATTGTTATGGTTGATTTTCATCTTTGTAAATTCCTTTAAATCTCATTTTTTTGTTTCTACCCCTCTTTTAACTTGTTGGCTTGCTCCCCATTGCCCCTTTTTTCTCTTAGTTTTAGCCTAAATATCCTTTTCTTATCCACCTTTACCTAAGCCATTAATTACAAGCCTATAAAGTCCTTTTGATCTTTTGATGCATGTGTATTTCAAGTTGAATGAATTAGAGTCTTGTCAATACTTGGATGTGCTAGTTACATGTGGTGTTTGAGTGTAAACACAAAGCCATACACATTATATGAGGTTCAGTGTTGCCCTTTGAGAGATTTCTATCACCTTGGTACATTCTTAATTCTAAACTTGACTACTTTCTCACTTTGCACTTTGTGATCATGTTTTCATGGATTGTTTGTTACCGTAATATCATTCTTTCGTCTTTCATCTTTCTCTCTTTTGTGCATTGTTATGATTCATTGAAAAATATGTGTGCCTTGTTCATACTTTTCTTTTAAATTTTTGATTTACTTTAGTTTGAAATTTTCTCTTAGTCTTTCTTTTAGTTTTGCCCAGGAGTGCAAATGGTTAAGTGTGGGGTATTTTGATGGAGTGCCTTTAGTTAAATATTTTTCTATCATTATTAGCTTATTTGACTTCTCTTGGACATTTATTTTCCCATTCTAATTCAGTTTTTGTCTTAGGCAAGTTAGTGGGCTTAATTGCTAATTGTTGCGTATTTTCGGATTTTATGCTCACTTGACGTATCTGCCTTGTACAGGACCTACAGAGCTCTACGGAACTACGAATTGAGTGTTCTTGTAGTCCTTGGAAAGATAACAAAAAGATCTATAAGTTTTCCAGAATTAAGCCGAGGCCAATTCTGTCATTTGGAGGGTCATTTTAGGCTTTGAAGTCAGAACCACTGCACTTGTATTTTGGGCTGCGAGTTGGACTTTTATTGGTGTAAATAGCATAAATAATTAGAATTGATGGGTTGTTCATGGCCCATTCTTTTCTTCAGACTTAGTCACTATATATTAGTGACATTAGGAGGAATTATTACATTACCTTTTTTTTTGCAAAAACAGTTTTACATTTCTCTTTTTAAGTTTTTAGAATCAAAACCCTTTCTCTTATTTTCTCTCAACTGTTCTTCCTTGTTCTTCATTTTCGTTTCCCTTCTTCCATTTTCGTGCACTTATTTCATGGGGCTTTCATTGATGATGATCATGGAAGGCTAAATAATCAATCAATCCAAGGATCCAACCCAAGCAAGAGAAGAATTTGAGTTTTGGTTTATTATTTCGAATTCTATGTGAATGTTCACTTTCTTCTTCAATTGCTATTCTATTTTCATGATTATGAATGCGTTTAGGATTGAAAGCGGATTAGGTTATGGATTCATTTCCTAATTTTGAATATAAATCACAGATTAATTGGATAATATTTCAATTAGGGTTGTGGTTTCAATTAATTTAGGGGTTAATTCGATTGAACTGCTTCTAATGAAATTGAATGAACTTTCACAATAGGATAAATTTCTGAGAACGATGATGATTCGAATAGCTTGGTTTGGTGAATTGGATTTATGCTCTTTAATCTGTTTTACATTACTTGTTATTAATTCTGTTAGTTTCTGCATTGATCTTTAATCATAGTTTGTGTTTTTGCAATTTTTACTTTGCGCCTGCAAACTGTTCGACAAGAATCCCTTTTACTGTTAGTAGTGAATTGAAGTTGGAACCATATTGATTGTGTCTCTAAGTCGACCTAGGTTAATCCTATGCTACAAAATTAGTGTAGTTTAATTGTTTTGAAGCGATACGACAAACGCTTATCAGACCTGAATCAATATCACACTTCTTTTCCTCTTTAGAGGGATTGGGTTCATCACAAATAACATGAACTGATTCTTCCATGCATAAGGTTCTTTTATTGAAAACTCTATATGCTTTACTTTGTAATGAATATCCATGGAAAATGGCTTCATCAGCTTTAGCATCAAATTTTCCAAGTGATTCTTTGCCATTATTTAACACAAAACACTTACAGCCAAATGTTCTCAATTGAGAAATGTTTGATTTTCTACCTTTTTATAATTCATAAGGAGTTTTCTTCAAAATATGCCTTATTAATAATCTATTCAAAGTGTAGCAAACTGTACTAACAACATCAGCCCAAAAATGTTTAGGCAAATTTGTCTCATTAAGAAGAGTTCTTGCACCTTCTTCAAGGGATCTATTTTTCCTCTCCACAACACCGTTTTGTTGAGGTATTCTTGGAGCTGAAAAATTGTTGTTAATTCCATTTTCTTCACAGAATTTTTCAAAATGTTCATTTTAGAATTCTCCACCATGATCACTTCTTATTGAGATAATTTTGCTTCCCTTTTCATTTTAAGTAAGTTTGGCCAATTTTCTAAAAGCATTAAAAGCATCACTCTTGGATTTCAAAAATAAAATCCATGTGAATCTAGAGTAATCATCAACAATGACAAGCCCATAGTAATTACCTCCTAAACTCATAGTTCTTGAAGGACCAAACAAATCTATGTGAAGTAATTCAAGGGGTCTTGAAGTAGAAACAAAATTTTTACTTTGAAAAGAATTTTTTGTTTGTTTCCCCTTTTGACAAGCATCACATAATTTGTTCTTTTCAAACTTGAGGTTGGGTAATCCAATGACTAAATCCTTTTTAATTAGCTTGTTCATATGATGCATGTTAATGTGACTTGCCCTCCTATGCCATAACCAAGATTCATCAATTTTACTAATTAAGCAAGAAGTGTTGTGAAGGTATGCATGATCTATAGAGAGTAAGTAGATGTTACCTTTTCTTTTACCTATGTGTATCACCTCACCAGTTTGTCCATCACATATCATGTAGCAATTGTCATTAAATGACACTTTGAACCCTTTATCACAAAGTTGACTTATACTTAAGAGATTGTGCTTTAATCCTTCCACATAAAGAACATTTCTGATTTTGGTCTTGAAGCTGTCTCCTATACTTCCTTCTCCAATTATTTTGCCTCTATTGTTATCTCCATAGGTGACAAATCCTCCATCTTTAAGAGTCAAATTTGTTAGCATAGATATGTCACCGGTCATATGTCTAGAGCATCCACTATTAAGATACCACAGTGATGATCTTGCTCTTAGACATACCTGCAAAATTCAAATCAATTTTCAAAGGAAGGTACCCAATTGAGATTGGGTCCATAGGGGTTAGCTTTCCTTTTCCTTGGCACCCAAATGCATTCTCCATTTGGCACATAGAATCTCCTAGCATAACACTTGTTAAATGTGTGACCTTTCTTCATACAATAGTTACAAGTAATAGTTCTTGATGCTCTTTCAAAATAAGTCATGTAATTGAACCTTGGTTTCGAAATAGCTTTTGAATATTTCTGTTTTGGAGGTACAAACTTGGTTTTTCCATTAAATTTTGATCCATGTTTGTAACCCAATCCAGAAGTATCTCCAGCATACTTTTGCACACTTAGCATTTCAGCCAAATTGCATTTTCCTTTGTAAAGCCTTCTCAAAAGATCAACCAAGTAATTCTTTTCAGAAAGTACTATCATATGTTTTTCACCATGACTTTTCTTGAAATCATCAAACTCTTTCTGCAAATCATTATATTTGTCAGCACTAGATGAAGAAGAAGCACATACACAACCATTCAATTTGTAACTTGAAACAAGTTTTTCATTTTCTTCTTTCAATTTAAAAATTTCAGCTTGTAATGCAGTAATTTTTGTGACATGCCATCTAAGATCTCCCTTTAGCTTATTATTGGATTTTGCAAGCTTTTGGGCCTCTTCATGCATTTCTTGAAAAGCATCAATAGCTTGATGAAATTCAGAACTTACCTTAGTTTCAGTAATTGATAAATCATCATCTTCATCAATTGTAGAAATGAGACACACATTTTCTTCTTCATCTTCAGTTGATGATTCAGAAGTTGTTGATTCATTATCTTCCCAAGCTATATAGGCTTTCTTGGGCTTTTCTTCTTTCTTCATCTTGTTTTCACTTTGTTGCTTCTTCAAAAAGATAGAACATTCAGATTTAATGTGGCCAGGTTTGCCACATTCAAAGTAAGTGAAGTTGTTGTCATTCCTTTTTTTGTTGTTGATGTTGTTCTTTGTGAACTTTCTATTCTTATTTCTTCTCAAGAATTTGCTGAACTTTTTGACAATTAAGTTCATGTTGTCTTCTTCATCTTCTTCACTTGAGTCTTCCACCTTTTCCACCTTTGAGGATGCAGCTTCCAAGGCTATGCTTTTGTGTTTCTTTTTTGCATCTTCAGCATTGGTTAGTTGTGACATTTCAAGTTCATACTCAAGAAGCTTACCAAATAATGCAGCCATGGACATTTTGGATAGGTCTTTTGATTCTTTGATTGCTGTCACCTTTGGTTGCCATGGTCTTGTGAGACACTTTAAGATTTTGATATTCAACTCTTCAACATCAAATATCTTTCCAAGACCAAGAAGATGATTTACTATGTGAGTGAATCTTGTTTGAAGCTGAGATATGTTTTCTGTGGGATTCATCTTGAACATTTCATACTCATGTATTAAGGCATGCTTCCTTGATCTTCTTACTTCATCTGTACCTTCATGAGTTATCTCCAACATCTCCCACATCTCATTTGCACTCTTGCACCTAACTGTTCTAAAGAATTCATCAGAAGAAAGTGCAGAAGTAATCATATTATTAGCTTTAAAATCATATTGAACAACTCTCTTTTCAGCATCTGTCATTTCATCCCATTCTTTGGGAATCATATCATTACCAACAGTTTTTATAGGAATCACATGACCTTTTCTATTGCATTCCAAGCACTTGGGTCATTTGATTGAATAAAGATTTTCATTCTATTTTTCCAAAAACTGAAGTGCTCTCCTTCAAATATTGGAGGACGATTGAGGGAGGCACCCTCCTTGAAGGTAATTTGTGTGGTATTCATTTTCTTTTTAAAGAAAGATAATGATCTTGAATAACACTCAAGAACCTGCTCTGATACCACATGAAAACAATAGGAATACCCACAATAACCAAGAGGGGGGTGAATTGGTTAAAACTTGGTCTTTTAAAATTTCTTTATAGAATCAGAGTAAGGATCTTAATCACTTTTAAAACCAAGAATGCTTTTAATCAATCAAACCACTTAGTTCAAGAAATCAATAGCTCAAAATAGAACTTGTTTAGTAATGTAAAAAAAATACCAAGAACAAATGAGCAAGATGACTAATAGAGATTAAGGAATAGAAAATTAACACAAGAATTTATACTGGTTCACTTCTCAAGAGAAGCTACATCCAGTTTCTTCTAATCAACACTAGATTAGAGTTCCACTACTATAAATTTCAGTTCTTACAAGCTTTATTACAAAACCCTCTTTATCAACTATAGATAAAGACAAGAAATCTAAAACCTTATTAGACTTCTAGAGAACAAGAACTAGAGAACACTACTCTAGTACAAGCTTCAAAGAACAATTTACAATAGCACCAAAATAACAAAATTGAAAAACAAGTTTACACCCAAAGAGAATGGAGAGAAACAACCTGATGATCCAATGAATATGAATGCATGTGAGTTACCAATCAGAGTTGAATGAACAAATGAATTTCAGAACATGCTCTCCTATTCTTCTTTGAAAACTCTTGCCCAAGAAATCATTCAATACCCATGAAGATTAAAGAGTGGGACAAGAAGTTGGTTAACCCAGAAAAACACTTTCTATCTTTGTGATGGCTTGTATGTATTCAGAAAATTCGAAGTATACTGATTAAAAACCAAGCCAAGCCTTACTTCTATTTATAACAGACTTTTCCAACTAACTGTAATCGATTAAACGCGCCAAATAATCGATTAAAAAGCCTTGCGTAATCGATTAAATTGTCACTTAATCGATTAAAGTGTTCATAGCATTTCTGGGTTTGAACAACGAGCAAAATAATCGATTAAAACGATCTGTAATCGATTAAAGCAGTGATACATGTATTTCTGAAAAGCCTTGTTTAATCGATTATAGAAATTTGTAATTGATTAAACCAGTGAAACAAACTTTTCTAAGAATCTTATGTAATCGATTAAAGAAGTGAAGCATGGTTTTCTTTTAACACTATGTAATCGATTACAAGCAATGGTAATCGATTAAATTGTTCTTCAAAGCTTTTCTAGATTTTAAAAAAAGCAAATAATCGATTAATTCGCAGTGTAATCGATTAAACCAGTGAGATTTGCATTTTCCAAAAACATTGCCTCTTTGATTCTTTTTCAAAAATTGCTTTAATTCTTTGATGAAAACATGTGAGCATATAAATGATTAAGTGCATGCAATGCAAGGATCAACAAATTGACCTCTTTATACACTTCATTTGGGTTTCATTCTTCCAAGGCATGTGAAAAGCTCAAAACAATCTTCCAAGTCCTAAGCTTCAAGCTTCAAGTTGCTCCTCCTATATCCAACAGAAGATTCTATTTGTTTTGCTTTGTAATGAATATCCAAGAAAATAGCTTCATTAGCCTTTGCATCAAACTTGCCAAGTGACTCATTTCCATTGTTTAAAACAAAACATTTACAACCAAAAGCTCTTAGGTGAGAAATGTTTGATTTTTTACCTTTATATAATTCTGTCATACCCTAATTCTGTCCGGGTAAAATGAAAAAGAAAGATAAAAAATAAAAAATATAACAATTAAGAAAAAAAGGGAACAAAATAAAGAAAATGAAAAAAAAGTAGTAAAAAGAAAAAGAAAGAAAAAAAGGGAAAATAGGAGAGAAGAGAATAGTTTTTGAAAAAAAAACAAAGAAAGAAAAAATATAATAATTAACAAAAAAATAATATATATATATATATATATATATATATATATATATGTATGTATGTATGTATGTATATAAAAGAAAAAAAGAAAAAGAAAAAAAAGATAACAAATATAAAAAATAGAAAGCATAACAGTCTAAAAAAGAAGAAGAAAAATGAAAAAAATGGGGCCACAAGGCCTATTAGGTCAAAAGAAGCAACAGATAAAAAGCACTGAGGAAGCAAGAGTGAAGGGAGATTAATGGCACAGTAAGGAGGAATGGATCCCGGAGAGTGTAAATGCACTAATCTGACAGTGCCATTTGGCACCACATCAGAGGAAGCAAGAAGGGCTCTCAGGTGAGCCTTCATTCTCCCATTTCTTCCTCTCTCTTTTCCCTTCCCCTTTCTTCTCTTCTCCTCCTTCTTTTTCATTTTTCACCACCACTGCGCTAGCTCTGGCCACCACCGCGACCACCACTGCAGCACACCACCACGAACCACCACACACCACTGGCACCACCATCACCAACGCGCACTACGCCTACCTCTTGCATTAAAGCCCTTTAATCTTCCCCAAACCACCACCACCACCACCGCGGTCACCACTACGGCCACCACCGCACGCCACCCCCATGGTAGTCTCGCACCACCAGGCCCCTTGCTGGTGGCGGCAAGGGGCCATGCCTCTTCCACGAACATGCACACTTCTTCCGCACGCATTTGGCTGCTGGCTACTGTGCCCAGCAATGAAAACGCAGGTCGGGTCGGGTCGCCCTGGCTTGGTTCCCACCCTAGCCAAAAATAATAATAATAATAATTTGTTATACTTTTTGCACCACTAATTTAATAAATACACTCCCTTAACCTGTTGGGCATAGCCCATTTTGAAACAAACTATAATATGCTATTTATTCCCATGTTTTCATAAATACACCCTTTTCGAGTTGGGCCTGGCCCATCCCGAAACAAAGTAAACAATGCTATTTAGAGTCCGCATCTTCATAACTGCACAACCCTGAGCTATTGGGCCTAGCCCACTTTGAAACAAAACACCTAATGTTATTTACACCCCAATATTCATAAAAGCACCCCCTATTTGTTGGGCCTTGCCCATTTTGTAATTAAATAAGCATTGCTGATTGCTCTCCCTTTATTCATGTATGCACCCCTAATTACTAAGTGTACTCCCCACTTCTATTCTATCCCTTTCTATTATCATTTGATTACGTAATGTTATATCAATTATTCATTTATTTTTTGCATTAGTATCTTTAGTACACGTTTATGTTTCGTGCACTCCATGCTGGGTCTCCGACTCGCTTGGTGGTGTTTCAATAACACATGGATAGGTTTTGTGAATATCATGCTGGGTTGCCGACTTGCTTGATTTCATAGAGTTTATCGCAAATCCAAAATCTTTTCTAAAAAAGAAAAAATACTCAAATAAAGGATCACCCAATTCTCCTTTTTTCTCAAAAAATTACATATTACTCGAGATTGCTTCAAGGTCCAATGCCTTAAGCAATTCTCTTCGCTTTTTCTTCAAATTCAACGTCGCTTCAAGGTCCAATTCCTTAAGCGATCCTCCCCTCTTTTTCTTTGAATTCAACATCATTTCAAGGTCCAATGCCTTAACGACTCTTTTTTATGCAATTGAAACAAATCTTTGAAAAATAATAATAATAATAAACTCAACCCAACACACAAGCTCTTTTCTACAAAGAACTACGTAAGTCTGATTTCCTCATTGCACTTGGGGATACGTAGGAGCGAGGGCAAACCCCTTGTTGACCTAAAAAACTAAAAATATATAAAATCTTATCTTTTCTAAAAATAAAATTTGATATCCTTTTCTGAATAAACAAAATAAAACAAACATAATTCATGTTTAAGGGAAGATAAATAATTAAAAAGTCACTTTATTTTTAGCACACTCGATTAAAGGCTGTTGTCTTTGAGACGGACGCGTGGGGTGCTAACACCTTCTCCATGCGTAGACGACTCCCGAATCCTTTTATCTTAAATCGTAGACCATTGATTGAGTATTTTTTAGTTTAATATTTTTCTATTATTCTTAGCTTATTTGAATTCTCTTGGACTTTTATTTTCCCATTCTAATTCAGTTTTTGCCTTAGGCAAACAAGTGGGCTTAATTGATAATTGTTGCTTATTTTCGGAGTTTTTGCTTACTTGACCTATCTTTCTTGTTCAGAACCTAGAGGGCTCTACAGAACTCTAAATGGCACATATGAGTAGTCACTGGAAAGATAAGGAAAAGATATACAAGTTTGTCAGAAATAAGCCAATGCCAATTCTGTCATTTTGAGGGTCATTTTAGGCTTGGAAGTCAGAATCACTACACTTGAATTTTGGGCTGCGAGATTGGTGTAATTAGTAATTAGCTAGATTAGTTGGACTTCATTATGGCCCATCCTTCTCTACTGACTCAGTCACTATATTTAAGTGATTTTAGTTATTTGGATGGACACACTTCATTTTAGCAGAAACACATTTTGTAGTGACTTATAGAAGTTTTTAGAATTAAAACCCTTTCTCTTATTTTCTCTCAATTGTTCTTCATTGTTCTTCATTTTCATTTCTATTCTTCCATTTTCTTGCACTGATTTCATGGGGCTTTCATTGATGATCATGGAAGGCTAAACAATCAATCAATCCAAGGATCCAAGCCCAAGCAAAGAGAATTTGAGTTCTGGTTTGATATTTCAAATTATGTGCGAATGTTCACTTTCTTATTCAATCCTCTATTCGATTTTCATGATTATGAATGTGTTTAGGATTGAAAGTGGATTATATAATAACCAAGGTTAAATAAATAAAAGAAAAGAAAGAAAAATTTAAATTTTCTATATTCCGTCAGAAAAAGCGTTAGCGACGGATTTTGCGACGAATTTCTGGAGCCGTTAGCGTGAGAGTGGCGCAGTAGCGCCACAGATGCTGGTTTTTGGCGTGAGTAGCGCCAGATTGGCGCGGTTAGCGCCACAGACACTGGAACTTGGCGCGGATAGCACCAGAACGCGACCTGGACCACTATATAAGGTCATTTCACGCAATTTTTGGGCCAAAAACTGCTTCTTCTTCTTCCTAAAGCCATTTCCTCCATTAATGAAGTAAAAAGCTTCATATCTTCTCCATACTTCATCTAAACACTTCCTACCCAACTAGAAACTTGATTAGAACTCCTCCATAAGCTAGATTCCAGCTTCAATTTCTCAAGAGAACCATCAATCGGAAAAATCCCGTTCTCTAGAGAACTTTGGGAAAACTGAGTTTGGAAGGGAAAAGAGGCGATTCAAGGATGCTAAAGCTTGGAGAAGTGATCCTCCAGCCTTCCTCGACTATTTAGAGGTAAGAAACTTGAGTTTTACCGATTGATTTGTGAAATGGTTATTGGGATGAATAGTGACCCATTTGTGATAGGGCTGGAATTAGGCTTGGGTCCTTTAGAAAAGTA
>CM023955.1:23488039-23502332 GCA_013407115.1 Glycine latifolia
CTTGCGTAACATTCAATTTACATTGTTTTAGCGTTCTTTTATTTATTGTTTTTAACCCAAATCACAATCAAATTTTCTCAACATTATTATTCCTTTTCCAATATTCAAGATCATATATTACAATTAATTTTAGTACATCAATCTTCGTGGGAACGATATCTTACTTATCATTTTATTACTTGAACGAGCGGTGCACTTGTCGTGTCGCAACACCTAATCCTTGTGGAATTCTTCTTCAAGTTCAGTTCTTAAAAGTTCTTCAAAGGTAAAAAAAATTGCACCATTGAAAATCTGAAAATCTTCTTCAATTCCTTGTGTTGTTGTGTTTTTGTGAAAAATTCTGGTGGGTTGGCTTTGTGGTTGATTCTGCCACCTACCTTAGGTGTTTCCTTAAAGTTTCATGTGATTTCATGTCTTCATATTCTTCATGTGTTCTTGATATTTTTCTAATTTTCTAGCTTTGATTCTTGTCAACTTTTGTTTGAAGTGTTTTTTGTGTTGTATGACCACTTGTTTTGATTCTAATCTCATGCCTAAACTGAATTGAGTTGTTAGAAGCAAATTTTGCAATTGTTATACATCATTTTCGTGAATCATTCAATTTCCTTTAAGAATTTGTGAACTTGTTCAAAAGAAATACAAAAGCTGAAAAAAAATTGTGGAAGAAATAATCAAAGTGCAAAAGAGAAACAATTATGGACAGCCAAAAAATTATTTAATTGTGGCTGGAACAATACAAAGAAAAACACTATTTAGAAGTAAATCAAAGTTACAAAATTACAAGTTCCAAAATTTCCTTTGAACCAAAAAATTAAGTGAACTTGTATGACATGCAAATTTGATGAAATTTGGCTTCTAGCAATTGAATTTACTTGGAATATCCTCCTTGTGCAATTTAGTACAGCCCATAAAATCCTTGAGTTGTCTCATTAAATTCAAATTTGAGTTGTGCTTTTCCAAATTTTTGCTTTTGTTGCTTGTCTCTTAAAAATTCCAAGGTTTTGTCTTAGAGTTTTCTTGTTCTTTGACTCTTGAGTCTAGCCTAGAATTATTTCCTATTTCGCTATAGTAAAGAACCTTGATTTGATTAGAAGTTTTTGCTTAAGAACTATAGAGAGGAACAAGAGTGGAAAAAGGCAAGAGATAACATTATAGAAAGAGTCTAGATAAAGTGTGCAAACACGAGTGAGAGTGACAAACACTTAGAGAGTGGTGAGAATTTCCTTATATACTTGTGTTTTTGCTAACCTTTTCTTTTGAAGGATGAGTTCAATAGGAGATGAGGCTTTGTCACCTAGGACCTCTAGGTTGATGAAAGCCATTTCAAAACAAATGGAAGAATTGCAAACCAAAATGAATGCAAGGTTTGAAGAGTTACAAAGGGAGACAGAAAGAATGAGTCATCCAATGGGAAGTGTGGATGGAGAGGCTCATGGTGGTAGGAGGTTGAGTGAATATGCTTCCTCTCATGGAGGAAATTATGAAGATGAAAGGAATGAGAGGGAGGATTGAAGAGAAAATAATAGAAGAGAAAATAGGAGACATCATCCTAGGAGGCATAATAAAGATGATGAAGACTGGAGGGTGAGGAGAGAAGAAAGAGAAGGGAGGAATGGGGGATTAAGTGGAGTGAAAATAAAAATTCCAAAATTCCTTGGCAATAATGATCCCGAAGAGTACTTTGAGTGGGAGATGAAAGTAGAACAAATTTTCTCATGCCAACAATTTGAGGAAGAAAAGAAAGTGACTCTAGCAACTCTAGAATTTGGTGGCTATGCTTTGGTGTGGTGGAACCAAATTCAAATGGACATAGGGAGGTTAAGGAGACAAAGAGTAAATTGTTGGGATGACTTGAAGGCATGATTGAGAGGAATTTGTTCCCACTTATTATGCAAGAAAAGTCCACAACAAGCTTCAAAGACATTTCCAAGGCTACAAGAGTGTTGATGACTACTATAAGGAAATGAAATTGATGATGATAAGGACTGAAATTGTGGAGGTCCAAGAAGCAACCATGGCTAGGTTCCTTCATGGCTTAAATAAAGAAATTCAATATGTGATGGAGCTACATTCTTATGCTACAATTGAGGAGCTAGTCCACAAAGCTCAAAGGGTGGAGCAACAACTAAAATGGAGAAAAGCTTCCAAATTCTCCAATGGGGCTGCAACTTCTAGCTGGAAGGACAAGCCTAAAAGGGAAGTTCCTCAAGTGAAAAATAAAGAAAAAAGGGTGGAATGCTCAAGCAAAAAAATTGCGGATCAAACTCCAACAAGATCAAGCAATATCAAGTGTTTTAAGTGCCTTGGTAAGGGTCACATTGCTTCCCAATGTCCCAACAAGAGAACTATGATTTTGCTTGAAGATGGAGGCATAAAGAGTGAGTTTTCAAGTGACTCAAATATTCTTCAAGTGAAGAAGAAGAATAACTCACACTAATGGAGGCTGAGTAGGGTGATTTCTTGATGGTAAGGAGAATGTTGAGCAATTTTAGCCAAGAAAAAGAGGAAAGTCAAAGAGAAAATATTTTCACACAAGGTGCTTAGTTGAAAAGAAAGTTTGCTCACTTATCATTGATGGGGACAGCTGCACCAATGTGGCTAGTACAAGGCTTGTTGAGAAATTACACTTGCCAACAACAAAGCATCCAAAGCCATACAAGTTACAATGGCTTAGTGAAAGTGGAGAAGTGGTGGTAAATTCTCAAGTGCTCATTCCTTTTTCTATTAATGCTTATAATGATAATGTTCTTTGTGATATTGTACCTATGGAGGGTAGTCATATCCTTCTTGGAAGGTCATGGCAATATGATAGAAAAGTGATACACAATGGCATGGAGAACACTTTTGAGTTTGAACACTTAGGCAAGAAAATTATTTTGAGGCCTTTGACTCCTAGACAAGTGTGTGAGGATCAATTGAGGATGAAAGAAAAGAGAATTCAAGAGTTAAAAAAAAATACTGCACTTGAAAAAAAATTCTGCACAAAAAAAGGCAAAGAAAGTGACCTTCCAAAGAGAAAAACTAGTGAGAAGAAAAGAAAAGTGGAAGAAAATAAGAGCAAAAAATTTCATAAGATTAAAGAGAGTTTGTTCTTGAGAGGAAAAGATGTCAAGAGAGTGTTATTAGGAAGACAACCTCTTCATTAAAGGAAATTGAATGGAAAAGCACAACTCAAATTGGAATTTAATGAGACAACTCAAGGATTTTATGGGTTGTACCAAACTGCACAAGGAGGATATGCCAAGTAAATTCAATTGCTAGAAGCCAAATTTCATCAAATTTGCATGTCATACAAGTTCACTTAATTTTGTGGTTCAAAGGAAATTTTGGAACTTGTAACTTTGTAACTTTGATTTGCTTCTAAATTCTGTTTTTCTTTGTATTGTTCCAGCCACAATTCAATAATTTGTTTGGCTGTCCATAATTGTTTCTCTTTTGCACTTTGATTATTTCTTTCACAATTTTTTTTTCAGCTTTTGTTGTTCTTTTGAACAAGTTCACAAATTCTTAAAGGAAATTGAATGATTCACGAAAATGATGTATAACAATTGCAAAATTTTCTTATAACAACTCAATTCAGTTTAGGCATGAGATTAGAATCAAAACAAGTGGTCATACAACACAAAAAACACTACAAACAAAAGTTGACAAGAATCAAAGCTAGAAAATTAGAAAAATATCAAGAACACATGAAGAACATGAAGACATGAAATCACATGAAACTTGAAGGAAACACCTAGGGTAGGTGGCGGAATAAACCACAAAACCAACCCACCAGAATTTTTCACAAAAATACAACAACACAAGAAATTGAAGAAGATTTTCAGATTTTCAATGGTGCAGTTTTTTTTACCTTTGAAGAACTTTTAAGAACTGAACTTGAAGAAGAATTCCACAAGGATTAGGCTCTAGATACCACTTGATGTATGGCTGAACCATTAGCCATTAGTTTTCCCAAATCTACCTTGCAATGAAACCCAAACTTCAAGCAAACTTCAAGAACCCAAAACTGTCCAGCATTTCATGTGAAACCTTGGCTGGTTGGGAGCTTTTAATTTCAGCAATGGAAGATGGAAGAGAGGTTAGGTATGAAGGTTGAAGACACCATGGAGAAGTTATCCAATAAGTCTAGGAAGAATCACCACAATAGCTTGAAGCCATTGATAAGAAACAAGAGGTTCTTGCACAAGAACAAGGGAGAAACTCTCACACAAATTTTCAGATTTGTATTAATGAACCAAGTTAGTTTACATTCAATTTTGGGCACCTTATAAAGGCCACAAAATTACAAGCTAATGCACATGAAATGACAATTCAAATGAAGCTTGTAGTGCACACTAAAGAAGCCTAAAGCAAGCTTAATGAAGCTTGTGGTGCAAGCTTCTCCTAAGTGACACTTGGCTGTCCCATTTTTGTGAAAGTTGCAGTATTTTTAGCTTCTACGTGCAGCCAACTAATTCACAAAGTTGCTACACAAATTACACACAAGTGCACCTACACATCTTTACACAATTGCACTAAAAAACCTTTTTATTGTTTCTACTTTTGCTTCAAACAAGTGCTGAATTTAATTGGAATTAAATTGAACTTGAGACATTAAAATCCAGCCCTTGTTATCCTTAAGTTGGTGTGCTTCCTCTTGTTTGTCCAAGTTAGCCTTGAAGTGCTTGGATTCTAGATCTTGTCATGGGTCCTTTAAAGCTCACCAAAGGAAGTGCTTCAAGCTCTCCTTCTAGACCTTTGGCTTGGAATGGACCTCCATCATTAAGGAACGATGTAATGGTGACAATTGATGAGTTGACTGTCGTGTGAGTCATGTGTGTGTAAGAACTCAAAATTAGATACAAGAACTTTTCTAGACAACGAACCAAAAAGATACGATGATTTTCAAATTGAATAAAAAGATAAAATGAAATTTCAAATAAAATAATAAAGATAAAATTGAGAAGTTAAAAAAGATAGTAGCTTATAAGCTAACTTATTTTCCATAAGTTACTTAAAGTAGTTTATCAAAATAAGCTTGTGTACCAAACAAGCTTATTTTGGTCAAAGAAGCTTATAAACTAGTCTAAAGAATTTATAAGCTTCTTAACAGGCTTATTTTGGTCAAAGAAGCTTATAAACTAGTCTAAAGAATTTATAAGCTTCTTAACAGGCTTACCAAAACTTTTCTCCTTTTTCATTTTTATCCTTATTAATTTAATTGAGATTTTTTTAACCTTTTTTATTCAAGTAATTCATTATATTCGATCCTTTTTTGTCATTTTACGTTTACCAACTAACTTACCCAATAATCTTACTAACACTTTTAATTTATTTAGTTAGCTTATAAGTTCAGTTTTTGACTATCTTATAAGATTTTGCTAGATTATAAGTTAGTTTTACCAAACACAAGTGTGTCCGTTAGTGAACCCACCTTTCTTTAGTGGATTGATTCATGGACTACTGTCATTATTATAATATACGATACTACCATGGTTGAAATTATGTACGTCAATTTAGATGTAAAATTATTTGGTGCAAAACCATGGTTGCAAAATTTGAGTTTGAAAAGTTCAAAAGGATTCATTTCTTCATATGGAAATTGAAGATAAGGAAAATTGAGAGACAACTATCTAGATGTGATTGAAGGCAAACCCACAAATACTACTAATGAAAAGGGAAAATGATGGACAATAATGTTGTTTACCAATTAGCACCTAGCAATGGAAAGTTGAATTTTGTCTAGCATTGCAAAAAAGAAGTTTGTAAAGGAGATTTGGGATGCTCATCAAATTCTATAAGATTAACTTTACACCATAATATTCTTAAAGAGAAAATTTTACACTCTTTGAATGAGTGAGTCCATATCTATGGTGGATCTCATCAATAATATGAAAACTTTATTTGCTTAGCTTACAACATCTGATTTTAACATAGTAGAAAATTAATATGTGAAGCTTTTACTTTAGAGCTTCTCAGATGCGTATGATCAACTCACCATCAACATTCAAATAATAGTATCGCCAACTGTTTATACTTTGATGATGTTGTTGTGCCTATTCTTGAAGAAGAAATTAAGTAAGACAATAAGGAAGAGAGATTGGGAAATTCAAAGCAAGTGGGCATATCAACAAAACATGGTTCTAGTTGGGAAGGAAAAATCTCGATTAGTACAATTGTGGCATGAGATGAGAGGGCACTTGAAGAAAGATTGTTGGCTCAACTAGAAGCATGAAGGAAATTTTTTTCAAGCATCTACCTCTTAATGTTAACTCCGCCTATGTGTGTTTGCATTCATGGCCTGTCCCAAACCAGGATAAAGGAGGAGGGTTGGCGTCAGGGGTTGCAAACCGACCGTAAAAAATCAGCTATTTTTATGTGATGAACCTTTATGATATTTTGTTGGGGCGTACCCTTCATAGCGACGCATTACATCGAGCCCCGAGTGTAGCGAAAAATAGGCTAGGGTCCTTGCCATAAGGCAAGGCGCTACATCAATCCCGAGATGTAGTGATAAGTGAACTAGGGTCCATGCCAAAAGGCAAGGCGCCAAGTCTTCACCCGGATTTGGTGACAAATAGGCAAGGGTCCCAACACGCAGATAGGCGAGCATGGCGGGAAAACACCGCCAAGGGGTTAAGGATGAAATTGGGAAGATGGAACATAGGAACATTAATGGGTAAACTGAGAGAGTTAGCAGATATTTTTTCCAAAAGGAAAGTGAATATTTTGTGCTTGCAAGAAACTAAGGGTGGGAGAAAAGGCCAAGGAAGTAGAGAGCGCCGGTTTCAAGTTGTGGTATACAGGTACATCCAAGATTCAAAATGGGGTTAGAATTATGATTGATAGAAGTTTTAGAGATAAAGTCATGGACGTAAAAAGGAAAGGCAACAGGATTATGATGATTAAGCTTGTAGTAGAGGATCTCATTTTAAAAATCCTTAGTGTGTATGCACCACAAGTTGGACTACAATCAAAATGAAAAGAACCAATTTTGGGAAGACTTGGAGGAGGTTTTGAGAGGGATACCCCGAGAGGAGAAGATTTTCCTAGGAGGATATCTAAATGGTCATGTTGGTAAAAACAGTGGAGGTTTTGTTAAAATTCATGGAGGTTTTGGCTATGGGACATGAAATGAGACTAGAGAAGATGTCCTGAATGTTTCACTAGCCTATGATTTGATGCTAGCGAACACATTTTTTCGAAAAAGGGAATCTCATCTTATCACTTATCATAGTGGCCAAAATTGTAGTCAAATTGATTTCTTTATGGCTAGAAGGGAAAATAGAAATTCTTGTATTGACTGGAAGGTCTACCTTGGAGAATATGTGGCGACACAACATAAGTTGGTAGTTCTAAAGGTTCGATTCAACAAAGTTCTTAATTTGAGGAAGAAGGATCAAAACCCAAGGATAAGATGGTGGAAGCTAAAGGAGGAAAAACAAATAGAGTTTAAGGAAAACATGATGCGTGAAGGACCATGGGAGTTTATTGATTAAGCTAATGAAATATAGAATAAGATGGTTGTGTGTGTCCAAAATGTGGGAAGGAGGGTACTGGGTAAAAGCAAAAGAAACAAAGTTCTTGCAAAGGAAACATGGTGGTGGAATGGAGAGGTGCAGGAGGCTATTAAACAGAAGAATGAATGCTTTAGATCTTTGCATAAATGTTCCAATGATGAAAATTTGCAAAAGTTTAGAGAAGCAAGAAAAAATGCAAAGAAAGCGTGCGGGAAGCTATAGGCAAGGTTTTTGATTATTTGTATAAAAATCTTGGGAGCAAGGATGGTGAAAAAGGTATTTACAAACTTGCTAAAATGAGGGATAAGAAGAGTAAAGACCTCACCCAAGTTAAATGTATCAAGAATGAAAATAAAAAAACTTTTGGTAAGAGATGAAAATGTAAGTGAAAGATGGATGAACTACTTTAACAATCTTTTTAATGGGGATGGCAATAAAAGTGAGTTGGATTTGGAGGACATTTCTGATTATCTGAATAGAAGATTTGTGCGCAGAATTAAGACACGTGAGGTTAAGGAGGCTTTAAAGAGGATGAAGAATAATAAAGCTTTGGGACCTGATGACGTCCCTATTGAAGTGTGGAGAGGCTTGGGAGATATGGCAATAAAATGGTTGACCAATATTTTTAATAAGATTCTTCAAGAAAATAAGATGTATGATGCTTGGAGGAAAAGTATACTTGTGCCTATTTACAAAAACAAGGGAGATATCCAGAATTGTTCTAACTATAGAGGCGTTAAGCTCATGAGTCATACTATGAAGTTGTGGGAGAGAGTTATTGAACATCACCTAAGGAGGGAGACCAATGTTTCCATAAATCAATTTGGTTTTATGCCAGGAAGATCTACCATGGAAGCTATTTTCTTGATGCGACAATTAATAGAAAGGTATAGGGAAAAGAAGAAAGACTTACATGTGGTGTTCATAGATCTTGAGAAAACATATGATAGGGTCCCCAAGAGAAGTCTTATGGCGGACTCTTAAGAAGAAAAAGGTAGCATTAAAGTATGTTAATGCAATTAAGGATATGTATGATGGGGTTAGCACATGTGTGAAAGCTTGTAATGGAACATCGAGGTATTTTCCTATCACGGTAGGTGTTCACCAAGGTTCGGCTCTTAGTCCGTATCTCTTTGCCTTAGTGATGGATGAAGTAACGAAATATATTCAAGAGGGAGTGTCATGGTGTATTCTTTTGCAGATGATATCATGCTTATTGATGAGACCAAAGATGGTGTTAATAAGAAACTGAAATTGTGGAGAAACACTTTGAAGTCTAAAGGATTCACGATAAGCAAGAGCAAGACGAAGTATATGAAGTGTGAGTTTTGGCGAGTAAGAGATGGTGATCAAGACACGGTGCATTTACTTGGTCAAGAGATACCCAAGAAAGATGTTTTTAGATACTTAGGATCAATTTTGCAAAAAAGTGGTGAGATTTATGAGGATGTAAATCATAGAATTAGAGCAGGGTGGATGAAATGGCGAAGTGCATCGAGGTTTTTGTGTGACCGCAAAATTCCCCTTAAGCTAAAAGGAAAATTCTATAGAACAGCTGTAAGACTGGCAATGTTATATAGGGTGGAATGCTGGCCAACACATAGACAACATGAGCATAAAATAGGGATAGTAGAAATGAGGATGTTAAGGTGGATGTGTGATTATATGAAGATGGATAAGATAAGAAATGAGGATATTCAAATAAAGGTATCAGTGGTACCGGTGTGTGAAAAGATGAGGGAGTATACATTGAAGTGGTTTGGGCACGTTATGAGACGGCCACTGGATGCTCCTGTAATAACAAGAGTTTGTTACCAAGAGCTCGACACAAAGAGAGGTAGAGGTCGACCGAAACTTACTTGGGGAAAGGTAGTTAAACAAGACTTAATGGAGTGAGATATAGATTGGAGGACAGTATGTTATAGGACGGAGTGGAGAAAAGCTATGAGCTTGATGGAGTGTTAAACCCATTAGTAATTCTATGTTCCAGTTGTTTCCCTTGTTTTAGTTCTTTTTCTCTTTATTTTATCCCTCTTCCTTTCACCTCTCTTTTATTTTAACTTATTATTTCTCTCTTGTCTTATTTCCACTTTTTTCTTCCTCTTTCCCTTTCTCTTTCTTTTTTTCTTTTTTTTTTTCTCAGGGTTCATCTACCACCAACTCCAATTAACTTGGGTTAAAGGTGTTGTTGATATTGATGTTGATCTACCTCTTAAGGCTGTGTTGCAAGTATGTCTAATGATGGAGAAGCCTTTTAAAACAAAGTAACAATTAGTTCTAAATGCCAAAATATAAAACTTCATGATAATTGGGTATTGGATTTAGGTGCAACTAAGGACATAACTCGAAGTCAAAATGGTTTTGCACTTATCAAGATTAATACAAATGCATTATTAGGATTCTTTTTGTGGCCATAATATAATAAAATAGAATATGATAACTATCTTATCATATTATAATCCATTGTTTATTCCTTATTGGTCTTGGTTACAAGTTAATAAATTTTCCAAACACAAACAAAATTATGGTATGTTCTTATCAGAATTTATGGAGTTCACTTGGATTGAAATAAAACTTCGGGTTCTTTTTAAATATCAGTAAAATCATTTAATACAAAAAAGCTAATTAAACTTTTAGTCTTTTAAAAAAAATTAGATTTGTATTTTAGTTTTTTTATGATAAAAGGACCATTTTTAATCTTTTATTTATTTTCATTCGTCAACATTAATCTATCTGAAAAACTAATTTTGTCTATTTTTATATTGATGAATAAAATAAGGGACTAGAAATGGTAATAAAAAAGGTTTATATAGGGATTATAAAACAGATGGATAAGAAACTTTAAAAGAAAAAGAAATAAAAATGTCTTCAAAGAATTTAGTGGGAGTGCAGTGGACTGGTAACGACGCCGTTTAGTTTCCGTGCGACATTTTGCATTCGCCAGCCCAACACGCGACGCCCCCAACGGCTAGTTCCCGAATCATCATGTGACCGTTCAGCACAACACCCAACATTGAAAACACATCATTACAAGTTTCACAAAACACCACTTTCATTATTATTATTCCGCAAAATCCACTTTCTTCGTTCCAAATTTGGAGCTTGCAGGCATTGCTTTGAGCATCTCGTTTTGTTGGTCCCAATATTCAAAACAAATCATTGCTCCCTTGTGATTTGTTTCATCCAGAATCTTCACAAAAACACCATTTATATATATTTGTAGGCAAAATTTGAGTTCCTTGTTAGGAAAATGGTGTATTCGAAGGCACCCACAGCGTACTACTCGACCCTGCACGACTCAATCACTTCTCTGTGCAAGACCATTTTACCCTTGGGCCTCAAGAAACAACGGTGTCTGGTTTCCGCGGAGCAGAAGCTATGGCAGCTTCAATCCGACAACCTCAAATGGCAGCGAGACTATCTCAACCAGATGCTGAATTTGGTGGCTCTTCACAGAGATGACATTCTTTCTGAAGCCGAGGTTTCGGCTTTCAGGACCCATTTGCTTGACACCCTTCTTGCTTCTCCCCCTTCGCACCAGGATCATGCCCTCATCATCAAAGATAAACTTATCTTTCTGCAGGTTACTAGTTACTGCTAATTTTGCCTACATTAAAATTCAATTGGCTTTGGCTCAAGTCTTCGAGATTCTGTTGCCTAGAGACTAGAGTGATTATATTTCTTTAGTAAAATGAAGGATCCTGGCACCAAGGATTCTAGTTCAGTTAGTTTAGTAATATCCGTGAGTTATTGTAAACATTTTGGTAAATGAGTTGGATTCTTAGGGATAAAAAAATGAAGGATCCTATTAATGAATGTTGTTAAATATTCTCAATTACTTAAAATAAATATTTTTGGTATGATGAATACTTTTTTTTTTTTTACATGTACATTTAATTTTTATATATCTAACAGATGTCCTAATGCTTTATTTGGATTGATAGAAAAAGGCTATATTGAACATAATAGGATAGAATTAAGGTTTTCATTTGTGATCATGGTTTTGATTGTGGTTTTATTGTGATCCTTAGTGTTTGCAAAAAATTGTAAATAGATGAGTTGATGGCCCCGATCTCAATTGTATCTGCTGTTTCGTTGCAATATTTGATGTTGTGGAGAATTACAAACAAATGTTTCTGATTAGCCCAATTGTAGCATATACTCTACCTTGAATTTGCTACTAAGATCACAGTTATAGAACATTTTTTAAAAATTTTGGAGAGATTATTAATAAGTTCCATTTTTTAATTGCTTAGTTGGAATTGAAACGTGACATGATTGCTTAATTATTGACACAAGTTATTATTTTCCTAAGATGAATTTCCCTTGTTGGTATGTTGGTGCCAGGAACTTCTTAATGCAAAGTGCATTTCGGAAAGGGAGTATCACTCTTCAAGAAGGCCTTTGCTTGTGAGACTTGCAGTTCAAGGAGGTGAGATTGAAGGCAGGGATGTGATCATTGCAGGGTCAAAAGACACGAAGCAAGATTCGGAGGAAGAATGGTCAGATATTGACTTGAAGGATGAGCAGTGCTTGGTGAACAAAGAGAACTCAAATTCCAAGAAGACATCAAAACAGGCAAGGAAGCAGGTTGTTAAAGGAGCAACCTCGGTTTTCAGCTTTGGCTCTTCTTACAAGCCTAGCAAAACCTCAACGGAGAGGAGCATATTCGATTCACCCTCTTTACACAAGCACTCAGCACAATCAAAAATGCCTTCTCCATCTATCTATGCACAAAGTGAATTGAGGCATTCTAAGGAAAACAACCCCTTCTGGGATGGGCCGCAGAAGATGAAGAGGAAACCATTTAGAGCTCTATTTCATAGGGATAAGAATAAGAAAGAGGGGAAAGGTGGTGGAGATCATCATGGTCTTGAAGCAGCAGAGAAATCAGCTAAAAAACAATGGGGGTTTGATGGGTTGAGGAAATGGAAGAAAAGTGACACAGATGATGACACAGTTCCTTTGTCTCTAAATGAGAGGTCTGATAGTGAGGCATACTTGCCTGCCTATCAGCTTTCTTCAACAATTCCATATGGTGAGCTTTCAATGAAGAACAAGTTGCATTCTGATCTATCACCATCTGATTTTTCCATGGATGATAAGGTTTGAGACACTTCTTTTGTTTTTAACCTGCAAATTACATTTTCTTTTGGAAGTGCTAACTTTGAACATTGAGCCAATTTTGTTTATGAATAAAGAAGGAGCTGTCAAGAACCCCTACAGAAATGAGGAGCACTAACACAAATCTCAACTTCTCGTATGTCATTTTCCATGTTTGATATACTTCTGCATAATTATTGGTAACTGTTACATAGAAATGTTATTATTGCTTACTATTTATTGTATAAAACAGGAGGGATCAGAAGCAAACAAATTCTACCAAACTTCCAGAGTACTACAAGTCCGAGTTAGAAAGTGACTTTCCCAAGTAAGTCCACATAAAAGATCTTATATTTGTGTCTTGTTGTTGACCCCCCCTATGATATGACGTGCTTAAGCTGTTTGGAAATTAGAATGGTTAATGTGGCTGCAGCTGAATTTTATTTTATTTTTCATTATTCATAAACATACTGACATACTTTATAACGTTGGATAACTTAGCACTAGAATCTATTCTTATCTGTTCCAAAAGTTGCAAGTTAAACTAATAGTGTCCTTTCTCATTTTGTCTATGTATTGAAGACCATTGGATATGGTGAAGAAACAATTCAAAGACAGTGTTGGAGAATTTGAAAAGATGCACAATGATGCAGAAGAAAAACATGAAAACCCAATGGGGTGGACAACATTTGAAGACGAGGAAAACCTTCACCCAAATCTTTTTGTTCATCAAGATAAATCATTGTGCAGCAGTAGCATGAGTCCATTTTCTAATGGTTACGTTTAGAGTAAGTGGATCAGCTCCTCTAGGAAACAAGTGGAGAAGTTCAAAGAAAAGGAATCCTCCTTGACTGTTCTTAAAAGTTCTAGTGGTTACTGTTTTCCTCCTTGACTGTTCTTAAAAGTACTAGTGGTTACTATTTTGAGTTATTTATACAATGTACGTATTTATATCATAATGTGGTCTCCTATGAAGAGTATAGCAAATATACATTGTTTAAATACTAATAATTTGTAAATGATATTTGAATTATCTAAACAATATTTATATTTATGTCGGCTAAAATCAGTTCATTTAATATTTTAATAGAAAATCATTCACTTAATTCGATGTTGAAATTTTATCAGCAAACCCAAGCAGTCACTTAACTGTCCTCAATCTTGTTCGTTTGCATCTTCCTTCCCCTTCATGTTCGCTTGCTGATATTTATTTGCAATGGTATTTAGTCTTGTTGTTATTCTCGTAACCAGTACTCCAGTAATCCCCTGCATAAGTGTGCTTTAGATTATAACACAAACATTTTTACCAAGTTGCAGTTGAGGACTAATGGGAACATGCTTTTTTAGGCAATAATAGATTTGAGTACTAAAAATGGAAATTTTCAATATTTAGAACTATAACGTAAAAGCGAGAAATCAACCCAAATGGTAATATCTATAATTCTAAAAATAACATCTATAAATAAGATGATATTCTTTTAAATCTAAACAATCCTAGAGTTTTGAAATTATAAATTTGAATTATTGTCAACAATGTTTCCCTAAATTAAAATTTTTGAGTTTCATGTTCAACTCCCAACTTCTCGATGCTCACCACAATTATCTTCTACTCTTTGGTATGGTCTCTATAACACCCCAATTCACAATTATCTTCTACTCTTTGGTATGGTCTCTATAACACCCCAATT
>CM023955.1:23531911-23545237 GCA_013407115.1 Glycine latifolia
TTTACTAACTATTTAATAAAAATATGACCTAAAACTAATCTATAATTAAGATGTGTTTGCAACACATCAGTGTTCCTAAAGTTGCAGCCATACAGAATGAGATCCTTGGCCAGAAAGCCTAATGAGAAATTGAGTCCTAGATTTTATGGACCATATAAAATCATCGAAAGGGTAGGAGAGGTGGCTTACAGATTGGAACTGCCAGAGGGCAGTATGATACACCCTGTTTTTCATATTTCTTTGCTCAAGAAACCAATCAAGGCTACTTGTTCTCCTCAACCTCTACCAGCAAATTTGAGGGAAAATAGGGAGCTGCAAATGCAACCTGAGAGGATAATAAAGCAGAGGATGACAGAATCTTGGAGACAGGAGGTACTTATCAAATGGAAGGATCTACCTCATCATGAGAACAGCTAGGAGTTGGCTGATGAGATGAAGAAGGTTTTTCTTGATTTGGACCTTGAGGACAAGGTCCAGCTTGAAGGGGAGGGTATTGATAAGAGTAGGAGGTGGGGACAATATTATAAAAGAAGGTGTAGTTAGCAATTAGCTGTTATTTCAGTTAGTAGGACTAATTGTTAGTTAGTAATAACTAACTGAAATTGAGGAGAGGTTATAAATAGAGGGTATCAGCTGAGGGAAGCGTACCTAGAAGGTAGTTGAGAGGGTGTGACCTCGAAATCACTGTACTGCTGGAGATTTTCTCCATTTCTCAGTAATAAAACTTTCTTTTTCATTTCTGTCTGAACCACTTCTATCACTATCCTAACTCCCCCTTTCCTAAAGTCCTAGCAGAAGCCAATCCAATTTTGAGCTTCTGGAGTTCAAGTACCTTCAAACTGGGGATGGAACAAAATAATTTGCATAAAAAATAATAAACATTAAAAAAAAATAAAACCCACAGCATCAATCAATTCATATATTCCTTTAATACACTCATAAGAACAGTCAACACATCTCTCAAAAATGGCCATCTTAATTAGCCAATGTACTAACGATATGAAACTTATTAAATAGTCAGTCAGCAGAAAATAGCAGCTTAAATATATGGAGTAGTTAAATTAATGATCCCACTTGCAATACGATTCATACCCGAAGTTTAGACAAATTATACTGTATAGTTCTGGTAAGAATGATGACCATGAGAGAACCAAGAGAAGACTGAAGGAGAAGACGTTCTTTGTACCATGGAACAGTTGGCAATATCTGTCCATACATATACTAGATTAGTATTTAGCACAATCATTACACTTTAAGACTTTGTCTAATGCCAAAAAAAAGGTCTTACCAGCTTATGAATTCCTGCATTGAAAGAAGAATCTTGACTAAGTATGAGAAGTATAATTAACAACATGTAAATTTGATTAGCTGTCCTCCTTCGAGCATCATATAATGCTTCTAGAATTGGCATTAACTGTTAATTTCGCAAAATAAACAAGGATCAGAACATGATACAATCCTCAGTCGTTGAAGATGCACTAGTAAGACCTGTATGATTACATATAAGAATGAGTTGACTGATTTTCAAATCAAGCAGATACATATATCAAATCATAGTCAATTCCCCTAAAACTTATACATGTGTCTTTAACCTATATACATTTATAATAAATTAATTCATTGCACTTTTTCCTTGATGGGAATTTAAGCTTATTTCCTCATACCAATGTATCCAAATCAGTCCGGACCAAGACATACTCCAGAAAGGTGGTATTCCCTTGCAACAATGAGTAAAGAAGTAGGACAGCTGTCTCATCAGCTAAGCACCTAGAGAGGATTAAAAGTTGAACTGTTTAAAATACTATCATATAAATCCAATACAATGAAGCATGTATTTCTACACACACACACAGAGACAGACTTGTTATTTAATACAAAATTATGATGCCACATGCATACACATAACTTCATTTAAAAACAGAAGAGAGAGAAAGAGGAAGGACACTTATCAAGCAGGTGAACAGAAAAATATAAGAAACACTCTGATTATAAGATTCACCTACAACTGATAATTGATACATGTTCTGATCATCTCATTTAAAAAAAAAAACAGAAGTTACCATCTTATCATGATAATATGCAAAACAAGTATATACCTATTTTGAATAGCATAACTCAACTATAACTAAAGGTAAGTTTGCTACAGATCTAGTAAGTCAATTGTCACCACACATACAAGTAGCCTCATACTCACATGCCAAGGGTATCAAACAACGGTGCAAAAGGCAACTTTACATGTTGGTCTTGGTCACTGTGTGCATTACCCTCTTTATCTACATGATCCACTGCATTTAAAGCATTGATAAAAAACTGTTGGCCTTTCCAATCAACTAAAAGAACATAGAGAAATATAAAAGATGAAAGATATATTACATTCACAATCAGTTGCACACACTAAGGCCCTGCAGTAAGGGTTTTCAGAAAAATATGTATTCTCTTTTGGTAAAGAATCTAAAGAGGCAGATACTTGATTCTTTATGACAGAGTAGCCCTCTCTCACAAGACATTTGTCATAATGAATGATAACAAGAAGCACTTGAAGACTGCTATCTGCTATTGGATTTCTTGAACCTTCACTGCTTGAACTGATCAAATAACTGAATGGCAATAATACAATATTTGCTGAATGGAGAAAAGGAAATGCCGAAAGATGTAACCATCAGTAAGTCTCTAATTTTGAACAATAAGAATCACAATATTTTATAAATAACAAAGTATGTTTGACCTCAAGTTCATAAATAGAAAACTATAGCTAGTCACCATACCGGCTGCAGAACCGACTCTCTTTAGCACACTATTCTGACTTCCATCATAAAAGATGGAATAAGCTGCTCTACTAAATGGAACACGAGGACGGGTAATGTAATTTAGAAGCAGTTTGCACACAACTGAAGTAACCAGATGGCTATCCTGCAAAGGATAACAGTGAACTAACTTGAAATTTGCTAGCTGGAGTACAGCCCAACTAAATAACCAAATTTCGATGTTTAAGTTTCAACTTCTTACCTGAGCCATCGCTGCATCAAGAAATGGGTTCACATCATTCGGTCCAGGAGATGGCCCACAAAGAAGCTGAGTTGACATTGCAATTATCATAAAATTCAGCAGCTCCAAATGTAGGAAATATGTGTTGGGGCTAAAATAAAACAATATATATCATCAGGGCAAAAAAGGTTTGCAGTTTCAGACAATAACCCTGACAGTCCAACAACAATCTACCAATTTGTTATCCATGATATACCTCACATCTATAGATGCAATAAAGTTGAGCACATTCCGCATAACAAGATTCTCAATGGTCTGATCTGCATTAGAATAGAGCATCTGGATAAATTTTGATAACTAGAAGAGGAAGATTCAGGAGCAGATATCTGGAAACTTACTAACCTCCCATGAAACCAAATAAATAAAGAATTTAATTTAAATGCACTGACAGTGAAAAGGACTTTTACACCTATCATACAATAAATGGTTGCCATGTTTAATAACCTTGTTAAATTTTATAATAACAACTTTAAAAGTCATAATTTCTGATTAGTTGACAGTATAAAAATTACACTGACAGTGCATCAAATTAAACTCATAAATAAATAAATAATAAAAGAGCATCCTAAGGTATTGACCAAGAGCAAAGACCACATTCTAAACTCTTAAGAGTGCTATACTACTACATACCTCTCAAAATATTTTTTGGTATTGATTCGCTATCATGGAGAGACAGGTACAACTCGACATCACCATCTGGAGCACTTTCAATCAAGTGTTTTAGGAACACTGAAGTGAAGTAAACTACATTGACAGCCTTTTCATAAACCAGCTGCGGCACACCAGAAGTAGACATAGACTCCTGCAAGTAGCATGCTAGATGGAACAAAATCTTGGCAAGATGCCTCGTATTATAGTTGTTTTCCACTGCCAAATGAAAACCAATAATTAGAAAACAAAACAACACCTATTCACAAACAAGCACATTAAAATAGCAAGATTTTGAATGAGGGAACCAACTTTAGCCTTCTCAATATCATAACTAGCATACAAACTATGTATTCAAGGCTTCCATGTTGAAATACCAAAAATTAATGAAAACAAAAAGGTAATTAGTAATTACTTCAGGGGAACACACGTAGAACTCAAATTACTTATTAATTCATTTGTTGGTGATTCCAAGTTGATTAGTGATATGGCAAAAATATTGTACAGAAGTAGGAGACAACCTCGCAGCTTTTGGGATTGAGTTAGGCTTAAATCCAAATCTTACAATGGTATCAGAGTCTATCACAGTGATTACTATTAATGTCCAGTCATGCAAAATTCACGCTATTAGTATCAGGTCCTCGGCTTGAGGGGGAGTTGGAGATAATGATATGGCCAAAATAACACACACACATACATAAAAAACTCAATTTTTTTTTATAGTAAAAAGAAAACTACAAATAAACAAATGAATGGTTATTCAGTGAAACAAACGCACACTTAAACAAAACAAGAGAATAATGAGAGGAAGCAATTCACAAACCCAATAACTGGCAAGCTTGGCGAAGGCGTTGGGAGGGCAATTCGGCATCGAAAGGAAGCTCGAGAAGCTTCTGCCAGAAGTCAGAGGAGAGAGGGATGGACTCGTCACCGACGAAGCTTCCGACGAGATGCTCCGCCGTGTCCCGAGTTGACAACGCTGAACCCATTGACTTGTTCTGATTGAAGAAAAAAATGGCTATTTTTTGTATGGCGGGGTTCAGGAAAACGGCATTGCGCGGAATCACGGTGAAATGCGAAAAGGGTTTGAGGTGGGTTTTGAAAATGAGGGGAGTTGGTGCAGCACAGACACAAGAAGAGGGGGAAGGAGCAAGAAATGGCTTCAAAACCAAGGCTTTTGTTTCCTTCCCAAACAAACTACTTGTCTGTTCAGTGACTTTTTAGTTTTGGATACAATGCAGTCAAATAATATTATGTCAAGCAGAATTGTCAGCTTTCATTAATATACATCTATATATATATATAAGAGACAAAATATTAGTAGACTTTTTTATTTTTAAAATAGCCTATTTAGTCTTTGAGTTGTGTTTGTGTTTGATATAGATGAGAGAAATAAAGTAGATCAAATTAGAAGAAAGAGAATTTAAAAAATGAGAAATAGAATAAAAATAAAATGATATGTTATGTTATTTGTTTTAAGTGAAATAAAGGAGAAATAGAGTTAATATAATATTCTAAAATTGTTTGGTATAAATATAAGATAAGGAGGAGAAAATTAAATAAAGACACAAAAAATTGATTTTTCCCCCTAAGTATAGCGTGATAACCAATGAAAAATGATTTTTACGTTTTAAGATTATTTTTATGAATACATAATTTATTTTCGGGCCCCACAACTTGCAAAGTTAACTCTCTTCTAAACCATTTATACAAAGCAACCAACTTTCAATTTTGTTTGCAGTGTATTGTTTCTGTTGTGGGAAACATGCACAGCCTGAAAGATGTATTTTTTGTTAATTTAGTCCCTATATTTTTTAAATTACCAATTTTCTGTGCAAATGTTACGATAGATTAGTCTAATCATTAAGTATGCGTAGTTTTTTATAACAATGATGGTGATGTAGCACATCGTTAATGGCACCACAAATCCACATGGCATACGTGAGTTTCACACACTCATCCAGATCAAAAGACTAATTTGCGGGTAAATTATTTTCTTGTTTACCTCTTTAACTCACCATTCCTTGATATTTTGTTACCATTTATAGAGAACCCTTGGTCGTTCCTTTTTTCTGCCATTACATTGTTGGTGGACAACGCCACAACGGTGTCGACATGCTTGCAGACTGTGATAGTTTGTTTTTGGCCACCGTGTGAAGACGAATTTTAGGAGCAATTTACTTTATGAACTCTTTTTATTTTTGAAATTTATGTTATTGTGAACAATATCATAG
Source organism: Glycine latifolia (assembly GCA_013407115.1). Lineage (NCBI taxonomy): Eukaryota > Viridiplantae > Streptophyta > Magnoliopsida > Fabales > Fabaceae > Glycine > Glycine latifolia. The sequence continues at coordinate 23,537,839 of CM023955.1, forward strand.
ATGTTATATGTAACGGGCTGTGTGATGAGCCCAAAACCAATTACTAGCAAGGATGAGATTAGAAGATTAAGGAAGATGCCAGCCCGTTATCAAGATAACCTTTTAGACTGAGAAGGGTCCATTATTCCACATGTGTCTATTTAGATATTTTAAAATACTTGTTTAATTTTATATTGGGGACAGCAGTACAAATAGGAGAGATGTTGGAATGAATAGCTAGCAATATTCAGAATTATTCTTCTCTTTCCTTTCTGTTATTTTCTCTCTCATACGAATTCTGCTTCTTTTCTTATCCACACGTCCTTCACGAATCTGCCATCATTACATTGGTGCTTTCATTGTATTCCTGAACCATGGCTGACAACACTCATCTGTGCGATTTAACCAATCAAGTCCACAACCACGATCAACAATTTGCGACACTGGAAAGAACAATGGATCACCGTTTGGAAACCTTTGAGGTTGCACAGAACCAACGTTTTGAAGAACATACTCAACAAATTGAGGACGTCAATCGTCAGATTTAGAACCTTTTGACATTGTTGCAGACAATGCAGAACCAGATCACTCAGTTGGGAACGAACAACCATGGTGGCCTTCTCAGTGCTCCTCCGGGGCGTAATGCACCTCCGATTCGTTCCATGAAAATGGATTTTCCTCGTTTCGGTTCTGGCGATCCTGGTCCTTGGTTATTTGCCGTTGACAGGTATTTCCGATATTATCAGGTTCCTGATTATGATCGCCTTGATTTAGTTTCTTTCAATTTGGATATGCCTGCTTCTTGTTGGTTCGAAGCTTTGTTTGGCACGGGTTAACTTCCAGATTGGCCTTCTTTTGTTACGGCGCTTCATCAGCGTTTTGGGCCTTCAGAATTCGACGATCCTTTGGGGTCTCTAGCTAAACTACAATAGACTGGTTCTGTTTTGGAGTTTCAATCCTCTTTTGAAATACTTGCTCGCCGCATTCCTGAGTAACTCGCAAGAGCCTTTTCATTATGGGTCTTAAGCCCCAGATTCGTAGAGCTGTTTTGGTGCATAGGCCCGAAGACGTCACAGCAGCTTTTGCTTTTGCAAAAATATATGAGGAACAGTTTGCTGATACTTGCAACATCAAACCTTGGCCCAACCGTCCATCCAATCCCTCCCCACCCACTCACTGTTCAACCTATATCCACCGTTCTGAACATAAACCCCACTAAAACACCTTTAGCCCTTCCTTCCATACCAATCAAGCGGCTATCGCTGACGAAAATGCAAGCCCAATGTGAAAAGAACCTTTGCTACAACTGTGATGAGCATTTTGTTGTGGGCCACCGTTGCAAAGGTCGAGCAACTCTTCTTTATTTAGAGGGAACTGAGGATAAATCCCCTGAGATTATTGTGCATCATTCAATGGATTCTTATGTTTCTGATTCACCTAACATCGTTTCTACTGAGGTCTCTCACGAGATCAGTTTTAATGCAATGTTTGGTCACAAATCCGCAAATTCCTTCCGTTTACAAGGTAAAATTCATGGGCAACCCATGCAGATATTGATCGATGGGGGTAGTACCCATAATTTCATCACTCTTTGTATGGCTACTCATTTACAATTAACCTTACATGCTATAACTCCTTTTAAGGTTCAGGTGGGAAATGGCGATGCACTATTATGTTCTGCAGTTTGTAAGGCTATTGTGGTGGACATTCAATCTCATTTGTTTACTGTTGAATTATACGTGATCGACCTCAAGGGAGCTGATTTGGTTCTTGGTGTACAATGGTTATCTACATTAGGCCTTGTTTTAACCGATTATTCTGCTCTTACTATGTTTTTTGTGTGGAATAAAGCCCAAGTTTGTATCACTGGAGATTTGCCAGCCACACCCAGCCATATTAGTTCCTCTCAGTTACGCAAGTTGGTATCGCAGGATTCCATTTCATCTTGTCTCATGTGCTTTTCCACAGCCACTACTTCTGACACTTCATTCAACTCCCAAAGTTCTTTATTATCAGACTTACCATTGCTACTGACCAGCTTCTTTGATGTTTTTGAGGAACCTATTGGACGACTACCTCCTGAAAGGCCTTATAACCATCAAATTCATTTGTTACCAAATTCACAGCCTATACAGGTACGTCCCTACAGATATCCACACTATCAAAAGAATGAGATTGAGAAAATGGTGGCAAATATGTTGCATTCAGGGATCATTCAACATAGTCATTCAGCTTTCAGTTCTCCTATTCTTCTAAACAAGAAGAAGGACGGCACATGGCGATTTTGTGTCGATTATCGCACCCTTAATGCGGTGACAGTCCAAGATAAGTTTCCTATTCCCACAATCGATGAATTGTTGGATGAACTCGATGGCGCCATGGTGTTTTCCAAGCTGGATTTACGCTCTGGCTACCATCAAATTAAGATGCATCCTGATGATATTCATAAGACAGCCTTCAGAACACATCATGGGCATTTTGAGTTTTTGGTCATGCCTTTTGGCCTCTCCAATGCTCCATCGACCTTCCAATCTACAATGAACAATGTGTTTTCCAAGTTCCTCCGCCGCTTTGTAGTCATCTTCTTTGATGATATTTTGGTGTACAGCCAATCCCCTCAGCTACATGTTGATCACCTCACAACTGTCTTAAGTACTTTAAGATCTCATTCATTATTTGCTAAGAAGGAGAAGTGTTTGTTTGCTCAAGCTGCAGTGCCTTATTTGGGCCATATCATTTTTGGCAAAGGAGTTGAACCAAATCCGGATAAATTATGGGCTATTTTACACTGGCCCATTCCAACTAATGTGACTCAAGTCCAGGCATTTTTGGGACTTTCGGGATACTATCGCAAATTCATAAAAAAATATGCATCTATCCCTACTCCCCTTTCTGATCTTCTTGCTAAAGCTGAGTTTCGTTGGACCATGGCTACCACAGAGGCTTTGAATCGTCTTAAGCATTTATTGGTATCCGCTCCAATTCTTACTCTACCTAATTTTGCCGAGCCGTTTGTGGTGGAAACGGACGCTTGTGAAGTAGGAATTGGTGTTGTGCTCTTACAACACGAGAAGCCTATTGCTTTCTTTAGTAGGAAGCTTTCTCCTACCATGCAGCGACAATCTGTGTATGTACGGGAAATGTTTGTGATAACATTGGCAGTGTCCAAGTGGAGACAGTATCTCCTTGGTGCCCATTTCAAAATTCGCACGGATCATAAAAGCCTACATAACCTGATGAATCAGGTCATTCAAACCCCAGAGCAGCAACAGTTCTTATCCAAACTATTGGGGTTCAATTTCACCATTACTTACAAGGCCGGAAAAACCAACACGGTGGCTGATAGCCTTTCGAGACTACCAGACGGGAATTCCGTGTGTCAGACACCCCAGTTATTGGCCATGTCAGGCCCGACATTTAATTTTACAACTCAATTACAGTTCGACTACAATTCTGATCCTTACTCTACTCAGCTTATACATAATTTACAACTAAATTCTACTGCCTTGTCGGACTGGAGCTTCAGAAATGGCCTCCTTTTTCATTGTTCTCGTATCTTCATTCCAGCTGGTTCCTCTTTGATCCATTACATCCTCCATGATTACCATGACTCAGTACAAGGAGGACATTCGAGTGTACAAGCCACCACCCATCGCATAACACGCAATTTCACCTGGAAAGGGTTACAAAAGGATGTCAAAATATACATTCAAAACTGTGAAATTTGCCAGAAATTGAAACCTGCCAATCACCCACCCCTCGGCCTTTTAAAGCCCTTGCAACTTCCTGATACTCTATGGAGTCATTTGATTTTTTATGGATTTTATAACCCATTTACCTTTATCTGCAGGTCACACCGCGATCTTGGTGGTTGTTGACAGATTTTCGAAGGTGGCACACTTTGTTCCTCTTCCTTCCACTTATTCGGCGTCCAAAGTTACTCAACTTTTCTGGGATCACATCAGCAAACTTCATGGCATCCCGGAGTCCATCGTTTCTGATCGTGACCCAATTTTCCTCAGTGATTTTTGGCATTCCCTGTTTAAATTACAAGGCACAAAACTCAATTTTAGTTCCAGTTACCATCCTCAATCGGATGGTCAGACAGAACGTGTAAATCGTTGTGTTGAGACTTACCTGCGCGCCTTCTCACATGACCATCCATCAACCTGGTCCAAGTTCTTGAGTTTGGCGGAGTATCACTACAACACGTCTTTCCACACCGCTACTGGAACTACTTCATTCTAGGCTATGTACAAACGTACTCCTCCAAATCTTTTAGCTTATTGCCTTGGTTCTTCTTCCAACAAAGTTGTTGACACGACCCTTTCGGATGGTATGAAGATGATGGGAACATTGAAAGAAAAATTATTCAGATCTCAACAAGTTATGAAGGCACAAGCTGACAAAAGGCGTAAAGTTTGGCATTTTACCTCGGGAGACTTAGTTTTGGTCCGTTTACAACCTTATCGTCAGATCTCAGTGGCACGATGATCGTTGCAAAAGTTGGCTCTACGTTATTATGGTCCTTTCAAGGTGGAAGAATGCATTGGCTTTGTCGCATATCGGTTGCGTCTTCCTCCTACGGCAAAGATTCACCCCGTCTTCCATGTTTCCTTGCTTCGTCCCTTTCGCTCCGGCCATCGTTATAAGATTCATCAGTTTCCGGCAACAACCACCCATGACCCTTTATTGCATACACCACAAGCCATTGTGAGCACCCGACAGATTTGGTGCAAAGGTGCTCTAGTTCCTCAGCTTCTGGTGCAATGGACTGATCTTCCGTTGGAGGATTCCACGTGGGAGGACCAAGATGTGATTTTGAATACCCCACACCATTCCTTACAGGGTTCTGAGATGATCGCCACAAGACCTTCTATGACTACGGAACAGGACCTATGTCACAAAACTAGCAATTTTATTCAGGAAATACCCAACAAAGGCTTGACCAGAGTATCCTCGACTGGTGATACTGTTTCCAGATGAGTTCCATCAGGGAATGAATCGATGCCTTCCGCCAACCACAAAAGTGAAAGTGAATCGCCTTTGTCTTTACCACAACTACAGCCAAAGACAAATACTATATCTATTCCTTTGCTCTAGAAGTCCAAAAGTCCCTCAGTTCAAGATCAAGCGTCAGCGGCTGAGATCACTTCTTTTCCATCGGCACCATCTGAGCCATCCATTGTAATTCATGCTACCCAGCTGGAGTCCACATCTCAGGTATCACCACCAATGAATCCAATGTTTACACCTATCTTGGGAAAATATTCGTCACGCCTTGAGGCCAAGTCGTGTTTCGAAGGGGGGAATGATGTAACAGGCTGTGTGATGAGCCCAAAACCAATTACTAGCAAGGATGAGATTAGAAGATTGAGGAAGATGCCAGCCCGTTATCAAGATTATCTTTTAGACTGAGAAGGGTCCATTATTCCACATGTGTCTATTTTGATATTTTAAAATACTTGTTTAATTTTATATTGGGGACAGCAGTACAAATAGGAGAGATGTTGGAATGAATAGCTAGCAATATTCAGAATTATTCTTCTCTCTCCTTTCTGTTATTTTCTCTCCCGTACGAATTCTGCTTCTTTTCTTATCCACACGTCCTTCACGAATCTGCCATCATTACATTATGGACAATAGTTTGTGTCCTTTTTTGTTATGGATACTGTCATTTTATAAATTTTATTAGTATTGCCAATATAATGAACATATTTGGCAATTTAGAATGAATGGATGCTCGTTTATTGTATAATATTGTGAACTATTTTTGTCAATTTGTTATATTTTTGGGGATTAAAGTGTCAAATTTTGGAGACCATTTTGACACTTACTTGTAAAAGTTAATTAATTTTTGCCTTTCAGTTTTATTAGATTTTCTTTGCCATACCACTTCCATTAACAAAAACTAAATTAAAATCCAACCTGAACTTCATGAGTTTGAAATCAATGGAAAATTCTCTTTATTCAAATGTATACAACACTAGTTAATATTTACCCTCATATTATTACAACACAAAAAACAAGACAAAAAGATACTTCTTCAAAATTTTCACTTTAGAGAAGAAGAATGATGAAGGAGAATCGGAGAAGAAAAAGGATGAAGGACAACAAGATAGCTGATATGTTGTTAGCATATATAGTTTTTAGGATAGTTTTATTAGGAAAATAGGAAGAATATAGTGAATAAATGCTAGAATAAGTGTAAAATTCATTAGTTTTATGTTTATCATTGATTCTATGCTATTTTGATGTTTAGGATCAAGAAAAGCAAGAAAAGAAGCAAAAGAAAGAGCTAACTGAAGCTGAGATCTCACGCTAACCGCGCCATAGCCACGCTAATCGCGCCTGTAGCACTGGAGGTTCACGCCAGTCGCTCCAAGCTCGCGCCAGTCGCGCCAGAACTAGCGCCAGTCCCGCGGACATCACGGGATTTCTGATTTAGCTTAAAGATAACATAAGAATGATGGATTTTTAGGGTTTTATGACCTAGGTATAAATAGAACCTTGGTAGGACGCATTAGGACATGAATAGACACTGAAAAACAGAGCAAAGAAGGCAAGATCAAAGGAACAAGGATTCAAGGCCAAGAAGAAGCAAGAAGAACAAGAATGAGGCAAGATTGAAGGGTTTGTGACTCTGCATACCTTAGCTTCTTTCTTTTCTCCTTTCTTCACATTGTATTAGGCCAGACATCATTATGTCTGACTAATTCCTTTGTAATTATGGTTTAGCCAAAAGCCAATGTGAACTCTGTGTTTCTTGAATTAATTTTAATAAAGTTTCTTATAATTGTTTTACTCTACTTTATTCTTCCATTATTATATCTAATTAGACTTGATTAATCTATTAGGTTACTTAGGGCTATAATTCACAATAGGAATATTGGGGTTTTAGTTTCTGAACGCAGTAGAGTGATAGTTGCGATATTACCTAGGGATAGGGATAAAAGACTGCAGATTCTTATTATGCTAGCTTCATGCTTAATCTATAGGGAATTACTAAGGGATTAGGATTTTTAAATTAGGTTAAAGGGTTAAATGACCGAGGAATCAGGGTTTAACTATATTAGAAAAGCATAAATCTGAATAATTACATTAAATAGAGTTAAATTATCAATTCAATTACATAGAGTGAACTGCGGTGATTGTACTTTACCATAATTATTCTTAAGTCCTGATCAACATTTAAACTACATTGTTTTTAATCTTCTTTTATTTACAATAATTAAATCCAAACCACAATTCAATTCTCTCAACAATTTCATTCATTCTCCAATATTAAAAACAAAATTACAAGTAAATTAGCGTAATCAATCCCCGGCAACGGCGCCAAAAACCTGTTGCCACACGATAAGTGCACCGATCGTTACAAGTAATAAAGTGATAAGAAAGTATCGTCTCCACGAGGATTGAG
>CM023955.1:23551115-23568089 GCA_013407115.1 Glycine latifolia
AAAAAAACAAAATGCTTAAATTATAATGACTAAGTGTGTGTTTGGATTGGCATAAAAAAATTATTTCAAATTAAATTAAGATTAAATAAATTTTTTAGTTTCCTAATTTATTTTTTAGATTCAATTTGATTTTTTAATTTTTTTTTCATCTAATTTGTTAAATCAATTAAATTTGATTTTTCCGTCTAAATTTTTTAAGTGATTTTAAACTGTCACACAATATTCAAAAAAAATGAATTGATTTTAAAAATTAGATAACCAAATTAAACTTAAATAATAAATCAGAAAACCAAAAAATTAATTTAGACAAATTAATTTTATGTTAATTTTGATAGAAGTAGAATTTACTCTAATTTATTTTAATTTTATCATGATTTTTATATGTATCATAATTAATTTTATTATGATTTTAAAAATAATCTGAATATATAAAATTTAGTCAAAATCAAAATTGATCTAATTTATCATAGTTTATCATAATTTTAAAGGTTATCCAACTATGCGTTAAAGAGAGTGTGTTTGTTTCAATAATTGATTCGAGATAGTAATTAATTTACACGTCTATGTTAACGACATTCACACTAAATACAACAGACAGAAAAAAATCCCATAAAATTTAGAGAAACACACCTCAAATCGATTGTGTATATAGATAGGATATATGTCCAAGTACATTTTTAGGATGCTAAGCATAAAAAATCAGATTAACAAAAGGGTGGAATGAATCAAATGATGAATCTAACTGACTGACTCAAACTCTTAAAGCAAGCATTACTACTAGCATTTCAAACAGTGACTCTCACATCACACCACAATGACTGCATCGCTAAAATTGCGCAATAATTAATACTCGCATAATTGTCAGTCATCAAATCTTCCACGCAACTGTGCTAATGCTGCAAAGTGCACAGCCATCGAGGGTCACTTAAAAAGGTATTTTAATTTTTACATAAAAAAATTACACCAAAACCCCCTTAATAACGTAGGATGTATATTTAAAAAAAACATTATTCTGTGTAATATAAAATCAATTATCATATGAGAAAAAGAATTATAATGCATAGTATAAAAATTTTTAGAGGAAATTACACTTGCATTATTTGTATTTTTTCAAATACACATGATATTCTTCCTTTTTTGTATCTTATAAAAAAAATTTCAATTATTTATCTAACATTATACTCAGATCCTCACTCTTCTAAATACTTTTTAATAATTTAATAGAAAGTAAATATAGTTATATTACTTTTAATAAAAATTTATGTTTAAAATACCCTCACTTCTTTCTCAAAATCACATCTTGGATTTTACAAACTCTCATCTTCTTCAACAACCCCTCATCACTTACCACCACCATCTCCTTTTTCTCCTCCTCCCTGTTTCAAGGAAGCATCACCTCTTTCTCCTCATCGCCATCTTCGCCCACCAACACGACGTCCGGGTGCACCCACTCTAGCCGGAGCAACCACCACCACCATAGTCGCCTCCACCACTGCTAAATCCACCTCCACCACCTCCTCGTCCTCCTCCGTAGCTTCGGCCACCATTATTGTTGCGTTTGATCCTTGAACACTAGCGTCGTCAGGTAAAAGTAATGTATAAAAAAGGTAGGGTATTTGAGAAAAATATAGGGGTGTAATTTATTCAAACGGACAATTTCGTCTGCTCAAATATTTTAATTAACATTATTTAACGATTTTAACATAAGGGATAAAAGTAATGTATAAAAAGGGAGGGATGTCGGGTGCAATTTGAGAAAAATACAGAGGATGTGAATGTAATTTATTCAGTATTTTATATAGTCATTCAATCCCAACCCACCATGTATAATAAATTTATTAATTTTTAAAATAATTATCTTAAAATAATTTAAACGATAATTTGTGATTGGATAATAATGTAAAAAATTGTCAATGCATAACATTAAACTTTCATTATATTTGTGTAACTAAGTTTATGAATTATATTTTTAATTGATCAAATAGCTTAATTATATAGTTAAATCCTTTTCAAAACATTTAAAAAAATAAATTTTAATTCTGACTTTTTTTTTGTTAAATATAGACCGACACGAATTTTATTAAAATTAAAAAATAAATTTGTTTATAAATTTTAATATTTTAAGTAATTTTAACTTTTATATTTATTATAATTATAATTCGAAAAATTAAATCTAAAAGATATGTCTTAAAGATGTATTTACATTTATCATTAAAATATTTTTAGGATCCCTACAAAATAAATATTAGACTTAGTTCTTATTATTGTAATTGATGCCAATTTTTTTTGTCAATCTCACACCACATATGTCTTGAGAGTATTTGATATGGAGATTTTTTAAAAAAAAGTTGAATTTCTTAAAAATCATATTTCTTAATAGCATGAGGTCTAGCTTAATTAATTGAGTAAATTACGTGACCTAAATTCCTAATTTTATTTTTACAAATAAAAAATAATATTATAACTATCTTTGGTATGTAAAAAGGATTTATGAAAATGTCAAAAAGATTTAATACAGGTAAATATGTTTAAAAAAATTCTCACATTTTACGAAAATTTTGGATTTTCATCCTTTTTGCTGAAAACATTTTAATGGATAATATTTTTAAAAACAATGTCAGATTTTCTTAAAAGTTTTCAATAATCATAACATTTCCCACTTAGAATTATATTAGTGGGTTTTCAGTCTTTAATGTGTATATAAAGGTTACATGTAATTCATGAATCAACATCATGGGTTGTTAATTAATTACAGTGCTAAGTATTCTACTTCTATATAATACATAATAGTTGTGTTAAAAAAAATATAATGGGTAATAGGATCAGTGAGATTGAACAGGGCAAACAATCTAGAAGTTTAAAATTAGTCCTTGTATGAAATACATCCTTAATTTGTGGTTGTACATAAAAAATGGATTAATCATTGACTCTAGGGCAGAGAATACTCTAACTAAAAAAAATAAAAATGGAAAACTTCATAAATTAGCACTAGATACACAACAACAATCTTAAGGTACATATTACTGTACGGTGGTTTTCTTTTCTTAATTATGAATCTGAACTTTAAATTACTTTAAAAGATTTAATTTGATTTTCAAATTTTAAAAAAAATAAATTTGATATCAAGTTTTATTAAAATGCTATAAATTTAATCATTTTTATTCAATTGAGGCGCCGCCGTTAGAATTACGAATTCTAGCGGGTTTTTATATACAGTGAGAGTTTTTAACCGTCTGTTTATTATTATTTAAAGAAATAGAAGCAGTAAAAGCACCAGATCTGTAATGCCGACGTCCAGAACGCTGAAGATCATCGTGACAGAGAAGAAAGAAGCGCCTGATTCGTGATGATTGGTTGGGTGCTTAAAATGCCCCATGATTCCGGCGCCGCATCGAAGCCCGAGCGCATATAATCGGCTCTGATTACTTTTCTTTGATCTGCAACGAAAAAAAACAAAACAAAACTTGTTCTTGTGTGATGTGCATCGATTGCATGGAGTTTGGTTCAGGAATTGATGGGTTCAATGGTGCGTTGATGGTGGATTTTGGTTTGGTTTAGGTTACTGTAACCAGAAGTTGTTAAAAAAACTCTTAAAATGCAATTTAAAATCGGTTAAAAATCGTCTCGTCTATTATATTATTGTATATGAAAATCGTAGATATATAAAATTTAAACTTTTTAGTGGTACTTGACAAAAATAGGGGTAATTAGACATTAAATTCACTAATTGCACTCTTTTTAATAAGTGCATTCAAATATTCTCAAATAAAATTTGCTAATTTCACACCTTATTTTATAAGTCTACTTTAATATTTTCAAATTAAAACTTACTAATTGTACTTCTTTTTTATAAGTAAATTAATATTTTCTTTTATATCTTAAATATTTATTATATCATTTCTATCATTATTCTCACACATTATCTCTTTAACGTGTAACTAGTGATATTATATGTATACGTAAGGTATCGTACTAGCCAGTTACAAAAATACAAAATCCTAATATTTTTTTAATTTTTCCTTTCGAAAAGACTCTAAATCACTGGTGATATAGTAATTTCTCTCTTATTTACTTAACAACTATCTAGAAAAGTATAGTGATTTCCTTTTATTTTATGTTATGATTTTCATAATCTCCTACTTTGGGTCCTTCATATTTCTCAATATTGTTGGTTCTCATCTCAATTGACTTAGTCTAATTATTGGCAAGTTTGCACAGGCGTAACAAGATATGAAGTCTTAAGTTGATCCATAGTTTAAGGTCTAATTTCAACAGAGATATATTATCACAAGAAGAAGAAATTATTATTGAACTTCACTTCTTTCTTTCTCTTACTAATTTACTTGACAATTGTCTAGAGTACAATGATTTTCTTTCTTTTTATGTTATGATTTCCACAATTTTTTCCTTTGGGTTCTTCATATTTCTCAATGTTGTTGGTTCTCACCTTAATTGGCTTAGTCTAATTATTGTCAGATTTGCACATGCATGACAAAAGATAAAACCTTAAGTGGATCAATTGCTTATGGACTGATTTCAACAAAGGTATATTATCACAAGAAGCAAAAATTATTATTGAACTTCACTTATTTCTTTCTCTTATTTTTGCTTCACACTCATTTTGTCATTAATAAACTATGCTAGATTTTGAAGTTTTTTAAATATCTTTCTAGTCTAGATGATATATTGTCTTAACTACCTTTTTAAGAGTTATGTGTTCAAATATATTTCTTATCATATTCTCTCTTTTCTCAACTCTGAAACATTCTTCTTCTCTGATGTTCTATGTCTTCTCCCCATTTTTCTCTCTTCTCTTACCTTCTTCATTCACTCAATTTATTTTCTCTCTCTTCTAAAAATAAACTAGTGAAATATCTTTTTATTTCTCCGTTAACCATTCAACATTGCAACCCTAGTTAAATATGCATTTGCCAACTACTGTGACTACAACTTCTACATAAATTTTTCATAGTGATTTGTAGCAACAAAGGTGAACAATTTTCATAGTTTCTATTTTCTTGGATGATTTTGTTTTGGCCTAATTATTTTCTTTGTTTTTTTTCTCCTTCATCAAAATTTCTCTAATATTGTGAATATGGACTAAATTTGTTAAAAAAGTTTATTTGATATGGCCTATCGGTTAAAGTATTTTATGGAAAAAGATACTAAATGAGTTTTTATAAGAGTAGATGATAATTGGAGAATTTTTTAAATATTTATTTGATTTTGTTCTAGACTGATTTATTGGTTGCAAATTATGTGTTTAATCAAATGTCAAAATGACATTTTTGGGTATGTTTCTTTATTTCTCATTTTACTTTTGAATTTATGGCACTTTTGAGACGACTTTTTATATGGGAACTTTTCAATTGATTTCGTTGGTTTGATATTATCTTATAGGATAAGATTTTTTCGTATACAATCTTTGGTTGTTGTTGCTTATCTTTTGTTAATATTACTCTTATTTATAATCAATAGTTCAATTATATTTGTTTGAAAAAAGTTAGTAAATGGAAACCAATGTTTATTGTAGAAATTTAGGTGAATGAGTAAAAGATCAATGAAATATTCAATTGTGAAATTTGATACATGAAGTGAAGAAAAGTGAAGAAAAGATGTAGGACAAAATAGAGAGAAATGAAGATATTACTTGGATAAATTGAAGTAGAAGAGCTAAACAAGTTGAAAGTTTACTAACAGAGTATTAATTTTGCATAAAGTTTTATAGTTGTTTTCTTTAATTTAAGTTCATAACTGAAAATATTATGTCTAGCAATAAATGATGTCATTTTGAAATCTTACATTTTTTTTTATCAAAGCTATGGTCCTACCTTTTTTTTTTTATCAAAGTTATGCTACAAACAAATTCAACCACCTACGCAAGTTGTATATATAGCAAATTCATTTTCAACTAATTATGATGTACATGACAGTTTTATTGATTTCATTGTACACAAATTCTCTTATATTATGATTGCTACATAATTTTTCTTGATTTTGGGATCACTTCATCTATATACTATCTACTCTATTAACAAAAATAATATTATTTATCATGTTATCTGAATTTAGGTTTCACAAGCTTATTTTATTTTTTATATTTCACTATCCTTCGTCAGGATGAAATAGAGCTGCCATGAGAACAAAAGTGTTAATGAATAAGAAAATTTAATTAAAAAACCTACCTTAGTATCAAGTATGATGACATAAAGTATATGATAATAGGTGCTATGAAAGAAATTGAAATGAGTAACGTTTATGTCTGTCCAAAGAAGCTTCTAATTCATTTTCACATTTGCCTATCACAGGTTCCTCTACATAGGTTGCTCAACTTTATGCTGACCATATTAAACTACTTATAAAAACAACTTTATATTATCATTCTAATATATATTTTCTTATTAACGACTTTCTTTACTTTTACAATTCATCATAATTCTAACAACATGTCTAATCATCACATCACATTTCTCAAATCTCTACTATCATTTAATTATTTACAATTCCAAAATAATAGCTACTCATACAAATATCTTGAATTTAACATATTTATATGTATAAATTTGTAACAATATAATTAATATATAATATAAGACATTAGAACAATTTTTGCAAAATTTTTTAATTAACATTTTCAATCATTATTCACATAAATTTACATTATTTAATAGACTTTATTATTAAACTCAAACAACACACGCTCTCCACCCATGCATACGCAGGGTCCCTTACTAGTTTATAAACAAAAACTGTTACAATTTACAATGTTAAAGATATTAATTTAATTGGATTGAAAAGTATAAATTAATATGTAAAAAGAATTTAGAGACTAAATTTAATATTTTAAAAATTTAAGAATCAAATTAAATCTTTTAAAATAATTTGAAGAATAAATTGATAATGTATTTTTTTTTATCAAAAATATTGTACAATGTTTGATTGTTTTAAAGTGAGGTTATATAACTAATTTTGAATATTTTTAGATAAAAATAAATAATTTATGTATTGATAACGTAATAAAATTATATATATTATTATTCAATTACAAACTATCGTTTATAATAAATTTATTAATATCTCTATTTTAAAAGTTATTCTAATAATAATTTTAATTGTTTAAAATATTTTATTTTCACAAATGACAATGTATAAAATTTGAAATTGAAATATAATTAAAACGTCAGCAAATTAATCTTACTAACTTGTTTTTGGTATAATCTTAGTAATAATTTTACAATAGAACATACATTTTTTTTTATTAAAAGCTACAAGAATTTGTTTTTCAAAGCTTAGAAAAAGCCCACACATAGTCTATTTTCTTCGTTACAGTTCTGTCTATCTGAAAGAAAGAAAGAAAAAAACAGCTTGTATCTTGGGTTAATTTATTTAATTTACATGTCATATTGTTCATACAATATTTTTTGTAATATTAATTTTTTTTTATCACATGAATTTTCTTATTACTCATTTCTTATTTTTTGTCTTCTCATCTGGTGTATATTTTTTTAAGTGAATTGTATAAAAATATCTCTTCTTCTTCTATAATAAACTATTAAGTGTATGAATTAATTAGTAACAAATTATTTAAGCTTAAACAGAGTTCAAGTTCTAACTTTTTAGTTACATTAAACATTAAAAATTAAAGTTTTATCAACTAGAATAATCTTACTTAACTCAAGTATAATTACTTCTTCTACTAGAAGTTGCTTGTAATCTCATACAAAAGAACCTTGTGTGATAAAAATGCTTATTTTAAAAAGTATTCCAAATTTTAATTTGTAATAATTTTTCTATTAAAAATTCACATTGATATTTTTGTTTGGCACAGGTCACGGGGAGAGCAACACTCTTTTCGGTTTTTATTATAATATTCAAATTAAAAGTGTAATTTGATCTTTATTATAAGGTTCAATTTAGAATATCTCTTGTAATATTTTTTTATTATAAAAATACTCTTAATTAAAGTCAATAGAATGACGTGACAATGAAAAGAACAAACATATCACATTATGTTTGTTAATTTTATTTATATGGATAGTCTTGAAACAAATTACTAATTTAAGACAAATTTAATATTTTCAATTCAATTAATTTTTTTAAAATTTTGATAAATTAGTTAATTGCATCTCTATTATTATAATAAGGATTCGAGGGATTATTATTTTCAAACATGTCATCTGGAAAATAAGAGATAGATATTCAATATAGATATTCAAGTTAGTCAAACTTTCACTTTCTCATATTATTTAAGAGATTGAAAATTCTAATTTCTTAAGTATTAGTACATTACAAACAATTTACAACTGATATATTAGTTCCAATTTGTGAAATATTTTATTGCTTTTGATGAACAATAAACCATCATATCTTATATTCTTTTATAAAAAATTATAATAAATTGACGAAGTAAAATACGAATGACTTGGTGTGTTTTATGTCAAATCTTGTATTTTTGGAACTTTCTTCAACTTTTTATTTAGCCAATCAAACAATATACCTAGCTTTGACGAAGAATACAAATGATGCGGAGTGTTTTTTTTTTTTTGTCAAATACTGTATTTTTAGGTTTGTCCACATTTTTTAATTTATCCAATTGAATACTTCTACCTACTCTCCTACTAAATTAGTAGCAACTCTCATATAAACACAAATCACCAGAATGATAGAATCGAATTATTCCAACACCATTCAAATCCATAACAAAATGCAAAAATCAATTATTCTATTGTTCTTCATTTCATAAATCATTAATCATAAAAGAGTAAAATATGTTTCGAGTCTTTTTTAAATTTGAAAAGGATTAATCTTGTCTTTCATTTTTTTTATTAATTTGGTTATTATAAAAATAAAAATATATT
Organism: Glycine latifolia; assembly: GCA_013407115.1. NCBI lineage: Eukaryota > Viridiplantae > Streptophyta > Magnoliopsida > Fabales > Fabaceae > Glycine > Glycine latifolia. Next base: position 23,559,974 of record CM023955.1, read on the forward strand.
TTTGTTGATATTTAATATTAACCCTATTAAACGATAATCTGATGTGGTTAACAAACTTATGAGTGTAATTTGATTACAAATAAATTAAATAATTTGTGATGGTTAAAATTTTCAATGAATTAAAAAATTTCTTATAACTAAAGATGGTCTAAGATTACAATTTTTGTCACTTTCTGGGTGATATTCTCACACTTTTTTGATGAAACGAGAGAGAAAGATGAAGTAATAGTGAGTTTGGGTGACTTTGGAGTATGTTTGAAAAGGTAAATAGAATAAATAATTAAGTTTGTTAATTACGCTAAAGAACCATTTAAAGAGTTACCATTGAAGACCAATAAAAATATATTTTATTTTTTGAGTGACCAAAGTAATAAAAAAATTATGAAGAAAAAATTAATATTTTTCATATTTTACAGAGACCAAAACATATTTTACCCATCATAAAATAACCCATAAAGTTAAAAATAATTATCAATCTCACAATAAATACTATTGCAAAAAGAAGGCTTTTGATATTTTCATTTGGTAATTTACACCAACTTATTTTTTAAGACTAAGTTAGGAAATGATAACTATAATTATCTTTAAATACATTCAAGATGTAACTTAATTACTAGCATACTCATTCTAAAAAAATTAGTATATCTTAGTAAATGCGCATATAGTTTGTTAACTTAACTTATTATTTTTTTTAAAACGAATAATTTAACAAGTTATAATTTTATTGTTTTTAAATTCACTCAAAGTGTAGCTTATTAACTTGCTCCTTTTATTCTAAATAAACAAGTAATGTAAGTTAAAAAATCTCTCTCTATATAGGGTTTGTTAATAGGCATACATCATTTTTAGGACAAAATATTTAGGACAAAAACACACTATCTCTTTATTTTAATTAATTTATTTTAGGAGATTAAGTAATTTTATATATTCAATTTTAAAAAATATTGTTTCTCTCTCCTCCGTGACTCTCATCACAGGATTTAATGCATTTCAAACCAAGTACAATGTATTTTAAAAATGGGGTTTTGTTGTTTGAAATATAAAACTAATGGATTTTCATACTCATTCTTTGAATGGATAAAAAAAGATACCTTTGTTGAAGATATGATTTGATCACTATAATTAGGGATAGGATTCTCATTAGGGATTATTGTCATTAATAGTCTTGATTGTGTTTCCATAAATTGTATTGTTATTCAATTATTAATAAGACTATACATGTGTGATACAACACAATTACTATAAACCATTTCTATATGGTATCATAGAGCTAGGTTAAATTTTTTCCTCTTTTTTCTCCTTTCCCAATGTGCATTCTCTAATGTTTGTGTGAACAGTAAGGCGAATCACTGTGGTCTGATGCGTAAAATATGTAAGACTCGCACAAGGGCAAGCATACCCAATGCAATAGTAACAATGAACTCGAAAGTCCGGATATCGAACCCAAAGGACTAGTTTTATTCCTACTTAGTCAAGTTTATTAAACTAACCATTGAGGTGATTAAAAAGAAGATTTAAATATTTTTATGGTTTTGGTTTTTAGAAGAAAACAACCAACAAATGAAAAGAAAGGTTTTAAGTAATGATAAGAATGACAAGGGGTTATGATTCACTAGTACCAATTTTTTTCCCAATCTCAGTCCTAATGAAATTTCTTCCCTAGTTAATTACCAATTCCCAAAATCAACTAAGGCCTATGATTAAGGTCAGAAGATGCTCTTTTTCGTAAATCAATACCTAATGAGCATAGACCTATCAATTTAAGTCAAAGGATAGAATCAATTCTAGGGATGATTAATTAAATATTAACCAATCTATCGAAGATTACCAAAATAGTTTTATAATAAAATTTTGTTTAAAGCATTCTCTACCTAGATCTACCAATTACATGCATATGATCACTACTATGTAATCGATTAAGTATTAAAATGGTTGGTTCCAAATAAACAATAAAGATAAGCAAGAAAATTAATTAACATAAAACAATAAGGAATTCCATTAAAATAGAAGAAGAGTACATTTGGACAGTTACATCATAACCCCCAGACTAGGGGGACTAGCCGCTTATGATCAAAGCAGAACTAGTAATTCTATACAAAATAGACATAGACATGCCAATAAGGGAGGAACAATGATCATGGTCCATCCTCATGGTGTTGTCTATGCTTCATAGATCTCAAAAGCCCTCGAAGTTCTCTTAAGTTCCTAAAAAGATAAAAGTGAAAAAGATTGAAAATTACAAAGACTAGAGACCTATATATAGCTTCCTGAAGATATCAATCCAAAAAGGCACACTACGGCCATGGTAAATCCACCATGATCATGGTCAAAAGTGACGTTGAAACTCTGAGCCATTATGGATTAACTGTGGCCTTTATAGTTGACATGAATTGACCACGACTGTGGTGAATTTACCACAACCTTAATTAGTGATGTTGTTCTAAAGAATTGTTATCATCTTAATGTGGTCGTGCTATTTACCATGAACGTGGTAAATGCACCATCCCCATGATCAAGTGCAAAGTCTTCAAAACTTCATAAAATCATACAATTTTCAACTTTTTCACTCAATTGAGCAGTCGTATTTCTGCAATACAAAACTAGTGTCTGAACTTGAGTTCTACTAAGAAAATGCATGCAAAATGGCACAAAACCTCACACAAAATACCACTAAGAAAGTGGTTTATCAAGGTCTCTGTTCACCACCATCGAGACCCCTTACCCAGCGTGACTGCACCTCAGAGTCGCCTTCCTCCAACGATGATAACTCTGCCTAACCCACTGCCCAATGTGCCACCACACATCGCTTCTTCACCGCGTGCATAGACCTTACATGCCTGCACTAAATCGGCATGTGAACCACCTTCCAGCGTACCCACTAGTTGACGAACCCTCTGTCGAACTCGCCTACATCTAGCGCACCTTCCCAACCCTCTATTTGGCATTTTTTTAGTGAATTTCTCATGGCCTCTCTCACTTTTTTTGGCCTTGTTACGTTCACTACTATTCTGCTGATCCTGTGCAAAAAATTAACTGGGGTCGCAAACTACAATATGTGGGCCATTTCTTTTTAGTTGTGGTTCCAAGGCCAAGGTGGTGCAGATCCCCTAACCACCAAATTGATAGATGTTCTGACCAAAAATCAATCTGATTGGAAGCAAATTGATGCCTCTTTATGCAACTTGTTATGTTTCTCAGTTGCTCCCAACCTTCAGGCATAATAACAGGCTTTTACAACATGTTATGATGTGTGACCTAAGGCCAAGAAAGTTTACTGGAATGATGTCCATTGGTTCTACAATGTACTCACTAGCTTAATGAATATTAAGTTGGAAAGCATGGACATGTAGACATACCTTGGTAAGCTTAATCATTTGATTGTGGAATATTCCATTCTTATGCCCTTTACTACTGATACAACGACTTTTTACAAACAATGCACGCCACTCGTGTTGTTTCCTGCAGTGATCATCTTCCTGGAGGTGCTTCATCCCTATAGGCATCTTCATAGAGAGAGAGCCTGATCCCATAGCAAAATCCCAACACACACTGTTGGGTACATTCTGTTTCTCACAAGCAGAACAGTTCTTCATGGTGGTTGCTCTTGTTGGGCTCCTATCATACCTTGATGTAGTTCACAATCAGATCTAACTAAGTCCTACGGTCCCCACATATGACTTAGTTTGGGAGCAATTTTTGTGTCTCTCAATTTCACATACCTTTGGACCTTCCTCTTCCACTTCTATTCGGGATTCCTCTGCCCTAGTCTATCATGTCTTTCATCGTGGAAGACATGGTATTCACTTCTACTACTGTAAAAATCAAGGTCATGTTGAAGTAGATTGTCACATTAAAGCTAGAGAATTATCCCGGTCAATTAATATGGCCTAAGACACCACCTCTAATGCATATATTACTATCTTTGCTATTGAATACAATGAGCTTCTCTAGCTTCGAGCAGCCAATGAACTTGCATCACTTGTTACCTCTGTGGTTCAATCTGGTAATCATGTAGCCTTTGTTTCTTAGTCCTCCTCTCTTAAACCTTGGATTCTTGATTTTGGTACCTCTAATCATATGACTTGTAACCAATCTTTTTTCTCTTCCTTGATGTTTTTGAACACCTTGCCTTCTGTTACTCTCATAGCTGGCTCTTGACAAACCACTTTTGTAGTGTCACTTTGTGTGAATTTTTGTGCCATTTGCAAGCATTTTCTTGGCAAAACTCATGTTTGGGTGCTAGTTTTGTCTGGCAGAAGCATAGTACCTCAATTAAGTGAAAATAGTGGAAATTTGCATTTTCACTTGAAGATTTGAAGACTCTGTCACTTGACCATGACCGTAGTACATCTAACATGCTCATGGTGAGCATGACGACCATGGTAATATGATGACTCTCCTCTATAAACAACATCAACCTTTCGAAAATGGTAATAGTGAATTCACTCGGTCGTAGTCACATCATGACGACAATAGTCAGTTCATCACACCCTAGAGCTTTAGCATCATAGTTTTTTACTACAGTTGTGGTGGATTTAGGCATGACTGTAGTGCACCTCATACAAATTTGTATTGTTAGGAAGCTATAAACAAGGAGTTGGAGTTTGTAAAGGAACCTTTTGTTATTTTTACGAATTAGATAGCACTCTTGAGGGTTTTGAGGGCTATAAATGGCAGGCAACAACATGAGGATGGATTGTAATCATCGTTCTTTCCTTGTGGAATGTCTATGCTAATTTCTTATAGGCTTTCTAGTTTTGCTTTGATCATGAGTGGCTAGTCACCCTAGTCCGGGGGTTATGATGTAACTATCTGATTGCACTTATTTCTATATTCTTAATGGATTTCCTTAATGTTTTATGATTATTTCTCTTTCTTGTTTTTATTGTTTATTTGTGAACTAATTATTTTTATTCTTAACCGAATGTATTGTGGTGATCATCTACTTTTGTTTGGTAGACCTAGGTAGATAATGTTTTATATCAAGTTTCATGATCAAACTGCTTCGGTAATCTTTGATAGATTAATTTATCCTTAATTGATAATCCTTGGATTTGATTATATCCTTTGCCTTAAATTAATATATCCACGATTATTGGAGTATTGATTTATGAAAAAAAAAAACATCCTTCAACCTTGATCATATGCTTTGGTTGACCTAGGGAATTGGTAATTCATTGGGGGAGAAATTTCATGAGGGTTGGGATTAAGGGAAAATTGGTACTAGTGAATCATAATCCTTGGTCACTTTTAATATCACTTAAATCTCTCTTCTGCAATAGTTTAGTTGTTTTTCTTTAAAAACCAAAAACCAAAAAAATACTTCAATCTTGTTTTTAATTATCTCGATTGCTTAGTTTAATGTTTTTTTTTACTATTTGGGAATACATCTGGTTTCTAGAGTTCGATAATCAGACTTTTAGTCCATTGTTACTACTTTGTAGGGTACACTTGTCCTTGTGTGAGCATTATTTTTACGCATAGTTTATGGGGTCATTGTTGAGTAGTTTAATTTTGTTAAACAAAGCAATTTTTGTTCATTAAAATTCTTTCGTTAACTATGTAATTTTTTGCTATTTTTTTACCTTTATTTTCTTTATTTCTCATTGCATTTGATCTCCTCCTCTACTTTTTAGTGCATGCAATCCAAGTCCCAAAATCCACCACTACAGTACAAACCGGATATTAACAAGCTAATCCAAAAACTTCGTGGAGAAGTCTATGGAGAAAGAGAAAGAGCAATGACAACTGATCTTGCTCAGATCCTTACGAACTACCTCACCCGTACCTTGGAGGAAACCAATACCATCCAACTCCCTGAGCTACCTGAAGGAGTCACAATTGACTTCAAGTACGATGATAATTGCTAAGCATACGTAAAGTTACATGTAAAGTACTTAGCAATTATCCATTCTTTTCTTCTTTTAAGGCTTATTTTTGTGATTTAATTATAGGAATTAGCTTCTTCTGAGCTTTTATCCAGTAGATGCTTAAACTAGTTGATTTATGAAGTGTTGATTATATTTTTTTGTAGAATTTACTGTAAGGGAATGGAACATGAAATTCCAAGTCTGGAGCTGCTTGCCCAACGCGCCATTAGCTCGCTCAGCGAGGAAGCAGCGACTCGCCTAGCGTGATCAGGCTCGCCTAGTGTAAGACCCGCTCAGCGTGACCAGTTCGCTCAGCGCGTGGTTACTAATCCAGCTGGACATTTTCAGGCTCGTTGAGCGCGTGATATGCTTCCAGCATATAGTAGTTTTTAGGATTAATTGATTAATAAGTTGTTTAAGATTGAGTAAATTAGATTAGGATCTGGTAAATTATTATTTAATTGCATATTAATTTAATTTCTTAGTTATTTTGTCATTTAGGAACCAACAAGAGAGGAAAAGAAGCAAAAAGAGCAAGCTAGTGCTCTTGAACAAGCCACGCTAATCGCGTGGAATCCCGCGCGATCAGCGTCAGAGGGAAAAGATCAAATATTCCGTTCGAAGAGTCCACGCGAGTAGCACCAACCACCACGCCAGTCGCGCCAGATGCTAAAAACCAAACTGCCAACTCGAATTAACCACGCTATTAGCGTGGCCATCCACGTGAGTAGCGTGGGACTACCAAAGGTTAACCTCTCAGCTCGAACAAGCAACGCCATTAGCGTGGCCATTCACGCGAGTAGTGCCATGATATCAAACTCAAGCCTTCAGTTAGAATGACTCACGTGATCAGCGTGGTACCTCACGCCATTAGCGCCAGAGTTCCAGAACAGCTTAATCAATTCGCACAACCCACGCGATCAACATGGACTCCATGCTAGTCGCGCCACAAGCTCGATATTCCCTGAATTAAAAGATTTGACACTGATTTAGCTTGGGGAATAGTTCCTCATTACTGGATTTAAACCTAGAACGTATGAGGGATAAAAAGAGACCTCTGGGTCACAAAGAAGGGGGCTTTTACTGAACCTCTTGAAGAATTTCTGCAGAGGAAGCCATTGAAGACCCTTGGGAGAAGATTGGAAGCATTGAGGAATTGCAGAAATACAACTCTATGTAATCTTTTCTTTTCCTCTGGTAATTTCTCTCTAGGAACATGTTAATTATGGAAGTAATACCAGTTCTGAGTATGTTTGGCTAAATTCTTGTATTGTGGTTGGGCCATGAACCTATGAGAATTCCTCTATGTCTTGATTGGTTTTAATAAGAATTATCATAATTGCTTTGTTTTATTCTGTGCTTCACTGCATTATTCTTAATTGGGACTGGCCATTCTATTGAGATGTTTAGGGTTAGGATTCACAATAGGGATATTGGGATTCTAGTTTCTGAAATGAGTAAAACAACAATTTATACATTGCCTAAGGATAGAGATGTGTGGTTGCAGTAATTTCATGATGTGTTTGCTAAATGCTTGGTTTAAGAAGGAATCACTAAGGGATTAGGGTTTTTAAATTCACCAAAGGGTTAAATTACTAAGGGATTAGGATTTAGCTACTCATGTGAGAATACATCAGCTGAGTAATTAGAAATAACTCAAGTTAATAATCAATCGAAGCATAGAAGGAAGGAATCATGGGGGATTGCGCTTAACCACAATTATCTCTTAACACTGCAGTAAAATCAAATTAATATTCGTTTACATTCTTGTTAAATTTCTGTCATTTCATTTACGCTACTTAAATACAACTTAACAAATTCTCTCAACTTATTATTTGTCTTCCAATTTCTAAGACGTTAAGTTACCATAAAATTGCGTTCAATCCCTGTGGAGCCGATACTTGACTTACTCACTTTATTACTTGAAACGAACGGTACATTTGCCGAGTTCACAACAGCGCGCAAAGTGCGCGCCCAGCGAGCACCATGATTTAGGGTAACATTTTAAGGCAAATTGGAAGTGAAAAGAAAAGGGAAATTTTTTTATTATTAGGTTTTCAGAGAAAGGAACTCACTCTTGGAAGCTTGGAAGCACTGCTAGGGCATTAGGAGACATTCTCTTGTTGGATTTAGAGGGAGCTACTTCAGAAGAATGAAGAAATTACTCAAGATTTGGTTTTGAGCTTTAAACATGCAAATGACAACTTGAAGACAATTTTAGGATTAAAATTGTGTAAGAGAAAAGC
>CM023955.1:23576289-23599143 GCA_013407115.1 Glycine latifolia
TGAACCAGTATAAATTGCTTGTGTGTTGTTTCTGAATCTATTCTCCTTATAATAATTGTTTCTTGTTTGATTTGATTATCTTGAAGAATCAGTTTTGATCCATTGAATCCTAAGGGGCTGAGTTACTTGATTGAAAAAAATATTTCTTGGTTTTGAATTGTGATGAAGATCCTTTGAAAACTCTGATTTTGATTAAAGAATTTTGATTTACCAAGGTCTAACCAATTCACCCCCCCTCTTGGTTAAGTGTGAAGTATTCATATCATTTTCACCTCTTACACCATTGGGCTTCTTCTCCACTGCCTCCCCTTCCATTCCATCTCAACCCATTTCCTTTTCATCCATTGTTGTAAACTTGTCATAGAAATGAGGAGCTAAAACCCCATTGTTGGGAGTTCATGACCAAACGCTTTGATGTAAACTTCTAACTATCTATTCAATGTTAGTTGCTCATCATTGTTATTTCTCTGAGCTTTATTCATACTTGTGGTTTGATCACCCCTTTGTATGCTCTATTTTAGGTTGTAACACATTGGAAAATGGTTATTGCTTTGAGAATCGAGAAATACTTCTAAATACTATCTTGTCTAGGAATAGAATGCTTGTATTTAGCGTAGGTTACAATATCATTTCTAAACTTAATGCAAACTGGTCAATGTAGCTCTTGAGGGATTAAGGGTGGAATTGAGTGGTTTAGGTCTAGCACTTGGGGAATAAAGGTTAGATGTTTTAGTAAATGAAGGTGATCGCATTTAATAACGAATAGAGATAAAAACTTTTTAGCGCATCAAAGTAGTTGAGGTTAACGAACTCCCAACGCTTGTCATATCATACTTCCTCCATCCGCATTAATCTGAGTGTTTGTTATCTTTCTCTTGTGATTATTACATTTAATTTACATTTTAAGTATGGTTTATTTTTATGCAAACACTTTGCAAATTAAATCCATTCATTGATTACTTGAAAAAAAACGTGTATTAGTCCTGAGTACTAGCTAAGTCCCTATGGAAATCGATATCTGAACTTACCGGATCTTTATTACTTGACAACGCGGTGCACTTGCCGTATCCAGTTAACACATGGGTTCCTACAAATGTTGGAAAACATCCTATTTAGTGGTGTTGTCCATGAAGACCCTGTGCAACACTTCATAAAGTTCATCAAGTTGACCAACACGGTGAAACATAACCATGTACTGACATAATATACATCATACTTTATGCCTTTCCCTTTCTCTCAATGAAAAGGTATGGGATTGGCTATGTGCACTACTAGAGAATGGAATCACTACATGGAATCAGTGCACAAGTGCCTTCTTAAAGAGGCATTATCTCCCATGAAGAGGATTAGTATATTAGGGACATTGGAAACTTTGTGCATAGGAGCAAGAAAGTCTATCTGAAGCTTGGAAAAGATTGCAAGATATGATCAGAAGCCATCCACATCATGACTTTTCTTAGATTAATGTCCAAGACATTGGACTAACACACCCTTTTCTTTAACTTTCATTAATTTTGTCTTATTGGTTCTTAATTGTCCTTTTAATTTAATCTCTATTAGTAAACTGACCCACTCATTTTATTTTTCTTTCCTATTTGTTAATAATTTCATTCTTGTACAAGATTGACACACTAGACAGACGTTTGGAGTAGGACATGAGTCCAGAGGGTTATATCAGCTTACGCCTCTAATTTCTTATGTCTCATCTACATCTCTAGCTCTCGCACATCAACACCTTGGGCATCTGAGTCTAGAAAAGTTGCATCTATTAACTCCTAGTCTTTCTAATGTTAAGTCATTTTAGTGGGATTCGTGTCAACTAGGTAAACATACTCGTACCAGTTATGATTCTCGTGTCAATAAGCGTGTTATGTCACCTTTTGTCTTAGTTCAATATGATATTTGGGGTCCTAATTAAGTCTGTTTCATATTAGGATATTTTTATTTTGTCATATTTATAGACAATTTCTCTCATTGTACTTGGGTTTTTCTAATGAAGAGTCGTTCTGATGTTTTTTCTATTTTTCAGTGTTTTTATGATGAGATTCAAAATCAGTTTGTCTCCTCAATTAAATTTACAAACTAATAATGCAAGCAAATGTTTTTCGTTCTAGTTTCAATCCTTTCTAAACTCATGGGGGACTCTCCATCAAACATCATGTTCCTACACACCATAACAACATGGTGTGTTGAACACAAAAACTGTCACTTGGTGGAAACTGCTCGCACCCTTCTTCTGCACTATAATGTCCCACTTCATTTTTGGGGTAATGCTCTTCTTATTGGTTTTCATTTGATTAATTGCATGCCTTCATTGGTTCTCAATAATCCTATTCCTTATTCTATCTTGAATCCTAAATATGACCTTCATTTTGTTCTTCTCTGTGTCTTTGGAATACATGTTTGGTCCATGATCTCATTCGAAGTAGAAATAAACTCTTTACAAGGTCTATAAAATGTATTTTTTATGTTACTCCTACCTCCATAAGGTTACCGATGCTTTTCTCCTCAACTTCAATGATATCCAGTCTCCGGTGATGGTACATTCTTTAAGACTACATTTTTCTTTTCTTTCACCATTCAAGATATCCCTCTATAGGTTCCACCTATTGTTCCAACACCACTCATTGCTCCAGCTCCAACTCCACCTCCATTACTCACATACCACCAACGAACACAGGCATTAGAGACAGTGCCACCTACTAATCCTTCAGCATCATCTCCTACTCCAAAAATCTGCCTACCACTATCACCTGCACCTGAATTTCTAAGTGCCCTATGCAAAAGTGTTTGGTCCACTCGTAATCCCAATCCTTTATATGCTTTTACTCTTAACTATGACAGTATCTCCCTCCTATTACTCTTTTATCTCTTCTTTGAATTATTTGTCTATTCCAAAGTCTATAGGTGAAGTCATGGCTTACCACAATTGGCGACAGGCGATGCTGGTAGAAATGGCTGCATTAGATTCCAGTAGCACACATGAACTTGTTCCCTTGCCTCCCAACAAATCCACTATTGGGTGTCATTGAGTCTATATGGTGAAGATTGCACCGGATTACACTATTGATCGTTATAAAGCTCGTTGGGTGGATAAGGGATATACTCAGATTTTTGGCCTTGATTATGGCAACACTTTTTCACCTATGGCCAAAATTACCTTTATTTGAATTTTTCTTGCTACCACAATCCGACTTGGCCTTTTCACCAATTGGGCATCAAAAATGCCTTCTTGCACGGTTAGTTACAAGAAGAGGAGTACATGGATTAGTCACCCAGCTTTACAGTCTTCGGTGACTCTCGCCTTGTCTATAAGCTTTGTTGCTCACTCTATGGCTTAAAGCAATATCCCCATGCCTGGTTTGGTTGTTTCAGCTTCGCTCTGCTTGAGTTTGGTATGATTCGCTAGAAGATGATCAGTCAGTATTTTCCTTCATTCTAAGTTCGGTTTGTGCCTCTATCACATTGTATAAGTTGATGACATCATCATCACTAGCGATGACTCTGCAAGGATCCACCGTCTCAAGTCTTACCTTCATAGTTAGTTTCAGACTAAGGACTTAAACCCACTTAGGTACATTCTTGGTATCGAAGTTTCCCAATCTTCATCTGGCACCCTTATTTCCTAGTAGAAGTAAGCCTTAGACATTTTGACCAAGACTAGTATGATTGATTGCCACCTTAGCAATACTCCCACAGATCCTAATATGAAGCTTCTTCCGGGTCAAGGGGGCCATTGAAAGACCACAGAAGACACTCAAGATATTACATTGTTACGTGACAATCAAGTTGCACTCCACATTACATCAAATCTGATCTTCCATGAGCAAACTACACACATAGAAATTGACTGTCACTTTGTGAGAGAGAAGAAGCTCTCAGGAGAAATCATCACTGACTTTGTTAGCTCTGGTGACCAACTTGCATACATGCTTATTAAATTCCTCAAAGGTTCTTGTGTTGTCAACATATGTAACAAGCTTGGTTCATATGACATATATGCTCCAGCTTGAGCATGAGTGTCGAAGATATGATTTGATCACTATAATTAAGGAATTACCATTAGCTGATAAATATGGATTATTTTCATTAATAGTCTTGATTATGTTTTCCTAAATTATGTTATTATTCAATTATAAATAAGAGTATACATGTGTGATACAACACACAATTCAAGTAAACCTTTCTATAACCCTAATATCATGAGAAAAATTGATTGATTACCTTTAAGGGGCGTTTAGTAGGAGAATTTTTTTTTTCATGCTCGAGAATCATGAATCCTGAGAATCATGTTTCTTGGGAATGAATAAAATTTATTAGGTTGACTATTAAAAATCTTTAGATAAGTTTCCTAGGAATCAAAGAGTTGACGCATTTTTTTACCTATTATTTTAATTATTTATCATATTATATAATTTAATAAAGAATAACATGATGTTTTCACTATAGTAAAAGAAAAATTAAGTGTGAAAAAATAAGATTCCCACCTCCCCCATAGAAAAGTTTTCATGGAAAACTAATTAAGAAAATTATTAGAAAATATCCTTTCCCATAAATGTTGTTTTTTTAAATACATACCAAACATGGAAAAATTAATTTTTCCAACCTATGATTTTTGGGAAACCAAAATCTTCTCTCCTATCAAACATCCTCTTAGTGAAATTTGTCCTTACTACACTACTACATAAAAGGCCTTCTAAGTCGGTTCCCGAGGGCCTTCCAAGACGGTTGTTGACCCGTTTTTATAGCCACCGTCCTTGAATGTTGGACGTTTCGAAGACGGGTATTAGACCGTCTTAGATTTTTCAATTCTAAGTCGGTTCTACAGTCAACCGTCTTAGAAGATGGAATTAAAAAATAAATAAATAAATAAATTCATCAAATCTAAGACGGTTATGTGTGTCAACCGTCTTAGAATGTCCACTTTCTAAGACGGTTGTAACTATAACCGTCTTAGATTTGAGGAACCTTCTAAGTCAGTTATCCACACAACCGTCTTAGAATGGTGGATTTCTAAGACGGGTTTCAAGAAGCAAACGTCTTTGATGTAATGCATGATCCTGCTAAGACGGTTATCGAGAGAACCGTCTTAGAATGTTGGATTTCTAAGACGGGTTTACTCACAAACCGTGTTAGATTTAATTTTTATAATCATTCTAAGACGGTGGTACTGTATAACCGTCTTTGATTTTTTTTTTTATGATTTTTTTACGGTTTTCGTATTTTTTTTTTCAAAAATTAAAATATAATAATAACTAATTAAAACACCCAAACTAAATAAATATTAATAATATACCACGTTTAATTAAAATAATATGTTCTATTAAACAAAATAGTAACTTAACCATGTTCTTTCAATTTTCAGATTCATAATTTGCTACAATAAAATAAAAAATAAAATAACCACTTAACATTCATCTTCTATGATCAAAACATAAATAAAATAAAATAACCACTTAACATTCAATTTAACCCCTTAAAAGAGAGTTAATAAATTTACCTGACACATGTATGTTGATGCAAAATCATTAACTGCAGCTACCCCAGCATGTATCTGTGAAGCTATCTCTCTGGCACGGCTCTGATTGCCTGAGAAAACAGCACAGCCGAGCCCATATTTTGAGTCATTTGCAAGCCTGACAACCTCCTCATCAGAGCTGAATTTCATTATCGGCATGATTGGTCCAAATGCCTAGTCAAGCATTTAATTGCTCAGATGAATTTAGTAAGCAATTGCTGAAGCATAGAATATAGAAGGGAAATTCTTGAATGTAAATGCACAATTGAGGTGCATGACTGTTATGAAATGTATGCGAACCTACTAACAGTGAAACTAGCTCTTAAATACAACAATAGTAGTAACACTTCTTGCACATCATGGCTCACATCATCATTGACTCACTAATATAGTTTTTATGCGGCAAAATCAAAGTTTAATTACACAAAAAACGTGGAATAACTAACTGTAATTAGATGATGAAAACTATGGCAATGTGAAGTGATGTATGAGTGTGTGTAGGATATTTCTAATATAATAATTAAAAAATAGGCATCTTAAAGTAGAAAAGATAGTGATTTCGTTACCTCTTCTTGCATCAGTCTCATTGTGTGGTTGACATTCAAAATCACAGTAGGGGGGAAATATTGATCAACTGCGTCCTCACCTATATGTCGAAGACTCCCATGGGCAACAATTTCAGCTCCTTTGTCTAAAGCATCATTTACAAGGCCTTCAAGCTTTTCAGAATGCTCATGCATGCATAAAGCTCCCATATCATACTTTCCAACAAGTGGTGGGCCCTGCAAGAAATCAATAATCAATAAATTAAATAAAAAAATTGATTCTGTATACTCAATACTTCCTAGGACAGCAGTCCATTCTTCAATAATCAGTTAGCAACAAATTCATGTTTATTGTAGTTCTCAATGTTAATGCCATCTGTGAATGAACATAAATTTCTGATCCTTTTGTCCCTCCTCTCAAACAGTATATATAATCATGAATTCCAGATTTCAGCACTTTTTGTTTTAAAGGAGAATATCATCTCAGAAGAGAATTGGAGCATGCCAGTATTAGCATCAATTTGTTCAACATTAAATTCTATTTATTTGCTAGACATCAACAACAATTCACAGATACTACTCATTTCGAAGAGTTAGATTTAATGAAATGTTGTTAAAAACACTTACAGCTGTAACAGACTTCACAATTTTGGTAACTTCGCTAACAAAAGAAGAATAAATTTCCCTATGGACATAAAATCGCTCTGCCCCAGCCCAGTTCTGTCCACTTGACTGAAGCACAGCCCTGACAGCAATTTGTGCAACCTATATTCAGCAGATCAAAGGCTGTTAAAACTAAGGTACTCAAGAATGCAGATGTCATTAAGCTTTTATGAATAATAGTTACATCCAAGCTTTGGGGAATCTGAACAGGGAGAAAGGATTCATACATGTTCCAGATCTACAATAAAAAGATGAAGCATATTAGCATAGAGCAATTCATGGGAAATAGGATGCCATCATAAAAATGAACGGAGTAATGACAATGATTGGAAGTAATGAATTATGATACAATTCCAGGTGAGAGCAAAGTGAACTCATTCAATTGGCTAGAAGAATCATACCATGTTACCAACACCAGGCGATCCCACAAATATGATTTTATCAACAGAAGATACCAATGCTTCTCCTGTTTCAGCAAACCTTGAAGAAGGCCCAATCAATGCCATTGATGATAGACACAACCATAGAACAAAAAGGAAAAGGGTATGGTAAGACAAATGACTGTACCCTGTTATCACCTCAACAAGGTCCTCTGGAGCTCCTATTGCAGCAAGGGCTGATTGGATGATTTGGAAATAAAAGCATCCAGACCAACTTGCATGTTCTGATATCTACAATAAAAAGCACATGGTTTTCTTTCAAATTGGAAAACATAGAAGCATTTAATACTGTTAAATAATAATTCTCCTAAAAGCTTAAGCGAGTAGGTGGAAGCTCAAAAATGGTTTTATGCCTCCAACTCTAACATGATCCTTGAGCAATATAATTTTTTTTTTTTTTGCTTAATGCATCAATAGTGCAAAGGCCAATTTTAACTTGTGCTGAAATTCAGCTTAATAATGAAGAAATGGGTGCAAAGAAAGGATCAAATCTGGTCCTAGAGGCTTACTTTAGTGGAAAAAAGATAACAATCTTCTAAATGGTTATTAGGTGGAAGTTCATTATTAGTTTTATATCTCAAAAAGTAAGAATATGCATTGCACGCGTTCAGCTCCTCTCCATTTCCTTAATAAATGAACATTTCCATTTCACTTCATATCCATCATACACGTGACATAGAGAGTTTCTCCATTTCACTTCTAAATTTGTATTAACCATTATCATTTAATTGTGTGTATTACAGGCTTGAATCTTAGGTTTCATGCTAAATGCTCAGTTACATCCACATTGGAGAATTACGTTCATGTTGTTGCAGGTTGGGTTCTTATAACAGCATCAAAACTTTGGCAAAGGCAAGAAACATAACCCAAAACCCTGTCAACTACCAAATAAAACCCAAAACCCGTAACCTACAACAGAGCACACGCTCGGTAATGTAAACCCAATACCCTCTGATTGAAACCCCTAACCAAAACCCCACAACACAGACAGTCAAGCTATTCACAAAACGAAAGTCGATGCCGAAAAATGTTAAAGCAGAATAACCGTATTTCGTACAAAATCAACGAATAACAGTTGCAGGACATACATGTACCTGTATGTGGGTTCAATGGACAAGGCGAGGTCAACACGTTTCAGAGCACTTCGTCCTCGACACCGAATCAGAAACCTCGAAATCACAAAATGAAGAACAGAAGCTTCAATGAAATGACAAAACTCAAACAGTTCTAAAGTCATTAAAACGATACAATGCTATTCAACCCATATACCCCAAAAGTCGAAATGTCGAACACCTAATCGAAAAGAGAAGATAATGACTCAGACCTGGCTTTGCGAAACGCGAAAACGTGAGCAGAACCTTCTACAAGGACTCGCGCCGGGACATACCACACATTGCCGGAAACCACCCCAGCCTAGGCGGAGGGAAATGCCACGGACTGCGACGATGAGGGTGCAAAAGGGCAGGGATTCGCGAGTGTCTCTCTCAGACCACACTTAGGAAAGTTTTAATTTTTTAGGGCACTGGAGAGAGAGAGAGTAATTTGTAAAAAAAAAAAAAAAAATTAGAACGCCAATTCAAAGACGGTTAGTGGTAAACCGTCTTTGAATATACACAACAAGAACGGCCAAATTAGAGGCCCGACTTGGTTTTTGGTCAACAAAGACGGGTTGCACGTAACCGTCTTTAATTATAACGCCTTATTTACCAGAATGCCACCGCATAGCATTCTAAGACGGTTTTCATACAACCGTCTTCGATTCTGCGTCTTAAAAGGGTCCTTTTGTATTAGTGCTATAACATTTATTTCATCTAGAATATTTAAATTCAAGATGTTATTTAAAAAATATGATCTCAAATTCATTCAAACTTACAACATCTTACTTGATATTAAATTGAAGAGATTTTTTTATACAAAATTGAAGAGATGAGTGTTAATATGAACGCTAATTTTTTTTACAAACAACGGTTAACATAAGTGGTAGTGACTTATGTCTAATAATTAAGTGATCCAATATTTTAATCTTGACTTACCCTTAATATGAAATAAATCATGTTGTGAGATAAATATTTATTTTGTGTGCACTTATGATCTGAAAAAAAAATTTCACCCTTTCAAAACATGCAATTAATATGAACATTATAATCTTGTAATAAAGATGAATGTTATAATCATTAATCAATTTCTTTTATTTTTTATTTTTTATTTCGTTCACGTTTTGCAATTTTTTTATTATAAGAAAACAATTTTGCCATGTATTTTATAGGCAAAATATCATTAAAATATGATAGTTTAAATTGATTACAAGATATGTCCAATTTCAAGGCCCAAATATCATGATAATGCACCAGAGAAGATAACACGAGCAAGCGTCCCAGCTACAAGCCCAGGCCAGCGCAACAACAATTATCCACCCCTGCACATTACATTAAAAGAGAATAAAACCCCCTAACCATAGATAATCATTATAGCATGTCTTCCATAAAATTAACTTGAAAAGTTAATTAAAAGTTAAAAAATGTTAAGTTAAAAGTTGGAAGTTAATAGTTAAAAGTTAAAAAATTAATTTATTTAATTATAAATGTTAAGTAACATTAACTGTCGTTGAAGTAATTGAAAAATATAAAATATCAAACAAACTAAAAAACACATTAGAAACTAAAAATTAGTATTTTAAAAGATGTTACTGGTGTTTCAAAAAAAAATTTGTTTACATAATTATCAAACAAACTTTTCAAATAATAAAAAAAAACTAAAAACTAACTAAAATATCCTATCAAACATAACCTATACATACACGCAATGCCAGTTCTGGGCCCATTCAAGGGGCCCAACTGCACAGGGCCCCAAAAAATAAGGGGCCTCAAATATTAATTACTGCAACAGATGTTCAATATTGAAAATTAGAGCAGATGATAATGTCTATTTTTAATAACTAAGGAGTCCAAGGTTCAATTCCCACTAACAACAATTTTTACTACTTTTACATTTCCTGAGACACCCATTTTTTTTCTCTCTCCTCCTTCCTTATTTCACTTTTTACTCTCTTCAAAAAAAACTTTCAAACTTCAATACTTTTTGATAATATTTATTGAGCAAAGTATTTTTTTTATTTAAATGAGTCATTTATTTTTAAATTGTCAATTGAGGGTCCCATTTTCTAAAAAAGAGAAATATTAAACAGGGCCTCGAGAAAGTTTGCCCCGCCCTTGCATACACGTACTTCATATTCACCACATTTGAATTTTATGCTACTCCCTTGCACCCAAGGACCATATCCAAGAGTGTATTGAAAGGGTTGAAATTTTTTTACACAGTTATTTAAATATTAAATTTTAATAAATAATTATTGAATAAATAATCAATTTTAAAAAATATTTGTCATCAATTCTATGTGAAACTAAAAATTGGATCCATTAGTAGAAAAAAATTATGTAAATATTAACTCAAAAATCATTTTTTTAATTTAATTTTTCCACTAATATTTTTTTAATTTTTTTTCTTATATACATAAATGTTCTTGAGGAAGGGATCAATGATCACATGTGAATTAATTTATGCACTCTCTACTCTACCGTCTACGCACTCGTGATACACCCTCTATTCAATCATATATAGTTGACCAGTTAAAATGTAGCATTTGAGATGGCCCTGCAACTGAAGCCTCGTGTTCTCTCTAGCAACACAGAAACCCCACCACAGCAGCTTAAACACTGGCAGCGAAATCTGAAGTGCGAGTACAACTTCCGTTATAATTGGTAGAATGACATATATAAGAAACTGGTCCCTGTTTCATGTTTTGCAATTTCAATTGAACAAATCTTTCAAAGTTCAATTGTTGAATTGAGTTAAGTTTTAATTGATAAGCTACGTGACGTGGGCTTAATTGCTAGTACATGCATGAGTTTTAATTGCTATAATAATTGTTAATTACTTGCACTATCAGTGTAATACGCTCCTTAGATTGCTTTCAATCAGGGATGATAAAGAGTAGAATTCAACTAGAATATTACACTACTTATTCTTATATTTGTTTTTATAAAAAAAAAATGTACCCGGTCTCATGTCCATACAGATAATACTTTTAATTCTTATTTATGTATCCACTAAATATTTACATACAATACCCATATCCTACACTTTACTTATAAAAGTCAACAAATCATAAAAAAAAAAGTATTAATTAAAAATTATTACAACTAAATTAAAAATTTACTCTTAAATCATCTAAATATAACATTAAAACATTCAAATATAACCTTAAGTCAAAGTAAGTCATAAAAAACAATATCATAAACATAATTATCTAACAAAGCACTCTTAAATACAATGTTTTAATCACTTATTATTTGACATAATTATTAAAAATTTTGACATCATGTGATGATATTCTTTAAGACCTACAAAAAATACATTGAAACTATTTAACTTATAATTATATATAGGTTTAAATAAGTTTTAGACCCCTAATATATATATATATCATTTTTTGTTTTGAGTCGTTGATAAATTATTTTATTGGTTTGATCTAGTTCTTAAGATATTAAAATTTTTGTTTCAGATCTCTGTCATCAATTAAGTGATGACATGACATCAACCTAACGACATATATATATTGGAAGAGTCGTTGAGATGATGTCGCATTATCACTTAACTAACAGCGAGGACTTGGAACAAAACTTTTAATATATTAGGGACTCAGAACAACAAAAGAAATTATTAGGGACTCAAAACAAAAATCGAATATATATTAAGAATCTCAAACATCACAACTAGAAAATATATTTTCAACATCGATTCTTTTCGACTTTCAAAAATCGATGTTGAAACCACCGACATTAAAAGTATCCACGTTAACATCGATTTTTGAAAAACCGATGTTATCATACATTACACAACATCGATTTTAAGAAAACTGATGTCACATAATAAGAAATTAACCAAAAAATGTAAAATATAAAAATCAACATCAGTTTTTAAGAAAGCCGATGTTGGTATATGTAAAAAAAATCTTGTTTCTTTTTTTAATATTACCCAAACCTATAAATTAAAAAATAGATCAATCCAGACAGTTTCATAGTATAAATTTTTATATTATTATTGAACAATTACTGTCAATTATAAGAAATAGTTAAAGAAATCAATAATGTTAATACATAAAATCATATACTACAACCAATTCTAATTAAATTATTTATTCTTAAACACCCATTGTTTCATTTTTAACTCTGAGATAAAATCTTGTCCACTGAATGTGAATTGCCTTTAATCTATCTGGTTCCAATTATCATTAAAATATTACATGATATAATAAAATATAACTCAATCAATATAAATAATAACAAGTAAAACAAATAAAATTAGTTTTGAAATAAACAATTATCATTTCCCAATTATCCTTGAAACCTCCTAGGATTATCGTTGACATCCAATATGCATCACATAATAGTTGCACTCAATGCTTCCTCTTTGTTTATTACACTAAATTCAATAAAATATTCAAATATTCAAAGTTAATCGAAAATTAGTTTATATAGTAATAAATGTAATTTTTAAGACATCAACCATTGTTTAAACGACTTACTTTAACTGGAATCCATTTAGCAGTAGCCTTGGATTTACTTTCTTGAATATCGTTGAATCCCTTCAAAGCACTAATTAAGAGAAACATATATGCAAGCATATTGTACAATTAAAATATTGATGTCAAATACTAATGATAAAGTAAATGTATTACAAAATACAATTGACCTGTTAATAATTTCTTTCAAGTAATTGTCAAGTTTATTGTGCAAGGAACAGAACTAGACATTGTCTTTAGGACATATAATGACCAGTTGCCTATGTGCACTGCATTGGAGAACATTAAGTTATTATAGTGCAACATTATTTAAATTGATTTGTTCATTTTTACTTACCCATTCAAGTAGGCGCCTAGGTGGATATCTTTATGTGAATTCTGCATCTATTTCTTAATGTAATCCTCAAATTGAAATTGTGATTGCCCAGATATTTGTCTGGACTATGGCTCAAGGAATCCATACATAAATGCATTCCCCAATCGTAAACTTAACTCATTCATATAAAATAGGGGCATGTGTTTGCTGAAAAGACTCTTGTCCGAGATCATGAATCATATCCTCTAATCAAGCTCTCATTTCTACATGAACCGGTTTAGTTTGGACCCCTTTTACATGTCTTTCAATTCACCATGCCATATGCATGTTGTATAATTCTTCTTAATTTCATCACATAGAAGATGTTCCAGTATGTCATCTAGTACTTGTCGTCTCCCATTCAAACAATTTATACAAGGACAAAAATATTTTCCATCTTCATCTGGTCGACTTCTTTCGGAGGCAAATTCCAATAATTGTTGTAACACCCTGAAATTTCAAGTTTCTGAGATAGATTTTTGATGTGTATTATGTTGCTTGATTGTTTAATTTATTTCATAATTTGGTGTTTTGTGAGGCTTTTGTCTTGGTATGAGTGTTTGGTGAATGTTAGGTGAAGTCAACTTGGTTTGGTCTGTGGTTGCTATATGAACACGCTAAGTGAGCTTGTCAAGTCGTCTATATATAAGTATTAGAGTGGCGCAGCGGAAGTGTGTTCTTTCTTCTTTTGCACTTTTCTCTCCCTTTTCCCTCTAACTTTCCACACCATAAAACCACTCCCTTCAACCACTTTGAACCACCAAGGACCATCGTAGCTTGCCACTGAACCCCTATGCCAAGAGGAACCTCGTGACTGGAGCAGAAGTCTTCAAAAACCCTTCTCGAAGTTCGAACGAGAACAGAGCCCCAACCTTTCTTTTCTTAGCTTCCTTGAGAGCGCTGTGTTTGGGCAAGCTCACACTTCAAAGGATAATGTTATAACATCGCTAGACTATCATAGAAGGACTCCTGGTTAGGTAAGGGGAGTTTATTATGTTGATAATCAGTTTTAGATACCATAGTTGGGGGCCAGGGAGTCCAACTATGAAGATAACTGCATGTCCCTGTTGTGTGCTAATTTTCAAGAAAATCTATGTCTTTTAACAAATGGGATGCAGAATGTTATGATTGATGGTGTTTTGTGTGAAGATATTGATGTTGTAAGAATCCCCTGTCCGTGAAGTTGATGTCTGTTACTGTGAACTCCCAAAACACCTTTTTGATAGTGTGTTTGTGGAGGTGAAGGCTACCGGGTTAGTGCTACCTGGCTCGTTCTTTCTCTTTAGAGATGTTGAGCTCGTTTCCTCTTCTTTAGAGTTATCGGGTTCCTTTCCCGGGCTCGTTCCTTCTCTTCAGAGATGTTGAGTTCGTTTCCTCTTCTTTAGAGCGACCGAGTTCCTTTCCTGGGCTCGCTCTTTCTCTTTAGAGATGTTGAGCTTGTTTCCTCTTCTTTAGAGCGACCGGGTTCCTTTCCCAGGCTCGTTCTTTCTCTTTAGAGATGTTGAGCTCATTTTCTCTTCATTAGAGCAACCGGGTTCCTTTCCCGGGCTCGTCCTTTCTCTTTAGAGATGTTGAGCTCATTTCCTCTTCTTCAGAGTTACTGGGTTCCTTTCCCGGGCTCGTTCCTTCTCTTTAGAGATGTTGAGCTTGTTTCCTCTTCTTCAGAGTTACTGGGTTCCTTTCCCGGGCGGGTTCCTTTCCCGGGCTCGTTCATTTTCTTTAGAGATGTTGAGCTCGTGTTCCTCTTCTTTAGAGCGACCGGGTTCCTTTCCTGGGCTCGTTCTTTCTCTTTAGAGATGTTGAGCTCGTTTCCTCTTCTTCAGAGTTACCAGGTTCCTTTCCCGGGCTCGTTCCTTCTCTTTAGAGATGTTGAACTCGTTTCCTCTTCTTTAGAGCGACCGGGTTCCTTTCCTGGGCTCGTTCTTTCTCTTTAAAGATGTTGAGCTCATTTCCTCTTCTTTAGAGCGACCGGGTTCCTTTCTCGGGCTCTTTCTTTCTCTTTAGAGCTGTTGAGCTCGTCTCTTTTTCTTTAGAGCAACCAGGTTCCTTTTCCGGGCTCGTTTATTCTCTTTAGAGTTGTTGAGCTTGTCTCCTTTTCTTTAGAGCGACCAGGTTCCTTTTCCAGACTCGTTTCTTCTCTTTAGAGTTGCTGAGCTCGTTCCTTTCTTTAGAGCTGTCGAGCTAGTGCTGCCAGGCTCAGTTTATTCTTTTTCACTAAGTGCTGCCTAGTTAGTGGACCATCTCGGCTCACTAGTTTACATTGTGTTTACGATTGATGTGTAAGTAATGATTGTATATGATAATGTTGGAATAGTGAAGGTTGGTATATGAGGTGATAATATTGATGATGCTGTGGTTGTATGCTATGTATATACCGGATGGTGCAATGATCTGTTGGTTACCCTTGCGAGGAAGGATTTATTCCTAGGCATGGTCATTGCATCGGTGAACCCATGTTGGGGTGGCATATATGTACATGGGGGTGCATGGCGGGTCACCCTTGCGAGGAAGGATTTGTTCTTGACCGGGTCATGCATTGATGATACCCATGTGACATACTTCATTTGTTTTACGAAAATAGGATGATTGGCTGCAGAGTACGGAGGTACTGGGGGGGCACAACTGTTTGGAACTCCTTTACTGAGACCAATGGCTGATCACTAGTGGGGGGGAGCGGCCTGTGCACGACAGAGTGACCCTGACATCCTGCTGCATCATCTCCCTGTGTTGGACTATTTTCGGGATGGTACCACATTGCATGCTGAGAGATGAGTCAGGAGCATGCATCATTCTAGGCATTATAGGTTGATTGTGGAATGTATTTGGATGACTTTCCTTGTTAGTTGCGTGATGATATTGTGATGTTTTGGATTGCCTTCTCTAACTATTGTTATCTATTACTTGTTGTGTTTACATGATAAACTCACATTTGCTTTGTTTGTACCGTATGAATTGGTACCTGTGATGATCACAAACCTTCGTTCGTGTGAGCAGACAGACAACATTAGGTGACTTAGAGGAAGATCTCTTTTTGGTTGGAGCCGCCAAGCCATCGTGATGACGATGGATCAGATTTCGGAAAAAGTTGTGTTTTGATAGTCAACTATTCCGTAGATTAGTCTCTTGTTTTCTTTTGAAGAACTTGTACATTTCAGATGTGGATACTTGTAAATACAACTAAAATTATGTTTTTACATGTGAATGAATTGCGATGTTTAAATGCACTTTTATCTATGTATTTGCTTCATGGTGATGAATATTTATTTGCGAAAAACCTACTACCATTTTCCTAATCAAGTATAAGGGATTTTCATTAAAATCTATTTTCAGAGTAATTAAGAGTTAGTGATACAGTAGTGATGAGGCGGGTCATTACAATTGTTCAACGCCTTCCTCATACGCAGTGCTCATGCGATTTGCATTGATCCAACTTCGATCCATCTAATTAATAACTTTGTGATACTCACAAAGTTATTCCATGCATGAAAACATCACTTTTTTCATTAAAGGTATGACCATATACCATTCAAGAAGAATTTTTTTATAGTAGATTCATATGTAAAGGTTAAGTCACTTTTCTTAAATTTGACAAAATTTCGACAGCATTTCGTATTGATCTCCAAGTACACGACCTAAAAATAGTGAAATGAATTTCCCCACAATCAAGTATGCACCGGGAGAACAAAGTGAAATGCATTGTACTGAAATTTCATCAAATTTAAGACAAGAAACTTAACCTATACTTATAAATCTACTATAAATAATGTCTCTTCCCAAACTGTTCAAATATATTATTCAAGAATCAATACAACGATTAATCCAAACTATCTAGAAGAATCATTATATTAAATCTCAAATAGGAAACTAAGGTTCACTTATATTGAACATTAATTGTATATAAAGCAATAGTCACATAAAAAAGTTATAAAAGTATTCGTAACAAAAAAGAGCATCAAAAGTTTATGAAAGGTATTCATACTTATGAAGATGGTCACTAACAATAACAATCAATGTCGTGATGATGATGCAAACAACAAAAGAAAAAATGGCTACAAATTACAATTACAACTACAAAATTTTATTTAAAGGTACTGGAATAAAAAACAAATATTTAAAGGACTAATAAAAACTCCTATACTAAAATAACTTGATACAATGATACTTAACAAATTACTTTGGTATGATATTATTCAATATGGACAAATGATACTTTGTTATTGAGCATGTATAATTGCAAATAACACATTTAAAATTGGACTAAATTGTCATTTTCTTTAACATATTACATATATGGCACACTAACATGCTAAAGAATATCAGGTAGCTAGTCAAACTGTTTAAATATTAACTTGATCAAATTGATCACGGATGATGCCATATGGACAAGTCTAGAAGAGGTACACATTTATAAATACAGACAACAAAACTCATTAATCATTTAATCGTTATGTATTAAGTCTACAGTCAAATTGTCTATAGCATTTAGCTTATAAGCATGAAATTAACCTAAGATTTCATTATTCATGAGACATAGAGAGACAGGATGGACTCAAAGATATTCAACACTTAAAACAAAATTTACATGTCAAAAAATAATGCTTGCACGTAGAAGAATCATATTTATTTTATTCTACTTATTACTATGTAATTTCCTATCTAGTTGCCACCTAATTAATAAGAATGATATAATTTATAGCATCAACACAACTATTGATGAAGTAATATTTATGGATATATACGTGAGTTAGAGGAAATTAATGATGAAGCAAATTGTAATTTGTCTCTTATCCATGAAAAACGTGACTTTTATGACTAGTTATTAAAGTCCAAAGTTTAACTTTTTATGTATAACTTGAAATATAAATTTTCAGAATAATTTGTACCCATTTATTTAATTATAAAAACAGTATCATAATATATTTAAAATAATTTTAATGATATTTTTCACCATTTAAGCTCCTAAGAAAATTGAATTGCTCATCACATCTCGTTTCTCCCTATCTTCACGTCACACACGCTATACTAGCCACATTTTTTATTTTTTCTTCAGCTATTTTTCTTACAGTCACACTAAGGCTCATTATAACAAACATTTTATTTATTTCCTTTGAATTTAATATCTTAGGGAACTTGTACCAATTTATCTACTCTCTAATGATTATCTTTTATAGGATTTGAAATAGAAATTTCTCATTTAAGAAAATCTTTGTATACATTCTATCATTAATGTATATTATAAACTTGATTTAATAAATATCATCAATGTAAGTAATTAAATTATTTATTAAATGTAATTATGTATGTTAGATTTAATTAAGTCTAATCAACGATCATGCATGAACTTGGTTTTGTAATATATATTATAAACTTTTTTATTGGTAAAATGATACTACAGAATTGTGTAGAATCCTATCACAAAATAAACTTTATTCATGAAATCCAATTGAGCATAATATGTGCCAAATTGAAAGGAAAAGAAACTACAGAATTGTGTAGAATCTAAATTAAAAAAAAAAGTGTAAAATCCCAACACAAAATAACAAAATAACAAACTAACAATACTCCCATACCAAAATTTGTTGTAATTTTTAACCATTGTCAGCTGTTGTTTAACATTGATATACTGAGGAATCAAGAATGAAGTTGATTATATGCTACACAGTGTAATGAGCTGCCTCGTTGTTATTGTATCACTAACTCTTAATTACTCTAATAACAGGTTTTAATAAAAATCCCTTTCGTTTGCTTATAAAAAAGGGTAGTAAATTTTTCGTGAATAAATAATCAACACCATGAGGTACATACGTAGATGAAAGTACAATTAACATTGCAAATCATTCATGTAATGTGGTACCATCCCGGAAATAGACCATTATAGGTAGATGATGCAGCAGGATGTCAGGGTCACTCTGTCGTGCACAGGCCGCTCCCACCCATTGGTGATCAGCCATGAGTCTCATTAAAGGAGTTCCAAACAGACGTGCCCCCTAGTACTTTCGTACTCTGAAGCCAATCATTCTATTTCCGTCGTGCAAATGAAGTATGTCACATGGGCATCATCAATGCATGGCCCGGCTAGGAACAAATCCTTCCTCGCAAGGGTGACCTGCCATGCACCCCCATGTACATACATACCGCCCCAACATGGGCTCACCGATGAAATGATAGTGGTTATAAACAAATCCTCCCTCGCAGGGGCAACCAACCGATCATTACACCATTTGTGTATATACATAGCATATGACCATAGGCGCATCAATGTATGACTCGGTCAGGAATGAATCCTTCCTCGCAAGGGTGACCCGTCATACATCCCCATGGTTATCTATGTATATCCACACACATACCATAACCATGGTATCAACATTGGCATCTCGTAAGCCCACCTTCACCATTCATGACAGGCACCTCAATTGTAAACGCAACATAAACTAGTGAGCCGAGATGGTTCACTAACCAGGCATCACTATTCTGTCAGCTCAAGAGAAAGAAACGAGCTCAACAGCTCCACAGAGAAGAAATGAACCTGGGGAAAGGGACCCAGTATCTCTAAAGAAGAGGAGACGAGCTCACAGCTCTAAAGAGAAGAAACGAGCTCAAAAAGGGACCTGAACGCTCTGAAGAAAGGAAGCGAGTTTGACACCTCTAGAGAGGAGGAACGAGCGCAGAACCTTTGGATTTTATAAAACGTCGAGTAAGGACCCCGGAAAAAGGAGGAACTTGGAGTTTATAAAATACCGAGGACGGACTCAACACTATGCAATCGATTACATAAGCGTTTGTAATCGATTAAAATAGATAGCACTTACTTGATACAACAGGTAAGACTTTTGATTATATAATTCCATGAACCTGCACAAGGTTGTCCGGGTTATGAATGCTGAGTGGTACAAGGTAGGCTGTTAGTGGGTAATTCGAACCCGGCAGCGAGCGTGTATGATGATTAACTGATTTTACATCTGGCACTATTGGCGCGTGACACACGTGCCAGGGCCATTTAAATAGACCACTTCTGTACGAACTCGATAGCTCTCTCTCTCAAAGAAGGACACGAGCTCATCCGAGTAAGGAACCCAGTAGCTCTCTCGAAGAAAGGGAATGAGCTCATCCGAGTAAGGAAACCTGGGAGCTCTCTCGAAGAAAGGGAACGAGCTCATCTGAGTAAGGAAACCCAGTAGCTCTCTCGAAGAAAGGGAACGATAAGCCACACTAGACTCTACAACTCGACAGAACCATCCCTTGGTTGTCAGAATGAGTCCCTGGACTCGGGATATTGGCATCCGCCAACAAGGACTACTAAGAGTCACATCCCTCATGTATACGCTACATAACAAGCTTAACCTGGCATACCCAAACTCGGCAGTTGGCACCTCCACAACACACCACTAACAAGGTGTTCTGGTAGTTCTCATCAACAAACGCCAACTTCACCAACATTGAGTTCTTCAACATCAGATTCTTCACACAAGAACACCATCAAACATAAACATTGCACATCCCATTGGTCAAAAGACATAGTTTTTCTTGAAAAATAGCACACAACATAGACATGCAAATATCTTCATAACAAACTATGGTATCTAAAACTATTATTAACATAACAAACTCCCCTTACCTAACCAGGAGTTCTTCTCTTACAGTCTAACAAGGCTATAGCACTATCCTCTGAAGCTTGAGCTTGTCCGAACACAGTGCTCTGAAGGAAGCCAAGAAAGAAAGGTTGGGGCACCATTCTCGTTTGAACCTCAAGAGGGTTATCGAAGACCTCTACTCCGGTCACGAGGTTCCTCTGGGTGTAGGGGTTCCGTTGCAAGCTACAGTGGTTCTAGGTGGTTGAGGATGTTTCAGAGTAGTCGGAATGAGTGGTTTCAGGGTGTAGGTAAGTTTAGAGAGAAAGGGAGAGAAAAGCGCAAAGAAGAAAGAAAGAAACACGCTTCTGCGGCATCATTCCGATGCTTATATACCTCGCTGACAGGACATGTCCACTATGCGTGCACGAGTAGCAACCACAGATCAACAGAGTTGGCCTATCATATCAATCACCAAACACGCATACCAAGACAAAAACACGACAAATAGCAAATTATGAAATTAATCAAACAATCAAGCAACATAACACACATCAAACAATCTATCTCTGAAACTAGAAATTTCAGGGTGTTACACACAGTGTGAGGAAAAGTGAGACATTCTTCTATAAGAATGTAACTGAGGAAATTGTAGATGCAATTTTTCACAGACAACAAAAAAAGAAAAAAATGGAATTAGAAGCTTAACTTTAAGCTATACCTATCTAGTTAATAGGGATACCTTAGAATATGGATTTCTTACCTTACGCTATTTCTTTTTTCCTAGGCCTTGTCTACTTGCTTTTAGGAATCAGGTTACGGAATAAGTAAAAAAATTATTAAAAAATATGTTTCACATGTAAGATGATGTGAAAGTCGTCGTAACAAAAGCAACAAGTCAAAGTCCATTTTAATAGATTTCATCAACATTTTGTGAAGATCATTGTACTAGAATAAAAGAATATTGTGAACTCAAAAAATAGTTTGGCACTTTGTGTGAATTATAGACGAGGACGTAGTAGCATGTACCCATGTTATTGGTTTATAGATATTGAAACAAAGTATGTCTTCACATAATGTCATGATACACAGATTAAGCATTTTATCAAATAAATAGTTGGTAAGAATAGAGAAATCACATAACAACACATTCAACGTTTTAGCCAATGTTTCGTGTCACCCCATAAGTAAGCTTAAAATGCTAATGCAAGCACCCAAATATATAGCTCAAAGACAAAGCTTTAGTTGCTAAAAAACAAACATATATACCAGTGCGAGATAGCTTCGTTGGGTCCGAGAACACTACTAACCTGGGGATGAGGATTTGAAATCGCGAGGTAGTTTCATTGAGTGCGATTGAGAGTGAGAGAGTGAGAGGGACAAAAGGGTGAGAGAGCGAGATTGAGAGTTTCCCCATTGTTACGAGAGTGAGAGAGCGAGACCGGGATCGAGTTTCAGTGCCGTGAGAGTGAAGGCTTTGGGCACCATACCATCTTTTATAAAAGACCCAACAATACTAATTTTTAAATAAAATCGATGTTATTCACAAGAAACCCAACAATTATTATGAATTATGCTACAATTTAATGCACTGCGACAAACTAGGACCTAATTAATTAATGATAAAATATTAATCAATATTCTAAGAGCACTAGTTAAAGAATTAAAAGAAAAATATTTATTTTACTGAAATATGAAAAAATTATATTTTTCAACTTTTTAATTTTCTATGATTTTCACAATAAATATATTTTTTTTCAATTTTTTGACCAATACCCTTAAGGAACTGGTTAACAAGGCCCTTAATTAATTTAAGTAGAATAAGTCTTCAAAATTGGATGTTTTAAAATTCTTAATTTTCTAGTAGTATTTTTAATAAAAAGAGTTAACTAAGTTTTTAGTTCTTAAACTTTTTTAAAATTTGATTTTGTCTCTAAACATTTATTTGATTAGTCGAATTTCATGAACTTTTTTCCATTATGGTTTTTACTCCCTAAATCTTTTAGAATATCAGTTTTTAGCTATTCAAATCTCATTAAATAAAAATAATGAGTTCAAACTTGTGTTCAGGAACTAAAAATCAAAATTTCTAAAACTTTAAGGATATTAACTAGTCAAACAAAAATTTAGGTACTAAAAACCTTAATGGAAAACAGTTGAAGGACCTAGACTAGTAAAAAAAAA
>CM023955.1:23618642-23641379 GCA_013407115.1 Glycine latifolia
TAATATTAATTGGATACCGAGGTATGAATGATGAAATCCAAATCCTATGCTTTTCTTGAATTAATTAGTTTTCGTACTTTTTAATTATTTTCCGTTATTTCCGTAAAACCATCAAAACTTCGACCATACTCGTTGTACATAACTATTCAACTATTAAGTTTTATTTGGATTAACTGAGTAGCACAAGTCCCTGTGGAGATGAACTTTTATAAATTTTGTAACTTACAACGACAATTGGTACGCTTGCCAAAAGTCTAACACAAATGAAGCCATTCCTATGCTAGTATGATAACTATTATTATAAGCAAACTCTGCTAATGGCAAATATCTCTCCCAAGAACCCTGTTGGTCTATTGCACAAGCTCTCAACATGTCTTCTAGTGTTTGTATAGTTCTTTCGGTTTGTCCATCTGTTTGGGGATGATAAGCAGTACTTAAGCATAACTTGGTCCCAAATTCTTTTTGTAATGCTCCCCAAAACCTAGAAGTAAAACGGGGGTCTCTATCAGAAATCAAGGTGGAAGGTACACTATGCAATCTAACTATTTCTTGTATATACAATTGAGCTAATCTCTCTAATGAATAAGAAATCCTAATAGGTATAAAATGAGCTGACTTAGTAAGTCTATCTACAATGACCCAAATTGAGTCATGACCAGAAACAGTCCTAGGTAATCCTACCATAAAATCCATAGATACACTCTCCCACTTCCACTGAGGAATTTCTAAAGGTTGCAAAGTACCAGAAGGTTTCTGATGTTCTATTTTTACCTTTTGACATACTAAGCATTTTCCTACAAATTCTGCTATATCCTTTTTCATGCCAGGCCACCAAAACATTTTCTTCAAATCTTGATTCATCTTAGTAACTCCAGGATGCATTGTAAAATTACTTTTGTGAGCTTCACTCAAAATTTTCTCTCTTAATCCATTAGTCTTGGGTACACATATTCTCTTTTGATAAGTCCACAACCCATCATTATTCACATCAAAATCCTACAATTTTCCTTCTTGGACTTGAGTTAAAATTTGTTGAAAATCTAAATCTCTCTACTGTCCTAGCCTAATGTGTTCTTTGAAATTACTAGTAATTTGTATTTGACTTAAAATAATACCTTTAGAATTAACAGAAAATCCTAAATTAAGATTTTTTAAAATTTTCTATTAATTCCATTTCTTTGATCATCATCCTAGATACATGCAGAGATTTCCTACTTAATGCATCAGCTACTACATTTGCCTTTCCTGGATAATATTTTAACTCAAAATCATAATCCTTAAGAAATTCAACCCATCTTCTCTGTCTCATATTCAACTCTTTTTGGTCAGAAAGGTACTTGAGACTCTTATGATCTGAAAAGACCTCAAATCTTACTCCATACAAATACTGTCTCCAAATCTTTAAGGCAAAAACTACAGCTGCTAACTCTAAATCATGGGTTGGGTAATTGGCTTCATGGGGTCTTAACTGTCTAGATGCATATACTACCACTTTTCCATTTTGCATCAACACACAACCTAGACCTTTCTTTGAAGCATCACAATACACTTCAAAGGCAACATGAGAATCTAGCAATACTAACACTGGAGTACTAGTCAATCTACTTCTTAATTCTAGAAAACTCTTCTCACACTCTGGTGACCATACAAAAGGCAAGTTTTTCCTAGTCAAGCTAGTCAAAGGTAAAGCTATTTGTGAGAACCCTTTAATAAACCTCCTATAATAACCAGCTAATCCTAGAAAACTCCTAACTTCAGTTACTATGGTTGGTCTCTCCTAATTCATAACTGATTCTATCTTACTAAGATCAACTGAAATTCCTTCCTTAGAAACAACATGACCTAAAAATTTCACTTCCTTGGCCAAAAATTCACACTTGGATAATTTAGCATACAACTTCTTTTCTCTAAGTGTTTGCAATACTATTCTAAGATGCTCTTCATGCTCTTTTTCTGACTTTGAATAAACAAGTATATCATCTATAAAGACTACTACAAACTTATCTAGATAAGGTCTAAATATTCTATTCATGTAATCCATAAAAACTGCTGGAGCATTAGTTAATCCAAAAGACATCACTAAATACTCATAATGCCCATATCTAGTCCTAAATGCAGTTTTAGGGATATCTTCATTCCTAACCTTAATCTGATGGTATCCTGACCTAAGATCAATCTTAGAAAATATTGTTGCTCCTCTCAGTTGGTCCATAAGATCATCTATCCTAGGCAATGGATATTTATTTTTAATGGTTATCTTATTAAGCTGCCTATAATCTACACAAAGCCTCATTTTCCCCCATCTTTCATTTTCACTAACAAAACTGGAGCTCCCCAAGGTGAAACACTAGGTCTAATAAATTTCTTCTCCAACAACTCCTCTAGTTGCTTTTTCAATTCTTCCAACTCTAAAGGGGACATCCTATAAGGTGCCATGGATATTGGTCCAGATCCATGAATTAGGTCAATAGAAAATTATATTTCTCTTTTTGGAGGTGTCCAGAAATACATCTGGATATTCTCTTACCACGGGTATATTGGAGAGTTCATTAGTTGACTCAGTTACATTAGCTGATAAAAGAACATACCCTTGAATTTCATTTTTACTGGAACAGGAGACAATGGAGTTCAAATACTGACACTGGGTTTGACTATTTTCTGAAATTTCTGAAGGTAAAACAATAGTTTTATTTGAACAGTCCAACAACACATGGTTAGCTGCAAGCCAATCCATACCCAAGATTATACTAAACCCAATCAAAGGAAGACAAATCAGGTTTGCAGAAAAACATGGATGATCAATTTGAAAAGCACAATTAGTACAAATTTGACAAGTAGTAATAGGTTTACCAATAGGAGTGGAAACTAAAACATCATAAGGTAATTGAGATAAAGGTAACCCTAATTGTATAACATTGTCATAAGAAATGAAAGAGTGAGTAGCACCTGAATCATATAATACAGTTAAAATTTTATCTTTATTTCTGCACTTACCCTCGATAAGATTTTTGAATTGAGATGCCTCTGCTGCATTCATGGTAAAAACTTTTCCAGTCTGTTGAGGACGTTTGGTGCCCTTGGGTTTTTCAACTCTGCAATTTCTAGCATAGTGTCCCATCTTTCCACATCTGTAACACTTATTTATCAAAACACCGAACTTCCTAATTTCTAGAGGTCCTGCTATTTTCAACATATCTTCCCTCAATCCCCCTTCAAACTTCATGCACTTCCAGTGCTCATCAGGGTTATATTGATAGGTGGAGGAAAATTTGATTAATTCTTCAAATTTAGCAATATATTTAGACACACTAGTATTTCCTTGTTCAAGCCTAAGAAATTCGAGTTCCTTAGCATTTCTTACTAATGTGGGAAAATACTTACCATAGAAGGTTGTCTTAAACACCTCCCATGTAATCTCTACTCCATTACCTACCAAAATTTGCTTGTGGCTATTCCACCAATACTCAGCATCAGACTACAACATATATGTAACATATGCTACCACTAGCCATGAATTCCTATTCACTTTAACAAAAATATTGAGGTGATCAGGCTCAATATAAAGTAAAGTGCGTCAAAATTCAACAAACACAAACAATCCACATAAACAGTCACACTCAAAGTACACAGAAAAGCATAGTCAATCCATTCCCCTTAGGTTCCAATAGGATGAACTGCTCTGATACCAAAACTGTAACGACCTAAAAATTATGCTAGATATTATTAATAGTATTATTATTAGGATTAAATATTTAGGAAACGTATATTATTATTAATTCTAAAATGTATAACTTACAAAAGGTTTGAAACTAATATATTATACGTAGCCATAGTCCTTGTTACAAAAGTCAATATTAAACAAGTACAAGCCTCTCCAAACAAAAGCCTACTTCATATCTTCACTTCTATACCATCACCGACCCAGGTCATCAAGGAAATTGACCATTGTTGCCATCTAAAAAAAAATGAAACAACTCTAGTGAGAAATAAAAATTTCTCAGTAGGCAAAACTAAACCATCGAACACGTTAGTACGTTAGTACGTTAGTAAATCATCAATATATTCAAACGAATCCATAAAATAATTATCCAAACTATATGAATGCATGAAATGAATTTTCCCAGGGTGCACATGGTCTCTGCATATCGTACTATATGTAGCTACACCTTGTACTGGATGTAGACGCTGCGATCGTCTTACGTAAACATGCATGATTTATGCCATGTCTCTGCACCTAGTCACTACATATCGTACTGTATGTAGTATCAAATTCTGTTTCACAAATCTTGTACTGGACTTGGAAACATGAATCAACATATCATCAATCAAAATCCATCCATAATAAAATCCATAAGCAAATACATACTATCTTATGGAAAGATATTTACATCATAACATCACACGTACCAAAAGTATGGTTAGGCTACCATACCTTATTCAAGCAAAATCATACCAACTTAGGCATGACAATTGATTATCCTCAAGCTACAGACAAATCATGTTAGTATTCTAACTAATAAACCACAATATATCTTCCAAATAATTTCTAATTCCTTTAAACCTTCACAAGAAAAGATCATAACCTAGCATGCATCTTAATCTCCTTTCACCTACCACCTTACTACTTCATCCTCAAAATTGAATCACTCTAGTATTTGAACCATTTAACTACACACCATTCAACCTCTACTTCTAAAAATTAATACCAAACAGCCCCATAATAAGAATATGAACAAACAATCCAAATATCATCAAAATCACTTCCAAAGATCACTAAATATACTTCCAAACATCACTAATATTTCAACCTATAAATCATCACTTATCCTATGGTTTAAATCAACATTTCCACATCATAAAATAGACTTCAAATGACATAAATTTCCAGCCTAAATAATAGCCATAAGTCTGTATCTATAAGCATGTAAATTAGTCCAAATAAATTCTTAACTAAAAGATTAAAGCCTAGCCTACCTCAAGTGAGTTTGATTTTTGAAAATGAAATGGAGTAAGGGCTGCCTTCCTTGGGGAAATCCTCTAAGAAATGAAGCCTGATAACTTCTTATAAAGCTTGACAATATTTTCCTAAAGGTGCTTAGTCTTCTACACGAAATCTTCAAAGGAAGTGGGGTTTCTTCTCACTTGATTTATGCTTTAAAAAGGAATGGATGAAAGTGAAATGAAAGAGATGGGAGAGAGCTTCACGTGAAGGTGTAGTAGGATGAAGTCTTAAGAATGACTTCCACTTAAGGCCTCCCCCCCCCCTTTTATATAGAGTTTGAAAAATAATAGAATATTTACAAAAATCTCCTAAGTCATGATGCTTCTATTACAAGTGTCCCTACACTTGTCATGACCTTTACAAGTGTCCCACCACTTGTCATGGTCTTGAAGCTTCTTCCTTCTTCCTTCCAAGTGTCCCTCCACTTGGCAAATCATGAAGCTTCTCCATGGTTCTCCATTTTTCACGTGACCATCCAATAAATAGGAGAATATTTTTCTTTTCTTCATGTCATTTTGTACACATGTCCTTCAAGGCATGACACTTTTTTTCTAAATGTCCTCTTACTTGGCATGTTCATGAAGTTTCTCTCTTCTTCTAGCTTATTCACGTGGACAACAAAGAAGGAGAAGAAAATTTACTTTCTTTCATGCTACTTTGTATAAATAATTCTCAAAGCATGATGGCTTCTTATCCCTTCATCAATGGTGGCTTACAAGTGACTAGATGTTTCTTAAGTCTTCATGATTGTATCTTATCATTTTAATTTATGAAGCTTAAGATATTTTTCTATTTATCATGTTTTCATTTTCTTAAAAAGAAGAAAATTATGTGGTTTTCCTTTTATCCACATGTCACCTTTTATGAAGAAAAAGAATTCAATTTAAAGATAGCTTCACACATGGCATTCATTGGAAGGAAGTAAAATTCAATTCAAATTCATCTTCACACATGGCCTTTTATAGGAAGAAGTAAAGTTCAAT
The DNA here is from genome assembly GCA_013407115.1 of Glycine latifolia. Lineage (NCBI taxonomy): Eukaryota > Viridiplantae > Streptophyta > Magnoliopsida > Fabales > Fabaceae > Glycine > Glycine latifolia. Next base: position 23,624,628 of record CM023955.1, read on the forward strand.
TTGAACTCTTCTACTTAAAGGATAATATTAAATAATGAAACTCTAGAGTTTTCCAGAAACTGACTTCAGTTACAGTATAAATAGCTCACAAGTAGTCTTATACAGAGTGCTACACATACCTTACATTCAAGACTGCTTATATCTTAATTCTGATTAGTTCGTTCCACTTCTGACTATCAAAGTTACTAAATCATCTCTTTGAATAAGTCTATACCTCCTACAATTAAAATAAAATTCCCCATATTCTATTTATTATTTTTTCCACTATAAAATATCTCCACAAAATATCTGAGGGTATTTGTGTCATTTTGGCTCAAGGTTATTTTTTGTAATTTCCAAAATATCCAAAGGTATTTATGTAATTTATACCTTAAAATATCTAACTAAAATATCTAGGGGCATTTTCGTAATTTTCACCTCAAGGGCATTTTTGTAATTCCTGCTTTAAGGGAAGGGTAATATGGTCATTTCTCTTTAAATATTTTTGTATCCAAGTATCATCACACTTCCACAATTCAATTATAAATATGAATTCAAGATATAATTTTGAGGATGTTACATTAGCCATGGCGATTCGAGACATTTTTCCTAACAAAGTGAGGCATTCTATAACTCGCATGTGCTTTTTCGTTGTCTACGTCGAAGAAGACTAGGAAAGCAACACGACTGAGGTCATTGGCTACCAGGCTTGTCGGTGTCGAGATACCACTAGTTCATGTGGATCCTGCCACTGGGAAGGTTGATGGTCCCTATAAAAAAGAAATTGAGGACGTATTTGGCGATCATCACTCAGGACAAGGTGGATGTCACAATTGGTAACTGTAAGGAAGTTCTTGCAACTCAGAAGGATCTGATTTGGGAGGACATTCAGGTACTAAAATTAAATGTTCAATGTCAATGTAATTGGTTGTACTAATACAATTAAAATATTATTGTAACTTTTTAAATGTGTTTTTTGTATGGTAGGATGAATTTGATATACTTGAAGTGTCCAACCAAAGGACGAAGAAGAAAATTCTTCAGAAAGTAGGAGAGCGATTGAGGCAGTTTAAGTCAGATTTGACTTCCAAATGGGCTCTGGCACAAGGCAAGGAGGAGGACAACGACACAATCTGTGAGAAATACGGAATCAGCAAAGAAAAGTGGCACCAATTTTGTGAGAGTTGTAGAGCCGCTTCATGTGAGGTTAGTTGACTTGCATTGCTTTTTAATTTGACAATTATGCAGTATTTTCAAGTGCATTTTGTTGACAACTATTTGTGTAATTGTGACAGGATGTTAGAAAGAAGGCTCAGGCTGCCTAGAACCTAAACACTGCCCCTCACGTGTTGTCTCATGGGAGTTATGATTTATTAGAACAAATGTTAATGGAGGAAAACCAAAAGAAACGATTAGAGGAAGCAACCCAATCCGGGAGCACCAAAATAATCGTTCATCCTCCATCTCCTGTTAGATGACACGTGAAGTGATAGATGGCTCGCACAAAAAAATCAGGAGACATGACATCTGAGGCGACACGTGAAATTGCAGAAAAGATTGTAAGTTAATAATTTTTTCAATGGTCATTAATTATAAAGACAAAAAATTTGAAAACTCATGTAGTATTTATGTTGATTGCAGGATACCCTGGAAAAGCAATCAACACAGGGTAACTTTGTTGCCAGTGGATGTCAGGATATACTAACTGTTGCCATTGGGCGACCAGAGCACTCAGGTTGTGTCCGTACTGTTGGCCCTGGTGTGACGATCAAACAATACTTCGGACCGACTTCAAGAAGCTCTCGTACGTCTAAGTCCATGAACCTAGAAGATTTGGATCGACTGAAACAGAATATCCGGGAAGAGCTAGAGCAGTTGATCACTGAAAAAGTGACTCAACAACTTATGTTGTCCTTCAGCCACATGCAGTCCCAGATGCAAGCTCAGGGATTCATACTACCTCCTAAGGTTGAGGTTGGTCCTTCTGGTGTCTGTGTCAGCACGAAGGAAAGTCGTGTCAGTCCCACGGGGCAAGACCCTGACATGGGTGCATCAGACAAGCGTGGGTTGTATGTTCATGACAATCCTCCCTGCCTAGTTGCCCTTAGAAGAGTTTATGAGGGGTTGACAACCGAGCACAATGTCCCTTTGGCCAATGATCAGGTGAAGGTGGGTATTGAGGAAGTTCGAGATGCTGATGCTCGCATCCCTGTACCTACTGAAGAGGTTCAGTTAGTGGGACAGACCCTTAACACCTTCCTTGCTTGGCCAACACATCTTGTACATGCTATTTCGAAAAATGTATTTACTTTTTGTTGTGTTTATTATCATTCAAAATGGATTAATTTGTTACACATAAAGTGTTGAATGTCATTGACTTATGTTTATTAACTGTGTAGGATAAACAAGGACTTGAAGGACTGAGGAAAACAGTACATAAGTCGGAAACTGATGACGATCCCCTATACTAGATCGCATTGACTAGCCCCTAGCTTTTCCTCAGACCCATGTAGGTGCCATGGGATACTACTATGTTTAGGGTGTATAATTACGACATCCCCTTGTACATAAAGTATGAAGATATTTCTGAAATAATACACGGTGGTCAATGTCTCAACATCTCTATTTTACAAATGTGGATTCTGTAAGTCACTTTACATTATAGTCCATTACATTGCTGATTGTTTCAAATTAATGAATAATTTACTTTATTTTAAAAACAATAGGCATATGAATGACTTAAGTCTGCAATCGGATAATGTCTCTGTGTATGGATTTCTTGAGCCACAATCCATACAGAGATCTGGCCAATCACAATTTGAATCTGAAGACTATATTAAGAAATGGATGCAGACTTCACAGAAACATGTATACCTAGCAGCGTACTTAAATGGGTTAGTAAAATTGTACAAATCAAATTAAATAATTAATGCAGTATAATAACTTAATGTTCTCCAATGTAGCGTACATTGGCAATTGGTCGTTATATGTCCTAAGGAAAATGTTGTTGTGTAATCAGATAACTACTTCAAAGGAATTATTAACAGGTAAGTTATAATTTCTAAGACATTTACTTTATTATTGGAAAGACATGAATATGTTAATTGTACAATATGCATGTATGTTTTTCTTAACCAGTGCTTTGAAGAGATTCAACGATAATCAAGGAACTAAATCCAAAGCTACTCCTAAATGGATTGCAGTTAAAGTAAGTCATTTAAACAATGGTTGATCTCTTCAAAATTACTTTTATTACTATTTACACTGATTTTCGTTTAACTTTGAATTTCAATTTAGTGTAATAAGCAAAAAGGAAGCATTGAGTGTGGCTATTATGTCATGCATTGGATATCAACGGTAGTACAAGGAGGCTTCAGGGATAACTGGAACACGGTAATTGTTTACTTCAAAACTAATTTTATTTGTTATACTTATTTTTGTTTATACTTATTAAGTTATGTTTTATTATACTATGCAGTATTTTACTGATCCAAGACCATTGGAATCGGAGAGATTGAAGGCAATTAAGATTCAGTGGGCAAGATTTTATCTTAGAGTTAGAAATGAAACACTAGGTGATTAAGGGATTTTGAAACAATTGTATAAATAGTTTACTTACAATTGCTTTTAGTGTATTGATATTATTGCTTTCTTTGACCATTACAATTTATAGTAACTTTTTATCGTTTTGTGAAACTATTTATCTATATTGGTCTATTTTTTAATTTATGGGTTTGGGTAATATTTAAAAAATAGACAATATATTAAAAAAAACTACAAAAATCAACATCAGTTTTCAGTAAAAACTGATGTTATTTAATGCTAAACAACATCAGTTTTTGCTAAAAATTGATGTTGATTAATGAACATCAATATTGGTTTTTACCAAAAACCAATGTTGTATAGCATTAAATAACATTGATTTTCAGTAAACATTGACATTAATTCACAAAAACATCATTTTTTTACTAAAAACTGATGTCGATGTTGATTAATCAACATCAGTTTTTAGTAAAAAATGATGTTGTTTAGCATTAAACACTTTAGTTTTTAGTAAAACTGATGTTGATTCACAAAAAACAACATCGATTTTTAGTAAAAATCGATGTTGATTCACAAATAACGACATCCATTTTTAGTAAAAATTGATGTTGATTAACAAAAAACATCATTTTTTGCTAAAAACTGATGTTGGTTCACAAAAAACGACATCAATTTTTGCTAAAAATCGATGTTGTATATTTTTATTAACATCGATTTCTTAAAACTGATGTTAGCAATGATACTTTTAACATCTCTGGTTTCAACATCAGGTAAAAACTGATGTTAAAAGCCCAAAAAAACTAATGTTAAAAGTCTATTTTCTAGTAGTGTGTCCATAAAAACTAAGTAGAAGAACAAGTGATTTGACCTAGAGCAGGTAGATGTCATCCAAATAAATCGTAAAAAAATTACTTGGCTCTAATTTGTTGGATCTAACTGCTGCCTCCCATGCTAAGACTTTGGAAATTACTATTCTTAGTTGGCAATTGTTAGTCAAAACGATTTAGTTATTTAATATACCAATTGGAATTAATAATCCCGAAATTCCAACAAATATAGTACTTCGGTGCATTGAAAAATGAAAAGAAAATAATAATCAAATACACCACACTTTTAAACACCTTATCGATATTCATTTTTTTCTATTTTTATGCCATATTATAATACAAATAATATTTATATTTTTTTTCTTTTTTCTCTCACTAGATGCATAATAACATATTAAGTGTTTATAAATACTATTCCAAAAAAATATTCAAACTATTAACAAAACTGGTTTAATTAGTAAGTAACGAACTCAAATCTCATTAAAAATCTGAATTTGATTTTTGTTATTAATATAAAAATGTTATTGTTAAATAACCTATATGTATATTTGTAAATATTCATTAAATAGGTCTATGTCATGCTTTTTTTTTAATCCACAGACATTTTACAAAGGAGCTAAGCTAACTAGCTATCGCGTCAAAATAACTTTAGCATATTGTGACTTGTACTTAACATTGAGGTCCCTAACTAGTATAAAAACCCATCATTGGTGTTGAGTATCTAGAGCCCGAAGAAAGAATTAAAAAGATCCAAAGATCATACGATGCGTTTTGCTTTTGTTTTCCTAATATATAAAGCTTTTTTGCTCTGAAGGGTTGGTATGTTTTTCATTTTTGACTTTTCGCTTTCTTCTCTCTCTCTCGAAGCTTTTGTGTCTTTCTCTCATCGTCTTCTTCATGCGTTCCCGATGTGACCTAGCTCTGCTAGGGTTTAATGCTTTTGCTTAACACCTTGAGCTCTATCTGTTGAATGGTGTAGATGATGGTAGTGTAGGTCTCTGTTCTTGTTCTTGTTTGTCTTGTATTGCAGGTGGAGGTTCTCTCGTGTCTGGTTCTCTTAGAGTTCCTGAGGTGGTTTCTTGTAAGGAACGGAGAAGAGGAACTCGATGAAGGTTCAATGTTGTCTGATCCAAACACTCATGAAAGGGGTTGTTTCTGGTTCCCTATAAACCTTCATTTTCTTTCTGTAATCTTGAGGCCTATGTTCACTGGTTGAGTAATTGACAGTGTAACTTTGAGTTGAACACTATTGTAACTCTTCTTGGTATTTAGTGCAAGTAAAGGGACTACAGCTCCCTTGCCCCTTGGATGTAGGTAACAAGGATTTTTCTTCCTAGTTATTGAACCAAGTAAATGCTGGTGTTTCTTTTCTTTTATTATGCTTCCGCTAATTTCATTTTAAGATTGTGTGCTTAATCCACTACTAGAAAACTTGGCTTTTACGACGCCTTTTCGAAGTCGGTTTCGTAAAAACCGTAGTTGAAATAGATGCGGTGGCATTTTAGTAAATAAAACAAACAATTCAAACACGGTTATTTATAAGACCGTAGTTGTTTAATTATTCAAAGTCGGTTGATGATAAGACCGTCTTTGAAATGCGCTTTTAATTACCAAAACGATAGCGTTTTAATCCATTTTGTTTTGTTCCAAAAAATACGTTAAACAATTCAAACACGGTTATTTACGAGACCGTACTTGTTAAATTATTCGAAGTCGGTTGATATTGGACCGTAATCGATTAGCTATTTCAAATACGGTTTCAATAAGATAACCGTAGTCAATTAGCTATTTCAAATACGGTTTCAATAAGATAACCGTAGTCATTTAGCTATCTCGTCCCTACAAATTCGTCACTCTCTCTCCTCAAACCCTTCATTTCCAATCTTCTTCACCCTCTCTCCTCGAAGCCCTAGCTCTCTTCCGTGTTCTCCGTTTCGCTCCCCTCGCGCCACCACAGTTCCTGCCCTCTCGTGTTGGTCGTCTCCGTCAGGCTTGACGCGAAGCCCACGATGCTCGTCACAGAGAAGCTCAAAGACGCAGGGATGAAGCTGCTCAAGGAACACTTTGGTGGAAGAGAAGAAGAGCTCCATCGAGGCTTCTGGTGCGATATCGCCGCTGGTTTCTTTACTCGTAAACGGTTCGAGCAGAGGGAAGAAGGATGCGCTGACTGTCTTAATTGCCTTTGCCTAAGTTTTTAATGGTATGTATGCGCGTTGGTCACTCTTCTCCCCATTCGAGTTGTTCTTGCAGTCACCATATTGATCTTCTATTACTTAATTTGTAGGGTTTGCACTCTCGTCTCTGCTCCGGTCGGCGAGGAGGAACAGGAAGATTACGCTCACATGAGTGGGTTGAGGAGAACCGTTATTGTTTTGTGTGGACGCGCCCTCTCCAGAGTCATGCTCTTCATTTTCGGCTTTTATTGGATCCTCGAATCCAACTCTGCCTCTCAAGTCTCACTTAATTTGCTTTGTCTTTTTCGCTTCTCACTTTCCAGTTATTCAATTTGTGTCCAGTGTGTTTGTTGTGACAACAAGTGCCTTGGTTTTGTGTATGTTCAGCGGGAATCAAAGCCATCGGACTTCAAGGATGTCAAAAAAGGCCCAAGAAAATGATGGACCTAGGAATCCGAAAACCCTTGAGACGAGGAGAAGGGAACGAATGAATAGCAGAAAAAGCGACTCTATCATATCTGCAACATTTTTATCTATCATTGGGGCTTCACTGTTGAGTTTAACTCTCAAACCATGCCTTCGGGTCCCGTTATTGACGCCGGCGCCGACCAACAAATTCCCTCCGTCGACGATGCAATCCTCAAGAAGAAAGGTCACCCCCAGGTTCCCCCCATTTCCATTCGATTTTTCTAGTGAAATAAGAACTGATAATTAAGAGCCTTACCATTTTTATGAGTTTTGAAGTTGGAGATGAAAGTAGGAACCAACTTCAAGTAGACTGAGAGATAGAGAATAGCTAAAATGGGCATATGGAGAAACAAGATTTCAGAAGAAGCAAAGAAGCAGCTATGGCTAGCAGGACCAATGGTATTTGTGAGTGTGTTTCAGTACAGTTTACAAATGATATCTCTCATGTTTGTAGGCCATTTGGACGAGTTGCTTCTAGCTGGTGTTTATCTGGCTACTTCATTCGTAAATGTCACTGGTTTCAATGTGTTGGTAAGTTCATATGATTATATTCTTTGTTGTTATATTTACTAGCTATATATAGATGTTTACGAGTATTGCATCATTTTCATATACCAAGGCACAAGATAATAATATCATAATTCATATACCAAACCTTCTAGCTGTGTTTGAATTGAAGAAGCTCAAAAGTGCTTCATGCAAGTTCTTTAGAGGTTTTCAGTAGCTCGGATTGAAGCCTAAAATGCTTCTTGGCCCCACTAACTTACAAGGGGATGTTATGTTCAACTGCTACATAATTTAGCATTACTCTAGTAAAATTTACGTTAAGGAAATTTGTCGAAATTTGGGAAGTGGAAACAGAACAAAAAATGTCAATTTGGGTCAACCTCTAGATGAAATATCAAATTTCAAATGCCTTGTATAGTTTATATGTATCATTGCTCCATACAAAAAATACTTTTTGTTGCTCATGTTGATTGGTTATTTAGATAGGTATGTCAAGTGCACTGGACACATTTTGTGGTCAATCATATGGAGCATAGCAGTATCATATGGTTGGCATACACATGCAGAGAGCCATAGTGGTCATCATGCTTGCTACTATACCAATGTCTTTTATTTGGGCATACTTGAGGCCAATTCTGGTTGTTCTGCATCAAGACAAAACAATTGCAGCACAAGCTCAACTATATGCCAGATACTTGATCCCAACTCCCAAGCCTTTCAGCCAACACTCTTCTTCGGTGCATTACTAAGTTCCTACAAACCCAGAACATTTGTCTTTCCTATGATTCTAGCTTCTGGATTCACTACCTTAGCACATGTCCTTCTCTGTTGGCTTTTGGTTCTACCGTAATTTCCAAGGTCCAGCTTATATACTTGTTAGACAATTCCACTTAATGCTAATTGATTGAGATGGATTTTAACATGGCATCAGAGCCAATTAGTCCATCTCCATGTATAGCCTATTCTAGTAGCCAGTAGGCATCTGTGGGTTGAACAACTTTACTCAATGTCAAATGATTTTAAAATGAAATCTAATAATGTGAATAACCAATGTGAAAATATGATCTAATTTCTGATCTCTGCTACTACCCTGTTACAGCCTAGAACAATGGACTTTTCAGATAATGGTACTCGTGTCTGGGGCTCTTCCTAATCCAAAATTGCAAACATCAGTGCTTTTTATATGGTTAGTTACTTTTTTTTTTTTTACTTAAGGTCTTAGAGCTATTCTATTTTATGATCAGGATTTTATATGGCATGTCATTACATAGATCTTTATCTTTTGGATGCACCATTTTCATGCATTCTTATCAATAACCAATTGGACTTTTCTAATCCCCAGCTTTAATACAACTGGTCTGTTTTGGATGATACCATTTGGGGTCAGCATTGCTGCAAGGTTAGTCTTCGATGCTATATCTGTTCTACTTATATTCTATTATTAAAAAAAGAAAAGTATGTTTCTAATTCATAGTTCACGAAGAGTAGTCAACTAGTCATGGCCAGAAAATGTGTTTTCTAGTACAACCATGAAGAAAAAATTTAATAACTGGCTAACTCTTACCAGCAAAAAATAAATATTGCAATATCATGTTTTATATATTATTGTTGGTGTACCAAGTCTAATTGCATTTTATATGTTTACTCTCAACAGTACAAGGATATCAAATGAACCTTGTGCATCATGACAGGATGAAGAAAATATGTTTAAATACAATGAAACAAATTAAATATTAATAAAAAAATTCAAAAGCAAGTATATGAGGGGTCATGTAAATATAAGGAATTTTATTTTTAATCTTTCAGCATTGGTAAATATAATCATTTTTGTTTTTAATCCATATAATTACAAAATATAATGTACTTTTACTTGACATTACAACTTATCTCTCTATTCTTCTAAATTTTTATTAGCAGTGAGTTATTGACATAGGATTGATGATGAAATTCTCGTTAACTTATAATAAAGAAAACTTATTTATGCTTGCATGTGAAGCATTTACTTACTATTGAAGGAACCAAAGTTAAAAGAACAGGTGGAAGAACATACACCGTTACATATGTAAAGGTATTTTTATCTATTAACTATTATTTAATAATTTTTGTAATGGAAGGTTTGTTTTATATTGTTCATAAATATTAAGTATATTATTTAATAATTTTAGTATTTTTAATTTTTCATTTTATATATTAAGTTTTTTGTTTTGTTTCCAAATATCAACTTGAATTGGGTTAAATTCTTTACATTAATTTTACATTTTTATTTCGAATCTTAGTTTTTTTTTAATTTTACACATTTTCCCATAAATATGTAAATTACTTATATTATATTCATTTACTTATTTGAATTAGTTATGCACATTTTTCTTATGACTTTAATATTTTGTATTTACAATATAAAAATTATGTACAAATTAAACTATTTCTATACTAAAGTTTTAGAATAATTTGTAAATAAAAACAAAAAGAAAAGAAGCTAGCTGGAAGAGAAATGGTGGTTGTGCAAAATAAAATGAGTAATTTATAGAAGAGGATGGAAATATTATAGCCAAATTATTTGGGTCAATTGGTGTTCATATATATATCTAATGATTCTTTTTTCTTGCCTAAGTTGATAACTGATTTCTGTTCACATCATAATATTATATTATTTTATTTTACAATGGATGAACAATTAACCTGCCTTAGCAAAGTCGCACCACATACACATACACTCATACAGTGCCTCATTTACTCTTCTAAAATGGTTCTTGCAGGTTCATCACTTGTATTTGTAAGAGCTCTTAATTTTGATGTCACGAAGAAACAAGAAAGTCATGTTTAACTATTAAAGCAAATTGAAAAGAGTGAAGAAGCTGCAAAAACACTGCAAGCTGGGACACAGTATTACTCAAGGCTCAAAAGGCCAGTTTCCATTAGCTTGTAGTAAGTTTCCACAATACTTTGTTACTTAAGCTGTTGTCCTTTTCTTTGCCTTGGGAAGATGTGGAAATTCATTCTGGTCAAGTTATATGTTATAAAAGTGTTTCTTAAGTTCCTTTTCATGTATCATACTGTGATTGTCATATATAGAACTAGGATTTTATTTTCTTGATTGCATATTCACTGAATTTCTTGATTTTATTTTCTTAAGTTCCTTTTCATGTATTAATATTTAATTTAACTTTTCTTTAGTCTAAATTATTTTTAATTCAATATAAGTAAAAATCTGAACATTTAAATTAACATACAGCTTGATATCAGCTCAATTATGCTCAAATAATATATGCTAAAAAAAAAAAACAAAACTTATCTACTACGGTTGACTATAACAACCGTAGTAGAAATGTCACTAATCAAAGTCGGTTCTTCAGATGCACCGTAGTAGAAATGCCACTAATCAAAGTCGGTTCTTCATACCAACCGTGTTTGAATAGACACTAATCAACTACGGTTAGCTATCAGAACCATAGTAGAAATGATGAAATTTTTTTTTTTTTTTTTTAAACCGATTTAATCAAAGACGGTCATATAATACAATCGTAGTTGATATCTCACTATTCAAACACGGTTGGCATAATAACCGTAGTTGAAATAACTTTTCAAAGTCGGTTCATCGACCGTAGTGAAAATACGCACAAATCAATGACATCTATATTGACGACAGTCGTATGACCGTAGTAGAAATGCGCCCAGAACCGTAGTGGATAACAGATTCTGTAGTAGTGATCTCTAACAATTGTGGGTGTTATTCATCAGCAGCAAAAACATGAGGAACATGGCTTCCCTAAGCTCCTTATTAGTGCTACTCCTTGCAGGTCTGATTCTGTCCTCTCAAGTTCTTGCTGACTAAGAGAAGCCCCCAATTTACAAGCCACCTATCTACACCCATCCAATTTATAAGCCTCCAGTTGAAACATCACCAATGTACAAGCCACCAATGTACAAACCTCCAGTTGAAAAACCACCACTTTACAAGCAAACTTATAAACCACCAATATACAAGTCACCAATGTACAAAGCACCAATTTACAAACCGCCTTACAAACCACCAGTGTACAAGCCTCCAGTTGAGAAACCAATAGTATACAAGCCTCCCGTGTATAAGCCTCCAGTTGAGAAACCACTAGTGTACAAATCACTGGTTTACAAGCATCCACATGAAAAGCCGCATTACTCAAAGTAACCTCCAGGCTCCAACTGAAACACCTGATTTTCTGAAGTAAGATAAGTGGGTGTATTAAAGTATATACTAAATAAGAGGTGTATCTCCAACCATTGACATTAATGTATCATGCTCAAAAATGTAGTTTAGGTTACAAATTATGTCAGGGTTACACCTGGCTAGCTTCCTCGGTTTGATAATTTGTTTATAGTGCTATGGCCAAGATATGAGTGTTATGGGTGCATGAATGTAAACCAGAAACAAAAAAAAAATGGTGTTTTGTACTTCCAAGTTATGAATAAAAGAACTTTACGACAAGTGTTTGTTAGTTATCCAACACTCCTTTTCAGTTTGTGTTTTGGAAAGCGGGAAACTTCCCTTCAATTAGTTGTAATCGGTTTTCAAATACACCCTTAAGTTATTAATTGCAAGTTGATTAATCGTATTTAAATACTAAGTTAATTACTTTAAGATAATAAATATGCTCAACTTAAGTATACATCCTAGATTCTTCTTGTTCTACAGAGGTGCATGAAATTTACTGTGAGGCAGGGACACAAGGTCTCTATTTGGTATATATATATATATATATATATATATATATATATATATGGAAAATGATAAAAGTACAATTCGTTTTGATTTGTAAAGAGCTGTAAAGAAGATAGAGATAAAAAAGAAAAGAAATACGTTATTAATAGGGAAAATTTTATATATATATATATATATATATATATATATATATGCATGTGACAAGTGATATATGGGGATAGATATAAAATGGATTAAATAATTAAAAAAGTTATAGATTCAATTCTTCATGCTAATAAAATTAATATTCTAATAATTAATATTTATTGTTAAAAAATAAAGAGGAAAAAAAAGAGATATAAGAAAGATGGAAGATGAAGTTAATGTATTTTTAAAGAGTAACAGTTAATGAGTTTAAAATAATTGTAGATATTTTTTTATTGAATAACATAATATCATTTTTCATGGTAAAAGAAATCTATGTACGTAGTTGACAATATATTTTGGGTGTACATTGGGTGAAAAAATCCAAGTGGACGATTATCATTATTCATTTATGGTTTAGTTGAGTATTGAGTACCTACTCATGTTTACTCAATAGGTAGAGAAGATGTATTGTATGCGAGCGTGAAAGACCTTGTTGTGAGAGATGCATAATGTGTAACTAATTCATATCTCATATTCTCATTTTCACTTGAGATATTTTTATTTTTCAGTTGCTTCAAAATTTGTATTACCTTATTTTAATTAGATAAATTTTTACTACCTAAATTTTCAATAAAAATAAATTTCTTTAATTAGCTGTTATTGTAATATCATGGCAATGATTAGCGGAAATAAATAGATTATTTATAATAAAAAATTAATTACCTTTAGTCTTGTATAGTAGTAATAAACTAATATTTTATTATATATAGAGAAGACATGTCATATGAAAATGTTATTTTATGTGAGAATAAAAATGATTAATTATCATTGTTAAATTAAAATGAAAAATTAAGATTAAAATATTTTAAATTTAAATTAAAACTCCATTTAATCTTAAAATATTTATAAGATTTACTAAAAAAAAATAATTTTCAATACAACTCTTTAATACAAATTTTTATCTATTGGTTATGTAACCAGTGTCCTTAATACTAGGACTTAGAAATTTACACCAGATAAATATTTTAAATTATAATTAAAATTTATAATAATTAATAAGTTTAAAAGTAAATTATACTCGCACCCATGTGTTTTGTTCAAATTTCACCTAATATCCCTCCATTCTTTCACCCTACAAAAAACTCCTTAATTGTTTAGCTCACATTACATTTAGACTCCCTCCTTCCTAAATATTGTTTAATAATCTAACAGAAATTAGACACATGTTGGTCACATGACTTTTAATGAAAATTTATGTCTAAAATACCCTCATCTTCTTCCTCTCAACCTGAAAATATTTTAAGACTCTTGCTTCTTTTTTTTTTTTTACGTAAACCCAACTTTAAATGCACTTTTTTAGTACGCAGTATTAACACATTTTCTCTCATCCTTTGTTCTACTAATATACATATGAACTGAATTTTGATTCTCAACAAACATTTTTCATCCATTATGTTCCTGTGGTCCCAAACATCTACATTATTTTAATCAATAATAATAAACAAATGATATTCAGTTCATCCATTGTATTTTCTGTGGTCCCAAATATCAACATTATTTTAATCAATAATAATAAACAAATGATTTTCAGTTCATCCATTGTGTTTCCTGTTGTTCCAAACATCACACTATTTTAATCAACAATAATGAACAAATGATTTTTAGTTCATCCATTGTGTTTCGTGTTATCTCAAACATCAACACTATTTTAATCAACAATAATAAACAAATGATTTCCTCTTCATCCATTGTGTTTCCTGTTGTCTCAAACATCAACACTATTTTAATAAACAAATGATTTTAAAAATTATAAGTGATCCCAAACTGGTCTCCCATTGAAACCCCATTCAGAAATAGGCAACAACAAACAATCAAAATTAAATAAATAATTTTAAAAAGTAACCTATATACAAGGTCCATTGGTCATTTACAAGCATGACCTAGCATGAACAAAAATTGTGGAACAGGAAGAAAAAACAGAGTGTTCGTGAACGTCGAAGAGGAAGACAAATGAAGGCGCTCAAGAACGATGAAGAACTCGCGAGCGGTGAAGAAGAATGGAATATTAACATCGTGAGAGAAAGAGAAACTCCCACCCCCTGAACGCTGAAGAAGAACTCGCCAACAAGAGGAAGATGAACAGTACTCACTAATGGTGAAGAGTAATGAAACGTGAATCATAAATTCTGAAACTAATTGGGAAGGGATAATTTGGGTTTTACAATTAAAATGTAAGGACAATTTTATCTGCTCGCATATTTCAATTGACATTAGTTAACGACGTTAATAGGGTAAAAATAATGTGCAAAAAGATAGGGGTATCAGGTGAAATTTGAGCAAAACATAGGGGTACGAGTGTAATTTATTCTAAGTTTAATAATGATGTACTAACAATACAAAATAATTTTATATTATCATCTAATCACAATTTATTATTAATATTTTTTTTTTATAAAAACAATAAACTTATCATAAATGATGATTTGTAATTGGATGATAGTGTAAATTTATATTGCTAAAACATAACCTTTTTTATTAATGAATTCCTTTAAATTTATAAATTATAGTTTAAATTTAGAAGAATAATTTAAATTGAGATAAAAGATTAATTATATTTGTTATTAATTTTTTTAATGAATTATTGAAGTTTAATATAACTACAAAGATAAATGATGATATACTGGAAGTGACGAAAGTTAAAATTATTAAATATATAGGTAAAAGTAAAAAAGAAAGTAATTTGAGATGGTTGATAATTAACTAGTTATAGTATGTGGAATACACAACTTAACAAAAAATAATATAAAAAATGTATATACGAGGGAGTGAAAAAATAATAATTTTTCTCTTAAAATGTCTGTATAATTTGATATGCGCTTTGGACAGATCGACCTTTGACTTGTCATACAATAAATACCATTGCTGATTTGTCAAACATTTGTGTACTGATAACAACTTAAACGCGGTCGATTGGTGATTTGGATTTTTGAATGAATATATATGTAAATAGGTGATCATGTAATTTTTTAAATAATGTAATTTTTAATTAATTTTTGAATGTGTATAGAATGAAACAATCATATCTTGCTGTTAAGTTTTTATGGAATTATTTTGTTATTAAATCATAATATTTAATTATAAATTTAATATTAAATTATAAAGTTAAAAGACTAATTTATATTAAATTATATAATATAAAAAATTTACTCCTAATTTGGTCCAGAGAAATGAAATGAAATGAAGTAGTTTGCACTGAAATGAGTTATGTACGGAAAATTAATATTTTATTTTTATTTTAAAATATTAATTTCATATTGTTTAATTAAATAAAAAATATTATTTATTAGTATGTAAATTTATTAATTATTTATTTTAATATTTATTATTATAAAAAATGACCATAAATTTTAATAATACTAGTGAAATTAAGTAAGATGGTGTTTATTTACATGTTAATATTGTAGTGATATTTGTATTTTTAGTATATATGTATATATAAATGGATAACACAAATAATCATTTTTAAATATAAATATTTGTAAAAAATATTAATGATGTTTATAAATATTATTTGATATTGTGTAGACTAAATTACTGACATAAGAATATAAGATAGTCTTTGATAGTAGTCTCTTGGCAAAAAATATAAATATAACAGTTTTAAAAAAAAATTAGACAAATATTGCAATTAGAAAGTTATTTCGAAATCTACTGCAAGCAATTACGTTGGGTCAGGACGCGTTGAATCACGCCAGCCAGGACGTGATTGGGCTTCATTCACGTCAGCCCACGACGTGATCAAACACGTCCACCCACGACGTGATTGAGCCTCAATCACGCCCCCCCACGACATGACTCTGCAACCCTATAAAAACCCCCATTTCAGCATTTCTTCTTCACTTCCACATCTCTCACATCTCTCTAGCTTTTGTTCTCTGACTTCTCTCTAGAATTCAGGCTTTAATTCGAGGTTTTTTGAAGCGAAGCTCTGTCCCTCAAGTAAGTGTTGCTCAAATATATGCTTTTTAAATTATATGCAAGATATTATATTGTTGTCTTAGAGACTTATTATTGATCTAGAAAATTATTAGTGACTTAAGTTTATTCGAAATAGTAACTTGTTAGTTGTTATGGGTTATTTGTCTTACAATATTATTAGTTAGTATTAGGTTATGATTAAGTACCTCTGCAAGGTTATGAGCTAGGTTTTAGGGTTTAGGGCACTATTAGTTCGTGAGCAAGGTTTTCATTAGTTAGTTACGTAGGTTATGACCTAGGTTTTCATTGGTTAGTTACAATATTATTAGTTAGTGGCTTTGGTTATCATTAAGTACCTCTGCAAGGTTATGACCTAGGTTTTAGGGTTTAGGGCACTATTAGTTGGTGAGCAAGGTTTTCATTAGTTAGTTACGTAGGTTATGACCTAGGTTTT
>CM023955.1:23641389-23659784 GCA_013407115.1 Glycine latifolia
AGTGACGTAGGTAATAACCAAGGTTAAATAAATAAAATAAAAAGAAAGAAAATTTAAATTTAACTATATTCTGTCACAAAAGTGTTAACGATAGAATTAGCGACGGATTTAGCGACGGCCAGATGGTGGCGCCCGGAGCGCCAATTTGGCGTTGGGAGCACCAGAAATGGCCAGAAGGCCATTTTTCTCTGGAATTTGGCGCTGGAGGCGTGAATATGGCGCCAGGAGCGCCAAATCTCGGGCAGACACCCTATATAAAGCCATTTTCACGAATTTTGGGGCAAAAAGCTGGTTTCTCTCCCTCCCTAAGCCATTTCCTCCATTGTTGAGTTTGGAAGCTCCATAACCGCTTATTCCTTGACCTAAACACTTGATAACCAACTAGGAAAGTGATTAGAACCTCGAGATGAGCTAGATCCTAGTTTCAATCTCTCGAAAGGATAGCCAATCGGAGAAATCCCGTTCTCTAGGGAATATCCTCAGAGCTTGGATTTTGAGAAGAAATGAGTCATTTCAGAGGCGTTCAAGCTTGGAAAAGCTATCCTCTGACCTTCCTCAACAGTCTAGAGGTGAGAAACTCGATCCTTAACCGATTGAATTATGAAAATGGTTCTGGATGAGTTCTGATGAATTTTGGATAAATGAGTGAGTTAGGGTTGGAACTAGGCTTGGATTCTTTAGAGATATATGCTCAGGAGGCTATTTAGATGAAAGTTAAGCTTTGAAACTTGAGTATTGATAAAGTTTAGTTTTGACTCTGACATCTGTATGAGTAGGAAGATTGATGTTATAATGATGGGTTTGAGCCTAGGTACCTTTTCAAAAGATGATCAGGAGGCTAAATAAACGGTGAATATGTGTTGAAATAGTCATTCTGATAAACTTGACCAGTATTGATATTTAACTTGGCTTATTGAAAGATTAAGCGGATATATGCTTTGAACTAGCTTATATCAAGCCTTAGAGGGACTCTAGTGCCTTGATTAGGCTGAGCTAAATCCTGTTGAGGGTCTGTAAATCGCCTATAAGGTGGTTAGCTCTGATAACCCTAAGATAGAGGACAGAGAGATTTTAATGGAAAGGAATAGCGTTTCCTTTCGTTCTAACGGTGGGGGACTGTTATTGATTGGTTGTTTGTATGCCTTGTGTAGGGCGTGATACAGACATTACTGGTGGTTGTGACCACGAAGCCGAGAGAGCCAGAGTAGCGCTAAGAGCAGGTAAACTCTTTGTTCTTGGGAGTGTTTCCCTTGATTGTGTTCCACCATACTCCAGTGAGAGTAATGGCCATTGTATGAGTTAATGCATGTATATTGAAATTGTGTGTTACTGTTTGGATTGAAACCATGTACTTGATGTACATAGATTGAGGTTATGTGTGTTGATTGATGAGATTCCTCTGACCAGTAGAATAGAATAAAATAGAAGATATATATATTTGTTAGTAAGTCCTGATGTGAGATGTGCCCATATAGATGGATGTAGCTTCCTCAGGCTAATGGTAGGGAGTCCTGATGTGAGATGTGCCCATATAGATGGATGCAGCTTCCTCAGGCTAATGATAGGGAGTCTTGATGTGAGATGTGTCCATATAGATGGATGTAGCTTCCTCAGGAATTGGTAAATGATATATATATATATATATATATATATATATATATGTCATGTACATGTGATTGTGTTTTAATGTGTTGTGAACTGTTGAGGGTCGTGATGGCTAAATGATGATGATGTATGTTATAAAAAGGGTGATGATGAACCCTTGAGACATATGTATATGAGTTGTTATGGCTTGAGAGTTGTGATGGCTAGTTGTAATGCCAATTTTGATATTATATGCATGAAAGTGAACCAGGGGGAGGAAAGACCTCCAAGGACCCTGAGTTTACTGAGATTGTTATCTCACCCCTGTTGGGGGTTATGTTTTGCAGGTGACACTCAGGGAGCAGCTGAGAGATCCCAGGGCAAGAGGCCCGAGCAGGGATAGGTTCTGTGAGAACCTTAGGCATAGGGTTGAGAGCATGTTAGCTCTACTTTTGATTTATGCCTAATGTTTTGTACCCGAAGAGGGATTTGTATAGTTTTGTTATGTATACACAGTGTATATTATGAGAATTCACCATATATGATGTATAGTGGGTGTTGTTAATGACGGTTGATGACGTCATTTTATTTATCGCTTCCGAATTGATTATCTGTGATAATTGCTACGCTTAATGACCATAAATCAATGTTAATGAATCGGATATATATATACGGGTCGTTACAATAAACAAACCTGAAACTTAACAAAATCAAAAGAAATGAAGAAATTATATCAAAACATCATAAGCAAAAACAATATGTGATGAAAAAAATGATATTAAATCAAATGAAATTGATTGTTTTTTATAAGAAACATTAACACATACATTTCAAGAAAAATATATTATATAACATTTTATCACACACAACCTCAATAACTTGAAAATGTTTACGTAAACTCATAGAACTATCCACCACCATATATAAACTTGTCTCAAAAAAGACAAAAATCAAGAACAGAAAATTTCAAGATAGATATCAATTTCTTGTTTCCATATGACTATTTGATGTTTGCTAATATTGTGTAAATGAAAATGTCATTAGGATAGTAATTTAATTGTAATAATTAATACATTTTACAGAAATGAATATTCAAAATGGAAATAATATATTTACATATTTTCAAATCAATTGATATATATTTTTTTTTACCATCCTAGTTTAATTATGTAATACTATTTAATTACGTAAAATATTTAATTGATTTGAATATTTATAATTGATTGGGATTAATATTTGTTCAAATTAATGAATTTTAATAATAATAAATAAATTCAAAACTAATAAATTTATATTTGTGAAATATTTTAAAACATTTCTTATTTTAAATTTAATTATAAAAAAATAATATCTAAAAAAATCCTTTTTTTTAAGTTTTTACTGTTTAGAATGAATTAAGTTTATAAAAATATTTTTAAATTCAATTTAAATTATAAAAAAATACGCTTATAAATATTTGAGCTATACAAAATCTTAAATGTGTGATTTGATTTTCACCCATTATCTTGAACAAAATTAGAATTGATTGGCTGAGTTACATACAATTGACTTATAAGATAATGCAAATAATGCTCAACCACTTATTTTTGCACTAATTAATTATATTACAATTTTCAAATTAATGAATTTTAATTTTATTGAATTATAACAAAACTATATTTAACCTATATATTAGAATTGTTTTCCAACAAAATGTGTGTGTTTGTGTGAAGTTTTCTAACAAAATGGTTGAAAAGAAATAAATTTGATCAAGTACTATGACTATGAGTATTTAAGACCAAAACATAGAAATGATCAATGCAATTTAGTAGGAAAACCTCGTACGTGTCTGAGGTTAATTTCTAATCTAATAAAATGTTTTTAATTTCAACATTGTCATAAAATAACTAATAGATTGAGACATGCACTTAAAGGTAAGGCCCCCAACTAGTATAAAAACCCATCATTGGGTGTGTGTTATTCACCAGCTAGCAACTAAAAACATGCGGAACATGGCTTCCTTAAGCTCCTTACTAGTGCTGCTCCTTGCAGCTCTCAGTCTCTCCCCTCAAGTTCTAGCTGATGATAGGAAATTCCCAGTAAAGGAACAACCAGTTTACAAGCTCCCACTTGATGAAAAGCAACCTGACTACAAACCCCCACCTTATAATCCACCAAATTACATAACACCATCACCATCCTATAATCCACCAGATTACAAGTCACCTTCCTATAAACCACCATATTACAAACCACCTTACTATAATCCACCAGTTTACAAGTCACCTTCCTATTATCCACCGGGTTACAAAGCACCAGTTAACAAGTCACCTTACTACAATCCACCAGTTTACAAGTCACCTTACTACAATCCACCAGGTTACAAAACATGTACACCATCCTATAATCCACCAGTTTACAAGTCACCTTACTACAATCCACCAGGTTACAAAGCACCATATTATAGGCCACCTTCCTATTATCCACCAGGTTACAAAGCACCATATTATAATCCACCAGTTTACAAGTCACCTTCCTATAATCCACCAAGTTACAAAACACCAGTTTACACGCCACCTTCCTACAGTCCACCATATGGGAAGTCACCTTACCCAAAGTACCCTCCAGGCTCCAATTGAAGACACCTAGTAAGTTAAGGGATGTATTAAGTATATGCGAAATAAGAGGTGTATCTACAACCACTGTCATGCTCATCAAAATGTAGTTTAGTTTACAAATAATGGCAAGGTTAATTCAACCTTGCTTCTTCGTTCAGATCGTTTGTGCCATGGCCAAGATAAGAGTGTCATGAATGTATGAATGTAAACAAAGAAAATAAAATGGTATTTTGTAGTCCAAATTACGAAAAATAATGGTATTTTATTTTATGATAATGTTTTAATATTTTTTATTAAGTTTAACATTACTTTAAAATTTAATTGTTAACCATAATAATTTAAATTTATATTCGATTCAACAATTAACCAAAAAAATGACTTAATTTGTAAAAATTTATAACACACATATTATAAAATAAAAAATATGTAATGTATAAATTTTAAGAATAAAAACTTTAATGAACAATATAAGATCTTGTCAAAGCTAAAGTCATTTAATCACGAAAAAAATAGTTCAGCATTCAGACAATGAGAGTATATCACAATACCAAAAGCATATAAGATAATAATAGACTATTTTTTTCTTTTTAGTAAAGTTGGCTATTTGGTGTTCCAACTCTTTTTTTATTTAATTTATTCGTCATTAATTTGATTATGTTTTATTTCTTTATTTTTATTTCAATTCTTCCATTTATTATTTCCAATAGTAAAAGACATCACAATTGTTTTTGAAAGGCTAAGTAAAAATCACAATAAACAAAAAGAAAATCATAACTTTTAACAGTCAAAACCTGTCTTAATTGATAAATAATACAAAATTAAAAAATGAAACAAAAAAATTAAAAGATCAAGCCAAAATTAAAATTAAAAAAGGCTTAAGGATTAATCTTAACTATATTTTCATCTTTTATCATAAATGAAACTTTAATAGATTGGATAAAGAAAACTTAAATACGTCTTATTAAACGATTTTTAATTAATAAGTGGTTGATTTGAGTGCTAATGAGTTCATTTTTAAATTTGAAACAATAAAAAATATATTGTGAGTAAATTGATATGATATTTTATGCACTACTATAATAATAACAATAATCCAAGATCAAACCGTACTCAATTTACAATACATTCCAAATCTATTATTAGTCCGTAACTCACTTAAAGGCATGACATTTATTTGTGCATCAACAAAAGCTTAAGTTTCTTACCCAATAGTAACATGTGTATGTGTGCATTAATTTTTTATTTTTTACTAACTTAATTATTCTCTCTAAATATTAATAAAAAATAATTAAATAGATAGAAAAATAAGAAAAAGGTATTTTTAAAATAAGAATACAAATAATTGACATATTTAATGTGATTAACTAAATTAAATATTTTTTTTAAAAATGTTAATTAGTTAAAAAATATAATTAAGGAATATATATATATATATATATATATAATACATTTTAAATAAACTGATATATAATATTTGTAGTATTCAACTTTTTTCAGATAATACATGCTTCATACCCATTTTTAATAAGCGAACAATTATCCTGCTTATATACAAATATTTTTGTAAATACTCGTAGAATTCAAATACACTTGCCATCCCTACTTTCAATTGGGCTGCTATTATCACGTGCATGTTTCAATTACGCATTAAATTGTTATCTGGCATTCAATTATGCACCTAATATTTCAACCGCGATTGAAGGGGTACAACTATTATGTATGCGAGAATGTGTTTTGCTAAATGTGAGTCGTGTAATTCGACACCAGCAATTAATGTATTATTTCAGTTGAAATGTGCTTTTTTTTAAATAATGTGTAGTAATTATTATGAATTATGCTACAATTTAATGCACCCCGGCAAACTAGGACCTAATTAATTAATATTCTAAGAGCACTAGTCAAAGAATTAAAAGCAAATGTTTTTTACTGGAATATAAAAAATTATAGTTTTCGATTTTTTTATTTTTCTATGATTTTCACAATAAATATTTTTTTAAATTTCTTAACCAATATCGTTAAGGAACCGGTTACCAAGGTCCTTAATTAATTTAAGTAGAATAATTTTTCAAAATTGGATGTTTTAAAATTCTTAATTTTCTAGTAGTATTTTTAATAAAAAGAGTTAATTAAGTTTTTAGTTCTTAAACTTTTTCAAAATTTGATTTTTAGTCTCTAAACATTTGTTTGATTAGTCAAATTTCCTGGACTTTTTTTTCATTAAGGTTTTTAGTCCCTAAATCTTTAAAAAAAATCAGTTTTTAGTATTCAAATCTCATTAAATAAAAATAATGAGTTCAAACTTGTGTTCAGAAAGTAAAAATTAAAATTTCTAAAACTTTATAGATCTTAACTGGTCAAACAAAAGTTTAAGAACTAAAAATTTTAATTGAAAAAAGTTGAAGGACCTAGACTAGTCAAAAAAAAGTTTAGAAACTAAAATCGAATTTTGAAAAAGTTTAGAAACTAAAATTTTAGTTAACTCAAAAAAAATATATAAAACCAAAAAGTATGTAATATGTATTGATAATATATATATAAAATAATTTCATACCATCATCTAACCATAAATCATCATGCATTATAAGTTTGTTTACATTTATAATAATTATCTTAAAAATTGTGCCAATGATAATTTGTCATTAGATAATAATGTAAAATTGTTTTGCATTGTGGTGCATCACCTTAAACTCAACATTTTAATAGAAGAGGTTTTTGAGAAAAAAATACTGTTAGGACTTGCCTTGAAGTAAAAACATCACTTTTTATTTACTTAGTGTAAAAAAATATATTATTTTTTCCCTAAAGTTGTATGTTTATCAATTTTATGTAGCATATATTTATATTTTAGAATACATGTATATAAGATAATCTTATAATGAGAAGTCATTGGCTTGAATGAACTCAATCTACCTAGGTAAGGGTTCAAGTCTCATTGGTGGAAAAAATGTAGTTGAGTTGAGCAAGAAAATCCTAGTATAGGTAGTTATTAGGTCCCTAAAGATTAGTCATAGTTGACAAAGTCAAATAAATACTTTGCACTAATAATATAATTTTAAAAAAAATCTACATTGTTTCACTTGAGAGTAATAAAATATCATATTAAATGAATATTGTTACTATGTTAAATAGGCTTATATGTAATTTTGATTCCCCTATTTTATTCAATTAACAATTTTGATTCTTTCATTTTAAAATTGAGAAATTTTAATCCTCCTATTTTAAAAAATCTATAGTTTTTGTCCCTCTGTTTTAGAAATAAACATTTGGTCATTTTATTTTACAAAATTCATAATTTTTGTCAAATCCTTAACTTTTTTGTTTTTTATTTTGATCCAATTAAACCTTAAACCTAATATATTCATTGAAGATATCATCAAGAAATAGTTTAATTAATTACAAGTAAGAATAAAATGTAGATAAAATTAAAAATTAGATAAAATTATGGACTTTTTATAATATGGGACCAAAATTTCAAATTTTCTAAAATATATAGATTAAATGTTTCTCTTTTGAAATAGGAGAATCAAAATTATAGATTTTTTAAAATAAAAGATCAAATATCTCAATTTTAAAATAAAGGAAGTAAAATTAAAATTAAATAAAATAAATAAACCAAACCTATTAATAATCGATGTTCTGCAATTAGAAAAACATTTTAATGAAAGGAAATCTAAAGTTACATTTAATTATACTTGTGCCCAATTGATAAATGTTTTTTTAAAATATTAAACACACACTCACACACCATAAGTTATTATTATATTTGTTATGATAAGGGAATTCATGCTTTAATTTCCCAATAGTTTTGCGTCAGGTAGGCTTATATCTTGAAAAGAAAAATATAAAAATTATGTCCATAAAATCTAAGTAGAAGAACAAGTGATTTGACCTAGCGCAGGTAGATGTCATCCAAATAAATCGTAAAAAAATTACTTGGCTCTAATTTGTTGGATCTAACTTCTGCCTCCCATGCTAAGACTCTGGAAATTACTATTCTTACTCGGCAATTGTTAGTCAAAACGATTCAGTTATTTAATATAGCAATTGGGATTAATAATCCCGAAATTCCAACGGATATAATACGTCGGTGCATTGAAAAATGAAAAGAAAATAATAATCAAATACACCCACACTTTTAAACACCTTATCAATATTCATATTTTTTTCTTTTTTCTCTCACTAGATACATAATAACATATTGAGTGTTTATAAATACTATTCCAAAAAAATATTTAAACTATTAACAAAATTGGTTTAATTAGTAAGTAACGAACTCAAATCTCATTAAAAATGTGAATTCGATTTCTGTTATTAATATAAAAATCTTATTGTTAAATAATCTATATGTATATTTGTAATTACTCATTAAGCTAATTAGCTACCGCGTCAAAATAACTTTAGCATATTGCGACTTGCACTTAACATTGAGGTCCCCAACTAGTATAAAAACCCATCATTGGTGTTGAGAATGTGGAGTCCAAAGAAAGAATTAAAAAGACCCAAAGACCATACAGTGCATTTTGCTTTCCATTTTTCTAATATATAAAACTTTTTTGCATTGAAGGGTTAGTACGTTTTTCATTTTTGACTTTTCACTTTCTTCTCTCTCTCTCTCTCTCAAAGCTTCTGTGTCTTTCTTTCTTCGTCTTCTTCATGCATTCCCGATGTGACCTAGCTCTGCTAGGGTTTGAACGGTGTAGACGATGGTAGTGTAAGTCTCTGTTCTTGTTCTTGTTCGTCTTATATTGCATGTGGAGGTTCTCTCGTGTCTGGTTCTCTTGGAGTTCCTGAGGTGGTTTCTTGCAAGGAACAAAGGAGAGGAACTCGATGAAGGTTCAATATCATCTGGTCCAAACACTGGTGAAAGGGGTTGTTTTTGGTTCCCTATAAACCTTCATTTTCTTTCTGTAATCTTGAGGCCTATATTCACTGGTTGAGTAACTGACTGTGTCACTTTGAGTTGAACACTATTGTAACTCTTCTTGGTATTTAGTGCAAGTAAAAGGACTACAGCTCCCTTCCCCTTGGATGTAGGTAACAAGGATTTTTCCTCCTAGTTATTGAACCAAGTAAATGCTGGTGTTTCTTTTCTTTTATTATGCTTCCGCTAATTTTATAGTTGTTCGGTTGGTTCTTGCTTCTTGTCTCTTCTTTACTTGTTTCATATTTTGGTGCTTAGGTTCTATCTCAAACCTTAGTCACTTAATAATGGGATCAACCAAAGTGGAGGTGGAGAGGTTTGACGGGAAGGGAGACTTCAATATGTGGGGAAAAAAGATGAGGGTTGTTCTAGTACATCAAAAGTGCTCTAAAGCACTTGGTGGTGAGAAAGAACTGTCAACTTTGTCTGAATCTAATAAAAATGATATTCTTGAAACTGCCTTTAGCCTAGTTAATGATGAAACTACTGTTGCTGGTATCTAGTTAAAATTGGAATCTATGTACATGACTAAATCTCTCTCAAATAAAATATATCTAAAAGAAAAACTGTTTGGTTTTATAATGGAATCCAATAAATATTTAGATGATAATTTAGATGAGTTTAAGATAATAACTATTAGTTTTGCTAATATTGATGAAAAGATAACTGATGAAAACCAAACCATTATACTTCTAAATGCTTTTCCTAATTCCTATAAGGATGTGAAAACTGGGATTAAGTATGGAAGAGAGTCTCTGCCACTAGAAGATGTAATAGGGCCCTATAGTCTAAAGAACTAGAAATGGTAGTAAATAAGAAAGTCATTGCAAATGGATTGGTTATTAAAAAGAAATTTAATAAAAAGGGTCAGTATCAAGGAAAAGGAAAGAACAATACTAAGAATAAGAATAAGTCATATGTTAAGGGAAAGGTGATATGTTGTCTGTGTCATAAGGAAGGACACATTAGAAAGAATTTTCCAGAAAAAGGAAAAGGTCAAAATAATGGGAATAAGACAAATTATGCTAATCTGACTAGTGGTTTTGAAGATACTGAAGTCCTAGTTGTGTCTAATGCTTCCTATGAGAGGGTGTGGGTGATGCATTCAAGTAGTACATATCATATGACTTCGGTAAAAGATTGGTTAATTTCTTTTAAATCTATTAAAGGTGGAAAGGTGATGATGGAAAATAATCAAACTTGCCAAGTGGTAGGAATTGGAGCTGTTAGGTTTAAAATAGGGGATGGGACTATTAAAGTTCTGAAGGAGTTGAGATGGGTTCCTAACCTTAGGATAAACTTAATATCTCTAGGAATGTTAGACAAAAGTGGATACAACTTTAGGAGTGTTCAAGGAACACTTGAAGTTGTTAAAGGATCTTCAGTTGTTATGAAAGGGATGTTAGATAATGGTCTGTATTTTCTAGATGAGGAAGCAGTTGGATTTGAGTCATGCAGTGTCAGTAGAAAGTCAAATGAGTCTTCTCTTTGGCATTTGGTCACATCAGTAATCAAGGATTACAAGAGTTATATAAACAAGAAATTGTACCTTTTAAAACTTTTACTCCTGTTGATTTCTGTGAAACTTGTGTTTTTGGAAAATCTCATAGACTGAGTTTTCAAACAGGAAAGAATGAAACTAAAAATACCTTGGATTATATACACTTTGATTTGTGGGGATCACCAACATTCTGAGCTCTCTTTCAGGCTGTCATTATTTTCTTTCTGTGATAAACTCTCATTCCAGACGTGTATGGACTTATTTTTTGAAACAAAAAGATCAAGCATTTGATTGTTTTAAGGACTGGAAAGTTCAAGTGGAAACTGAGACAAGAAAGAAGGTTAAATCATTAAGAATTGATAATGGTCTGGAGTTTTGTAATAATCAATTTAATGATTTTTGCAAACAATTTGGTATTCTATGACATAGAACTTGTGCTGAGTCACCTTAGCAAAATGGCATAGCTGAAAGAATGAATAAAACTATTTTAAATAAAGTTAGATACATGCTATCTGATTCTGGTCTTAGAAAATCGTTTTGGGCAGAAGTTGTTGCTATTGCCTATCATGTGATAAATAGGTTACCTTCATCTGCTGTTAATTTCAAAACTCCCATGAAATGTGGTATGGTAAGCCTCCTAGCCTGAGTTATCTCAAACCCTTTGGTTGTTTAGCTTATGTTCACACTAAACAGGATAAGTTAGCCCCTAGGGCTCTTAAATTTGTCTTTGTAGGGTATCTTGCAAGGAAAAAAGCGTATAAACTCTTGTTAATATTTGAAAATAAGCGTATTATTAGTAGAAATATTGTTTTTGATGAACTAACATTCTATAAAGATATTGTGCAGGGTATTAGACAGGTTCAAGAACCTAAAATGTCTAATTGGAGGTGGAGAAAATCACTGGTATTGATGATTCAGAACAAGTTCAGAATCATGATGAAATTGAAGATCAAGAAAACACACTTGATCAACTTGCCAATGATCCACAAACAACTATTGAAGAAAATCAAGAGGACTCCAACCTCAATAAAAAGTTAAGATTAAAATATTTTAAATTCAAAGTAAAACTCCATTTAATCTTAAAATATTTATAAGATTTACTAAACAAAAAATAATTTTCAATACAACTCTTCAATACAAATTTCTATCTATTGGTTATGTAACCAGTGTCCTTAGAATACTAGGACTTGAAGTTTACACCAGATAAATATTTTAAATTATAATTAAAATTCGTAATAATTAATAAGTTTAATAATGATGTACTAACAATATAAAATAATTTTATATTATCATCTAATCACAAATTATTGTTGATATGATTTTAATTTTTTATAAAAATAATAAACTTATCATAAATGGTGATTTGTAATTAAATGATAGTGTAAATTTATATTGTTAATACATAACTTTTTTTCTTAATGAATTCCTTTAAATTTATAAATTATATTTTAAATTTACAAGAATAATTTAAATTGAGATAAAAGATCAATTATATTTTTTATTAATTTTTTAAATAAATTATTGAAGTTTAATATAACTACAAAGATAAATGATGATATACTGGAAGTGACGAAAGTTAAAATGATTAAATATATAGGTAAAAGTAAAAAAGAAAGTAATTTGAGATGGTTGATAATTAACTAGTTATAGTATGTGGAATACACAACTTAACAAAAAATAATATAAAAAATGTATATACGAGGGAGTGAAAAAATAATAATTTTTCTCTTAAAATTACTTTGCGTATTTTGATTTCGAATATAAATTATTTGTAATTTGTCATTTGTGTTTTGTTTTGCATTTTTTGTTTATATTTGTCATTGTATTTAAAATGTCTGTATAATTTGATATGCGCTTTGGACAGATCGACCTTTGACTTGTCATACAATAAACACGGCAAAAGAACCTAAGTGGTATATTTTCACAAAAAAATTACCAATCTGGTGCAGTTTGGAAACATATTACCAATCTGGTGTTCGAGTCACGCCCAAATGTAGGCGAAACCAGTCACGCCCAGCTCCAGGCGGAACCAGTCACGCCCAAATCTGGGCGTGTTCCACCAGATTGCGCCACGTGTCATGCACAGATGGAGCGAAAACTTCGGACGGTCATAACTTTTGACTGGAATGTCCGATTGAGGCGTATGATATGTCAAAACGATCGTAATTGAGAGGAGAAGCCCTTGGCAACTTCCAAAGAGACTTGCCCAAAAATTTTTCCCAAAAGAGGCCTCTAAGTGCCTCAAAATTGTGATTTAAGATTCAAACCTTCAAAAAATTTCTTCTTTTCTAGTTTTTTATTTATTTAATTACTGAATTGCATGCCTTTTTAGTTACTTCTCTTAATTTCAAGCATTTTGACATAAAATACGCCTCCATTGGATATTTCTATCAAGTTATGACTTTAAATATTAAGATTAAGCTTATCAAAAATGGGGGTGCATTTAGCAAATATTAGATTTTTTATTTTTTTTAATTACTTCTCTTAATTTCGAGTTTTTTTTTAAGGTATGAAATATAATATATAAATAAGATTATATTTAGAATTCCCAATAAATAAATATTTTAATATATAATTATTAAAAACATATTTTTATAAAAAATATTAAAACTCAATATAGAGATAAAGATGAAAGATGATATATTATAGGGATAGGTAGTTAACAAATCAAGTACACAACAAAAATAAAAGACTGATAGTTTGAAATGGGTAAGAAAAGATTTTCTTCTTAGTTGCACAGCTAGTGTGTAAAATGTAAATCAAAATTAGATAAGAGTGAATTCTTAGTTAAGAGAGAAAGTCTCACTCTTCAAGAATTAGAAAACAAAAAATTTTTTGGAGGCTCGAAGATTAATTATATAAAAAATTTTGAAATCAAAATTTTGAAATTAGAAGATTAGTTATATAAAAAATCCAAAAAATATTAAACAAAATCATATAAAATTAAAACAATATTAAAAAAAATAAAAAAGATCATATCTATGGTGAAGATCGGTCTAAAAATACTTTAAAATTAGATTAAAATAACAATTAATAATATTAAATGATATTTTACGTCAAAAATTAAAGCATGCCAATTTTAGTCTCTGTATCCGTCGCTAACAGTTTTTGCGACGGAATTTTTCGTCGCAAACATAAAAAAATGCAATATTCTGTCGCAAAATCCGTAGCGACCGAATTAGAGACGGATTTAGAGACGGATTAAGTGACGCCCAAATTTGGGCGTGACCCAGACACCATATTGGTAATTTGTTTCAAAACTATACCAAATTGGTAATTTTTTATCAAAAAAATACCACTTGGGTTCTTTTGCCCAATAAACACCATTGCTGATTTGTCAAACATTTGTGTACTGATAACAACTAGAACGCGGTCGATTGGTGATTTTGATTTTTGAATATATATGTAAATAGGTGATAATGTAATTTTTTAAATAATAAAATTTTTAATTAATTTTTGAATGCGTATAGAATGAAACAATCATATCTTGCTGTTAAGTTTTTATGGAATTATGTTGTTATCAAATCATAATATTTAATTATAAATTTATATTAAATTATAAAGTTAAAAGACTAATTTATTATTAAATGATATAATAATAGGTAATTGTCTAACTTTTAAAAAATTTACTCCTAATGGTCAAGAGAAATGAAATGAAAGTAGTTTGCACTGAAATGAGTTATGTACGGAAAAATTAATATTTTATTTTTATTTTAAAATATTAATTTCATATTATTTAATTAAATAAAAAATATTATTTATTAGTATGTAAATTTATTAATTATTTATTTTAATATTTATTATTATAAAAAATGACCATAAATTTTAATAATACTAGTGAAATTAAGTAAGATGGTGTTTATTTTAATATAGGAGGGTATGGAGATCCTAGCCAGAACGGGGTGTTCCTGTGCCAAGCCATACGTTGATGGTGCCCATGAGAGACATACTTGTTTGTGGCCCGTGTTGGGGCGGCCCTTGTTTGGGGCAGTATGTATGTAACATGGGAGGGTATGGAGATCCTAGCCAAGGCGAGAAGTTCCTGTGCCAGGCCATACGTTGATGGTGCCCATGAGAGATATACTTCATTTGCATAACGGAAATAGGATGATTGAATGTAATAGTACGAGAAGTACTGGGGGCCATGTCTGTAGGGAGATCCTTATGACACCCGTTTGGCTGATCACCACCGGGGGGGGGGGGGGGTGAGTCCTGTGCACAATAGAGTGACCCCGACGTCAACTACAACTATCATTTGGACCATGGATTTGGTCTATTTTCGGGATGGTATCACATTGCATGTTAAGAGTGGAATTAGGAGCATGCATCATGCTAGGCATTTTAAGTCGACTTGTGGAATGTTCCTGGATGCTTGTTCACGTTGGTTACGCGTTGATATTTGGACTTTGTGGTGACATTGTGACGCTTGGGTTGCTTTCCTTAATTGATGTTATCTTTTGTTTGTTATTTTATATGATGCATTCACCCTTGCTTTGTTATGCCAAGTGGTCTGGTACCTGTGATTATCGCGAACCCGGTTCGTGTGAGCAGACAGACAGTAGTAGGTGACCGGGAAGATGACAACTTTTTAGTTGGAGCCACAGAGTTGTCGGGATGTTGATGTGATGGATCCCAGACAGGGGTTATGTCTTGCTAATTACACTCCTATTTTTGATAGTCACACACGTGTTTTGCTAGTTGCACCGCTGATGTTTAATTCCTTACTTCACTTGTAAAACATTTGTACGTTTTAAACATGGATAATTGTATTTACAATTAGAACACGTTTCATATATACAAATATATGTATGCAATTGGAATGTTTTATGCGTGCCTTGTTTATGTTTATAAT
The DNA here is from genome assembly GCA_013407115.1 of Glycine latifolia. Taxonomy (NCBI): domain Eukaryota; kingdom Viridiplantae; phylum Streptophyta; class Magnoliopsida; order Fabales; family Fabaceae; genus Glycine; species Glycine latifolia. The sequence goes on from CM023955.1 coordinate 23,656,845, forward strand.
CGTCATGTGATTGCGAAAAATCTACCACCGTTTTCATTTACCAACAAAAAGGGGTGTCCTTTTTATCAAGAACTACGTTGATGTTGTGGTTAAGAGTTAGAGATACAGTAGCGATGTGGTGGGTCGTTGCATTAGTGGTACCAGAGTAGGTCGGACCTTCCAGCCAGTGAGTTGTTAGCTTGCTATGTTTCTCTGTGCATGATTATGCTAATTGTTGAGTGCTTGATTGATGAAGTGACTAGCTGTGCTGTGTTGGATGATGTTTATTCTTGTTTGAGCTTGTGTAGGATGTTGTTTTTAGGGTAGTCATAGCATATTTGTATTTCCCGCGTCTGCTATACCCTAAATTTCTATCTTTTGTTGTAAGTTATCAGATTGGCCATCTGTATAATTTGGGACAATGCAAGGGAACATTAGGGCAAGCAGTCCGAATGCAAATGGTAGAGGGTCTGTATAGTATGGTTTGGTGTTTGTTTGTGTATTCCTTCCGGGTTCTCACTTCTTGTTATCCGCAGTAAGTGATGGCCAGTAGGAATGATCGCACGATAGCTGATGCTCTCCAAGCCTTAGCCCAGGGGTTGGGGAATCAGAATAGGGGAGAAGCCCCCGGAGCTGTGGAATACCAGGGATTGGACCGCTTTCAGCACAACAATTCACCTTCGTTCCACGGAGGGTACAACTCGGATGGCGCCCAAGCATGGATTCAGGAGATTGAGAAGATCTTCCAGGTTGTGGCATGCCCCGAGGAGCAGAAGGTCACCTTCAGCACTTATACTCTGGTGGAGGAAGCCGAGTACTGGTGGGACAACACCCACCAATGCATGGAGGCGGAAGGCCAGGTTGTGACGTGGGAGACCTTCAAAGAGGCATTCCTGGAGAAGTACTTCCCGGAGGATGTGAGGAACAAGAAAGAGATGAAGTTACTTGAGCTGAAACAAGGGAACCAGACTGTGGCCGAGTATGCGGCTAAGTTCGAGGAGTTGGTGAGGTATTTCCCTCACTACCAGGGACGGGATGGGGAAAGTTCCAAGTGTGTGAAGTTTTTGAACGACTTGCGACCTGAGGTGAAGCAAGCCGTGAACTACCAAGGAGTCTGCTAGTTCCCGATGTTGGTAAACATGTGTAGGATATTGGATGAGGATTCTAGGGACAGGGCTGCCTTCTATCGGAATACGGGCCCTGTAAAGGACAAGAAGACTGGGCAACAACACCACGGGAAGCCCTACACCATGCCTCCCAAGCCGCATGATCAACGTCTCAACCCTCAAAGGGATGTTACTGCGGGATTCCCTAGTGGTAGTAGTAGTAGGCTCGCTACCTATCCAACCTGGAACACGTGCTTCAAGTGTGGTAAACCCAGGTATATCACTGTTGAGTGTGGGCAAAGAGGCCCAACTTATTTTAACTGTAAGGAGAAGGGTCACATCCAGAGGGATTGCTCGCACCCCAAGAGAGAGCAGAATGGCGGAGGCCAGCAGAGCCAACCCGGACAACCGAGGACCACGGGAAGAGTCTTCACTCTTAGTGGTGCTGAAGCCTCGAACTCCCGAGGTCTAATCCAAGGTAAATGTTTCATAAACGAGATTCTTTTACTCGTGCTTTTTGATTCTGGTGCGACTCATTCCTTCATATCCCGGTTGTGTGTAGAATCACTTAAACTTTCTGTGTCTTCTTTAAATAATGAGCTTGTGGTTGAGACCCTAGCTAGTGGGTCTGTGTTGACTTCCGAGGTATGTTTAGACTGCCTTGTGGAAATTTCTGGTAGAAAATTTTGTGTTGATCTGGTTTGTTTGCCTCTTAGCCAGATTGACGTTATTTTGGGTATGGACTGGTTATCTTCCAACCAGGTTGTGTTGAACTGTCATGATAAAAAGGTCATGTTTGACAACTCAGATGTGAGAGAAAAATGGATGTCATCTCAGCCAACCAGGTTATGTCGTCATTGAAAGAAGATGCTCAAGTATACATGATCTTATCGAACCCGGAGGTAGGGACCGAGGTGTCTCTAGCCGACCTCCCTGTTGTGAGAGAGTTCTCGGAGGATATATCTGGATTACCACCTGAGAGAGAGGTAAAGTTTTCTATAGATTTGGTGTCCGGGGCTGGACCTGTAACACCCCGTAGGCCTCCGGTGCGTTATCATTAATAATATCAGATTAGCGCTTAAGCATTAATATAAAATCTCAGCGGAAGCATATAATCATTTTTCTTGAATCATTATGTATGGAATAAACACATCACAGAGAATACACATGCAAATCATATAATTCACACCCCTGCTGATCCAGTTTAACATATCGATTATAAAGGTAGGCAGATAAACAAATAACCCACACTATACTCAGGAGGAAAAGTATTCCATATCAGAACCAGTTCTGTACACAAATATAAATACATTAGAGTCCACACCACATCGTGGTGATACAAAAGAATATCTACCCTCACAGAGGGTATACAAAACTGTACATATATAGGTGTGCACACACACCATCCCTTATCAAGGGTACAAAACGTAAACAAAGCAAAACTGAGCCTTCAAGCTCCTCTGCTGCTCATCAGTTAAGCAGCCAAGTCTTTTCTAGGGCCTCCTGCCCTGAGACTGATCTTCTTTTGCTGAAGGATCACCTGAAATCATAAATCCCCACACGGGGTGAGATATACATCTCAGTAAGCTCAGGGTCCTTGGGAAATCATTCCCACCCTGGCCCACAATCCACAAAGCGCACACAAGGAAATCACACAACCAAATGGCCCACTGGCCTTCATATCAACATATCAAGCATCCAAACATGGCGGATCTCATCGACGCCTAAATCATATGGCAGAGAACCCTCAATGCCTAGCGGAGAACCCTCAACGCTTAAGTCATGGGCAGAGAACCCTCAATGCCTAGCGGAGAACCCTCAACGCTTAAGTCATGGGCAGAGAACCCTCAATGCC
>CM023955.1:23671412-23683674 GCA_013407115.1 Glycine latifolia
GAGTCACCTTCCTATAACCCACTAGGTTACAAAGCACCAGTTTACAAGTCACCAGGTTACAAAGCATCATATTATAAGCCACCAGTTTATAAGTCACATTCCTATTATCCACCAGGTTACAAAGCACCATCTTATAATCCACCAGTATACAAGTCACCTTCCTACAATCCACCAAGTTGCAAAACACCAGTTTACACGCCACCTTCCTACAATCCACCATATGGGAAGTTACCTTACCCAAAGTACCCTTCAGGCTCCAATTGAAGACACCTAGTAAGTTAAGGGATGTATTAAGTATATGCTAAATAAGAGGTGTATCTACAACCACTACCATGCTCATCAAAATTTAGTTTAGTTTATTTATAATGGCAAGGTTAATTCAACCTAGCTTCTTCGTTTAGATCGTTTGTGCTATGGCCAAGATAAGAGTGTTATGAATGTATGAATGTGAACAAAGAAAATAAAATGGTATTTTGTAGCCCAAATTATGAAAAAGAATGGTATTTTATTTTATGATAATGTTTTAATATTTTTATTAAGTTTAATATTACTTTAAAATTTAATTGTTGATCATAGTAATTTAAATTTATATTTGATTCAACAATTAACTAAAAATAATCACTTAATTTGTAAAAATTTATAATACACATATAAAAAATAAAAAAATATGTAATGTATAAATTTTAAGAATAAAAGCTTTAATTATATATAATATAAGATCTTTGTCAAAGTTAAAGTCATTTCATTGTGAAGAAAATAGTTCAGCATTCAGACAATAAGAGTATATCATGATACCAAAAGCATCAACATCAACAACACCTTTAACTCAAGTTAATTGGGGTCGGTGATTGATAAACCCAATGATAGATAAAAAAAAAGACAAAGAAAAAGAAAAGGAGAAGGGAAGAAAAAGTGAAAATAAGACAAAAGAGAGGAAAATAAGCTAAAATAAACGAGGGGTGAAAGAAGGAGGGGAGAAATGAAGAGGAAAAGAACTAAAAAAAGGAACAACTGGAACATAGAAATACTAATTGGTTTAACCCTCCACCAAGCTTATAGCTTTTCTCCACTCTGTCTTAAGACACACCGTCCGCCAATTTATATCTCACTCCATTAGGTCTTGTTTAACTACCTTTCCCCAGGTAAGTTTCGGTCGACCTCTACCTCTCTTTGTGTCAGTCGAGCTCCTTGTAACAAATTCTTGTTCTTACGGGAGCATCCAGTGGTCATCTCATAACGTGCCTAAACAACCTCAATCTATACTCCCTCATCTTTTCACACACCGGTACCACTACTACCTTTCATCTAATATCCTCATTACTTATCTTATACATCTCCGTATAACCACACATTCACCTTAACATCCTCATTTCTGCTACCCCTATTTTATGCTCATGTTGCCTATGTGCTGGCCAGCATTCTGCTCCATATAACATTGTCGATTTTACAATTGTTCTATAGAATTTTCCTTTTAACTTAAGGGGAATTTTATGGTCACACAAAAACCCCGATACACTTTGTCATTTCATCCACCATGCTCTGATTCTATGATTTACATCCTCATCAATCTCACCACTTTTGTACAACAATGATCCCAAGTATCTAAAAACATCTGTCTTGGGTACTTCTTGACCAAGTAGATGATTGTGTCTTGGTCACCATCTTTTACCCGCGAAAACTCACACTTCATATACTTTGTCTTGCTCTTGATTATCGTGAATCCTTTAGACTCTAAAGTGTTTCTCCAAAATTCCAGTTTCCTATTAACACCATCTTTGGTCTCATAATAAGAATGATATCATCTGCAAAAAGTATACACCACAACACTTCCTCTTGAATATCTTTCGTTAGTTCATCCATCACTAAGGCAAAGAGATAAGGACTAAGAGGTTAACTTTGGTGAACACCTACCGTGATAGGGAAATAGCTTGATGTTCCATTACAAGCTTTCACACATGTGGTAGCCGCATCATACATATCCTTGATTGCATTAACATACTTTAATGCTACATTTTTCTTCTCAAGAGTCCAACATAAGACTTTTCTTGGGACCTTATCATATGCTTTCTTAAGATCTATGAACACTATATGTAAGTCTTTCTTCTTTTCCCTATACTTTTCTATTAATTGTCACATCAAGAAAATATCTTCCATAGTACATCTTCATGGCATAAATCCAAATTGATTTATGGAAACATTGGTTTCCCTCCTTAGGCGATGTTCTATAACTCTCCCGCAACTTCATAGTATGGCTCATGAGCTTGATACCTCTATAGTTAGAACAATTCTAGATATCTCCCTTGTTTTTGTATATAGGCACAAGCATAATTTTCTCCCAAGCATCAGACATCTTATTTGTTTGAAGAATCTTATTGAAAATATTGGTCAACCATTTTATTGCCACATCTCCTAAGCCTCTCCACACTTCAATAGGGATGTCATCAGGTCCCAAAGTTTTATTATTCTTCATTCTCTTTAAAGCCTCCTTAATTTCATGCGTATTAATTCTGTGCACAAATCTTTTATTCAGATCATAAAAAACGTCCTCCAAATTCACCTCAGTCTTGTCACTATTCCCATTAAAAAACATATAAGATAATGATAGGCTATTTTTTCTTTTTTGTAAAGTTGGCTATTTGGTGTTCCTACTCTTTTTATATTTAATTTATTTTTCATTAATTTGATGTTTTATTTCTTTATTTTTATTTCAATTCTTCTATTTATCATTTGCAATAGTGAAAAACATGACAATTTTTTTTTGAAAGGCCAAGTAAAAAACATCACAATAAACAAAAAAATCCATAACTTTTAACCGTCAAAACCGCCTATCTTAATTGATAAATAAGACCAAATTAAAAAAAATTAAAAAAAATTAAAAAGATCAAGCCGAAATTAAAATTAAAAGTCTTAAGTATTAATTTTACCTATATTTTCATTTTTTTTATCATAAATGAAACTCTAATAGATTGGATAAAGAAAACTTAAATTAGTCTTATTAAACAATTTTTAATTGATAAGTGATTAGTTTAAGTGCTAATGAATTCCGGTCTCTTAAACAAGTGATTAGGTTTTTGAATTTTGACATTTTTGTATGTCAAGTGGGAGCAATTCACCTCCAAATACCTTAAGATCTTGCGAAGGATTGGATATTAGTATGAAGAGAAATGTTATGGATATCCTCTCTCATGAACTTTTTAAAATACACTCTATTGGTTGAAATTTATTAAAATGATAAAATTTTGTGTGTACAAAATTTGTTAATAGGTGAAAGTTTTGAAACTCATTTATTAAATCATAAGTGTTTAACAAAACTATTCATCAAAATAGATGAAAAATATAAAATGACAGTAATATACTTATTTATATGATATTTTTATATATAATTTAATTTAATTTAATGGATAATTTTTTTTTGTTAATTTTGATCTATTAATGGTATTTGGGCTGCTCTGTCCGGGTTATCAATAGGGTGTAAACATAGTTCAAATGTTTTTACAATCTTGCTAGTCCAACCTAATTTTATAAAAGAAAAGGTGTTACAATTTTAATTTTTTAAATTATTTTTAAACTCTTATAAATTTTTATTTATAAATAAATTGTTTTCATAACTTTTATTGTTTCAATTGTTAGCTTCTTTCATAATGTGTATTCTAATATATATTAATCTTATACTATATGTTAAAATATCTTTAATCAAATTATAAAAAAAAAAATTCACTTAAGTAGACATTATGCTTTTATTATGTTGAATTGTTGATCAGTGAAATAGTTAAAAAAAATATAATATTAAATTATTAAAAAATGATAGAATAAAAAAATAATCTAACATTTATCATTGTTAATTTTGTGAAGTATAATATTAAAATAACAAATTAAATATTATAAATAGTATAACAATTAAAATAAATAGTGTAATATAAAAAAATATGTAGGAGGAATGAGTGAAAAAAAACAAATAATAAAACTCAATTTTATTTTAAATAGATAATAAGAAAATTTAGTATATATTTTATAAAAAAATATAAAAAAATTGAAGCTAGAAGCATCTTAAAAATGCTATTTAAATTTTTTTTAGGCAAAAGAAGGAAAGAAAACAGATTTTAGAGGTGGAAGTAATTTCAATTAGATTGACACCACAACAATCACCAAACACAACAGTCAACTCCTAAATATATCAAAACCAAAAAAAAAAAAGAAAAAACAAACAGGACATGGGGGTTTCGGAAGATGCCTCCAACTCTAGCTCTTATCGGGCAGCGCTAGCTTAGATGTCCCATCTGTATTACATTTTACCCAGCCTGGAAAGGGAGGATACCAATTGACCTGGACGATGCTAGGAGCCTTGCAAGGGTGACCAAAATAATTGAAAAATTAAAATTTATATTTGATTGAACCATTAACTAAAAATAATGACTTAATTTGAAAAAAATTTATACAGAAAATATTATAAAAAATGTGATTGTATAAATTTTAAGAATTTAAAAATTTTCTTTAATTAAATTTTTATTCTTTTAAAATTTTCAAATTCTAACTTTTAATCCCTTATGACAACCTATAATCTTCAATTAATTTTTTTCCAACATTTTTAGTTCCTCCAAATATTTTTGCCCATTTTTAGTCGTTATTTATTTATGTTACTCAAAATTATTTTGTTTTGTCAATTTGTAATCCTTTGTTTACTTTATATTTGAGACTAATTTTGAAAAATGAAAATAATAGAGAAACTAAAAATGATGATGAATAATTAATAAGAGACTAAAAATTAAAATTTAGAAGCACTAAAAATTTAATTAACCCAAAATACTTTAATACACAATACATGAGCTAGTTGATTGTCAAAGTCAAAGTCATTTTATCACAAAAATATAGATCAACATTCAGATAATGAGAGAGTATATCATGATACTAAAAAGTGTGTACCTCATATAAGAAAACAATATGATTGCGACTGCTGAGTTTAAAAAGGTGTAGACGTTTCAAGAATATTTATTTAGGTTTTTAAATAATGTAAAACAAAGAAAGATATTAGTTAATTCAGAATTTACAATAAAAATATAAGATTAACATGGTGGTAAAAGATAAAGGAAAAAACAAAAATGTCATTGGTTTGTGATGATTGATATTAGAATGAACAATGATATTTGAACACTTTAATGGGTATTGATGATTGATATTAGAATCAACAATGATATTTGAACACTTCATTATTTTAAATATCTTTGAGAGACATCTCATTTTTTTCCCAAGCTATTTCTTTCTTCTTAGTTCATATCACATTATATAATTTATTGTAATTATATTTACTATCTTTTTTCTCTCTTATTAGACGTAAAGTAGCATTTTGGGTGTCCGACCAACTATATTTAACCTATATATTAGAATTGTATTCCAACAAAATATGTCTGTTGGTGTGAAGTTTTCTAACAAAATGGTTGAAAAGAAATAAATTTGATTAAGTACTATGACTATGAGTATTCAAGACCAAAACATAGAAATGACCAATGCAATTTAGTAGGAAAACCTCGTACGAGTCTGAGGTTAACTTCTAATCTAATAAAATGTTTTAATTTCAACATTGTCATAGAATAACTAATAGATTGAGACCTGCACTTCCCGCAACTAGTATAAAAACCTATCATTGGGTGTGTGTTATTCACCAGCTAGCAACTAAAAACATGTGGAACATGGCTTCCTTAAGCTCCTTACTAGTGCTGCTCCTTGCAGCTCTCATTCTCTCCCCTCAAGTTCTAGCCGATGATAGGAAATTCCCAGTAAAGGAACAACCAATTTACAAGCTCCCACTTGATGAAAAGCAACCTGACTACAAACCCCCACCTTATAATCCACCAGATTACATATCACCATCACCATCACCATCCTATAATCCACCAGATTACAAGTCACCTTCCTATAAACCACCATATTACAAACCACCTTACTATAATCCACCAGTTTACAAGTCACCTTCCTATTATCCACCAGGTTACAAAGCACCAGTTTACAAGTCACCTTACTACAATCGTCCAGGTTACAAAACACCATATTATAATCCACCAGTTTACAAGTCACCTTACTACAATCCACCAGGTTACAAAGCACCATCTTATAATCCACCAGGTTACAAGTCACCTTACTACAATCCACCAGGTTACAAAGCACCATATTATAAGCCACCTTCCTATTATCCACCAGGTTACAAAGCACCATATTATAATCCACCAGTTTACAAGTCACCATCCTATAATCCACCAAGTTACAAAACACCAGTTTACACGCCACCTTCCTACAGTCCACCATATGGGAAGTCACCTTACCCAAAGTACCCTCCAAGCTCCAATTGAAGACACCTAGTAAGTTAAGGGATGTATTAAGCATATGCTAAATAAGAGGTGTATCTACAACCACTGCCATGCTCATCAAATTGTAGTTTAGTTTACAAATAATGACAAGGTTAATTCAACCTGGCTTCTTCATTTAGATCCTTTGTGCTATGGCCAAGATAAGAGTGTCATGAATGTATGAATGTAAACGAAGAAAATAAAATGGTATTTTGTAGTCCAAATTACGAAAAAGAATGGTATTTTATTTTATGATAATGTTTTAATATTTTTATTAAGTTTAATATTACTTTAAAATTTAATTGTTGGCCATAATAATTTAAATTTATATTTGATTCAACAATTAACTAAAAATAATCACTTAATTTGTAAAAATTTATAATACACATATTATAAAATAAAAAATATGTAATGTATAAATTTTAAGAATAAAAACTTTAATAAACAATATAAGATCTTTGTCAAAGCTAAGGTCATTGCATCAAGAAAAAAAATAGTTCAGCATTCAGAGAATGGGAGTATATCACGATACCAAAAGCATATAAGATAATAATAAACTATTTTTTCTTTTTAGTAAAGTTGGCTATTTGGTGTTCCAACTCTCTTTTTTATTTAATTTATTTGTCATTAATTTGATGTTTTATTTATTTATTTTTATGTCAATTCTTCCATTTATCATTTCCATTAGTAAAAAACTTCACAATTTTTTTTGAACGGCCAAGTAAAAAACATCACAATAAACAAAAATAAATTATAACTTTTAACAGTCAAAACCTGTCTTAATTGGTAAATAAGACAAAATTAAAAAAATGAAACAAAAAATTAAAAGATCAAGCCAAAATTTAAATTAAAATGCTTAAGGATTAATCTTAACTATATTTTCATCTTTTATCATAAATGAAACTTTAACAGATTGGATAAAGAAAACTTTAATACGTCTTATTAAACGATTTTTAATTAATAAGTGATTGATTTGAGTGCTAATGAGTTCATTTTTAAATTTGAAACAACAAAAAAATATATTATGAGTAAATTGATATGATATTTTATGCACTACTATAATAATAACAATAATCCAAGATCAAATCGTACCCAATTTACAATACATTCCAAATCTATTAGTCCGTAACTCACTTAAAGGCATGACATTTATTTGTGCATCAACAAAAGCTTAAGTTTCTTACCCAATAGTAACATGTGTATGTGTTTATTAATTATTTTTTTTTTGCTATATATTCTGACTGAATTATTCTATCCAAATATTAATAAAAAAATAATTAAATGGATAGAAAAATAAAAAAAGGTATTTTTAAAATAAGAATACAAATAATTGAATGTGATTAACTAAATTAACTATTTTTTTAAAAGATGTTAATTAGTTAAAAATTATAATTAAGGAATATATATATAATACATTTTAGATAAACTAATATATAATATTTGTAGTATTCAACTTTTTTCAGATAAATACATGCTTCATACCCATCTTTAATAAGCGAACAATTGTCCTGCTTATATACAAATATTGTTTTAAATACTCGTAGAATTCAAATACACTTCCCATCCCTACTTTAAATGGGCTGCCATTATCACGTAACTGTTGCATGTTTCAATTACACATTGAATTGTTATCTGGCATTCAATTATGCACCTAATATTTCAACCGCGATTGAAGGGGTACAACTATTATGTATGTGAGAATGTGTTTTGCTAAATGTGAGTCGTGTAATTCGACACCAGCAATTAATGTATTATTTCAGTTGAAATGTGCTTTTTTTTTAATAATGTGTAGTAATTATTATGAATTATGCTACAATTTAATGCACCCCGGCAAACTAGGACCTAATTAATTAATGATAAATATTAATTAATATTCTAAGAACACTAGTCAAAGAATTAAAAGAAAATGTTTTTTACTGGAATATAAAAAATTATAGTTTTCAAATTTTTTATTTTTCTATGATTTTCACAATAAATATATATTTTTTAATTTCTTAACCAATACCCTTATTGAACTGGTTACCAAGGCCCTTAATTAATTTAAGTAGAATAAGTTTTCAAAATTGGATGTTTTAAAATTCTTAATTTTCTAGTAGTATTTTTAATAAAAAGAGTTAACTAAGTTTATAGTTCTTAAACTTTTTCAAAATTTGATTTTTAGTCTCTAAATATTTGTTTGATTAGTTGAATATCCTGAACTTTTTTCCATTAAGGTTTTTAGTCCCTAAATCTTTAAAAAAGTCATTTTTAGTTATTCAAATCTTATTAAATAAAAATAATAAGCTCAAACTTGTGTTCAGAAACTAAAAATCAAAATTTCTAAAACTTTAGGGATCTTAACTAGTCAAACAAAAGTTTAGGAACTAAAAATTCTAAAGGAAAAAAGTTGAAGGACCTAGACTAGTCAAAAAAAAATTTAGAAACTAAAATTTTAGTTAACTCAAAAAATAAAACCAACTAGTGGCAAAAAAATCTAAATAATACTTTTTTAATAAAAAACTACCAATTTGAAGCTGTTTTCAAACATTTTACAAATCTAGGGCAGGAAGTCACGCCAAAAATGGGCGTGACCTATTCCGTCGTTAATTCATCGCTAATTTCGTCTCTAATCCGTCGCTAATGCTGTCGCTAACACGTTTTGCAATAATATTGTTTTTTTAATGTTTGCGACCACAATATTCAGTCACAAAAAGCGTTAGCGACTGAAATAGAGACCGATTTTTGAATACAATGTATATAAGATAATCTTATAATGAGAAGTCATTGGCTTGAATGAACTCAGTCTACTTAGTAAGGGTTCAAGTCTCATTGGTGGAAAAAATGTAGTTGAGTTGAGCAAGAAAATCCTAGTATAGGTAGTTATTAGGTCCCTAAAGATTAGTTTGACAAAGTCAAATAAATACTTTGCACTAATAATATAATTTTTAAAAAAATGTACATCGTTTCACTTGAGGGTAATAAAATATCATATTGAATGAATAATGTTACTATATTAAATAGACTTATATGTAATTTTGATTGCCCTATTTTATTCAATTAACAATTTTGGTTCCTTCATTTTACAATTGAGAAATTTAATCCTCCTATTTTAAAAAATCTACAGTTTTGTCCCTCTATTTAAGAAATAAACATTTGGTGATCTTATTTAAAAAAATTCGTAATTTTTGTCAAACCCTTAACTTTTATATTTTTTTATTTTGATCCAATTGAACCTTAAACCTAATATATTCATTGAAGACACCATCAAGAAATAATTTAATTAATTACAAGTAAGAAATAAAATGTAGATAAAATTAAAAATTAGACCAAAATTATGGACTTTTTAAAATATGTGACTAAAATTTCAAAATTTCTAAAATATAAAGATAAAATGTTTCTATTTTGAAATAGGAGAATCAAAATTATAGATTCTTTATAATAAAAGGATTAAATATCTCAATTTTAAAATAGAGGAACCAAAATTAAAATAAATTAAATTAAATAGACCAAACCTATTAATTATCAACGAGTTAGAATGACATTTCAATGAAAGGAAATCTAAAGTTACATTTAATTATACTTGTGCCCAATTGATAATTTTTTTTAAAATATTAAACACACTCACACACCATAAGGATTATTATATTTGTGATATATTTTTTTATATCTATATTGTTATTCATATTTCTATAATATGGTTTTATTCTTTTAATTTAAATATCCACGTTTTGTAATCTAAAAATCCAAGTGCAAACAATAATCCTCATGGATTTGAGAAAGTTATTAATGTACACAAATTTTGAGAAAGCCACACCCTGCCTCTATGTAAAAGGAGTCTTGTAAAGAGTTAATGGAACCAAGTTTTTAAGAGAGAAGAGTGAATTATCCACAAATAAGGATGAGAAGTCACTTTATTTTTTTCTTGAGGAGATGAGAAGTCACGTGAGCAAAGGGAGAATTTAATATTTATTTTTTTCCTTATAATTTTTAAATTGAATGGTTGAGTCATACACATTTGGAGAAGATTTTTAATTGAGTTTCTATCAAATTTATAACTTTGTTGAATTAGTATTAACTTTGTTGAAATAAATATTCCTAATTTGTTAAGTCTTTTAAATGGAATGAGTCATAATATCTTTCTTATCTAATTTGAAATGGTGTCAAAATTAGTTTTGTACTTAGGTCCCTGAATTTATATTTAGAATTTGATTTTTGACATAAATATGAAATATAATTATAATTGAGAATATTATTTTGTCCTAAAATAAATTGATCTAGTAAGAGATGATTAGTTGGATGTTAAATAATAATTTCTTGAAAGGGTCGGAAAAAAACTGGGGTCAAATTACATAAATCCAATGTGTATTATTTTGTGTACAAGTTCCCATTATCAATATCTATTGTGTGGCAGGAGGAGTTTAACAAAATGGTGGAAATAATTAAATCGTTCTTTTGAGGAGAAAATAATTAAATCTACTATGAGTAATTAATCAAGACTAAATCATGGTGTATAATCAAAAATAGTAAAATAAGACGTGACCTTCATTATGGGGTCATTGTACACATAGACATCCTCTACGTCAGCACTATCACATTAAATAGTGCTTATTCATCCTCCAAGTGTCAACCCGGACACACGTGTCCATCCTCCTCGTTAGTCCTGCTACAAGAGCGCGGACACAGACATGCTACAGGAACATTAATTCCTACTGCTCATATCTTAATATTAACAGCATATCAACTATGCCTAGATATTCAAATAGGTGCAACCACATTAATTTATCATATCTTCACAATTTATCTACAAGCTGTTACTTATCTACAAGTAATAGTATATCAATAAGGTACACATTATCTAATATATAAATTATATAACTACCTGCTATTATGTGTTATTATCTTATCAACAGATTATCAAAACAAGGTCCAAAACCCATACTCTACACTATAAATACAACCTTACAGGTTCTCTATAACTCACTTCATGTCTCATTCATCACTAAATTCTCACTTCATACACAATACTTGAATGCATTACTCAAGTTACTCATTCTCTAGATCTCATACTGAGTTCCTACACTCAGTTATTCTCCTATAATTAATGTACTTACTTGAACATCGGAGTATTTTTCCTTTGTTTTGTAGGTTCTTCCTCTAAACAAAGCTTACTTATTGTCCGACGTGCAGAATTTGGAGTCTACATTGGCCACGCCTATCTCACACGTGGAATTTCCAGAATTTTGGTAAGAACACATTGAAAATTACCAAAGCAATTTAGCATGAAATTAAGCCCCGTGTATGAGGTTTCTAATATAACACAATGTTCCTGATTTAAATTAGCCTACTGAATATTTGAGCCAAATATTGCATATGCTTGCAGCCATAGTAGCTTGTTTGCAGATCGATCCGCATATCTGGGGTAATTAATTAGTAGTTTTTAATACTATTAGGAGTGTTCCTTTGTTATGATAAAGGAATTAATGCTTTAATTTCCCAATAGTTTTGCGTCAGGTAGGCTTATATCTTGAAAAGAAAAATATACAAATTATGTCCATAAAAACTAAGTAGAAGAACAAGTGATTTGACCTAGCGCGCAGGTAGATGTCATCCAAATAAATCGTAAAAAATTTACTTGGCTCTAATTTGTTGGATCCAACCTCTGCCTCTCATGCTAGGACTCTGGAAATTACTATTCTTACTCGACAATTGTTAGTCAAAATGATTCAGTTATTTAATATAGCAATTGTAATTAATAATCCCGAAATTCCAACGGATATAGTACGTCGGTGCATTGAAAAATGAAAAGAAAATAATAATCAAATATACCCACACTTTTAAACACCTTATCAATATTCATTTTTTTTCTATTTTTATGCCATATTATAATACAAATAATATTTATATTTTTTTTCTTTTTTCTCTCACTAGATGCATAATAACATATT
>CM023955.1:23705253-23736439 GCA_013407115.1 Glycine latifolia
ATATATATATATATATATATATATATATATATATATATATAATACATTTTAAATAAACTAATATATAATATTTGTTGTATTCAACTTTTTTCAGATAAATACATGCTTCATACCCATCTTTAATAAGCGAACAATTATACTGCTTTACCCGTATTGAACTGGTTACCAAGGCCCTTTAATTAATTTAAGTGGAATAAGTTTTCAAAATTGGATGTTTTGAAATTCTTAATTTTCTAGTAGTATTTTTAATAAAAAGAGTTATAATTTTCTAGTAGTATTTTTAATAAAAAGAGTTAACTAAGTTTTTTGTTCTTAAACTTTTTCGAAATTTGATTTTTAGCCTCTAAATATTTGTTTGATTAATCAAATTTCCTTTAAGTTTTTTCCATTAAGATTTTTAGTCCCTAAATCTTTTAAAGAATCAGTTTTTAGTTATTCAAATCTCATTAAATAAAAATAATGAGTTCTGCACAGAAACTAAAAATCAAAATTTCTAAAATTTTAGGGATCTTAACTAGTCAAACAAAAATTTAGGGACCAAAAATCTTAATGGAAAAAAGTTGAAGGACCTAGACTAGTAAAAAAAAAATTTAGAAACTAAAATCAAATTTTGAAAAAGTTTAGAAACTAAAATTTTAGTTAACTCAAAAAATAAAACCAAAAAGTATGTAATATGTATTGAAAATATAAAATAATTTCATACCATCATCTAACCATAAACCATCATGCATGACAAGTTTGTTGATTTTTATAATAATTATCTTAAAAATTGTGCCAACGATAATTTGTGATTAGAAAATACTGTAAAATTGTTTTGTATTGTGAGTGCATCACCTTAAACTCAACATTTTAATAGTAGAGGTTTTTGAAGAAAAAAAAAATACTCTTAGGACTCGCCTTGAAATAAAAACATCACTTTTTATTTACTTAATGTAAAAAATATTTTTTTTTCCTAAAGTTGTATGTTTATTAATTTTATGTAGTATATATTTATATTTTAGAATACATGTATATAAGATAATCTTATAAAGTCATTGGCTTGTATGAACTCAATCTACTTAGGTAAGGGTTCAAGTCTTATTGGTGGAAAAAATGTAGTTGAGTTGAGCAAGAAAATCCTAGTATAGGTAGTTATTAGGTCCCTAAAGATTAGTTTGACAAAGTCATATAAATACTTTGCACTAATAATATAATTTTAAAAAAAATGTACATTGTTTCACTTGAGAGTAATAAAATATCATATTTAATGAATACAATTACTATATTAAATAGGTTTATATGTAATTTTGATTGTCCTATTTTATTTAATTAACAATTTTGGTTCTTTCATTTTAAAATTGAAAAATTTAATCCTCCTATTTAAAAAAAATCTACAATTTTTGTCCGTTTGTTTTAGAAATAAACATTTGGTCATCTTATTTTAGAAAATTCATAATTTTTGTCAAATCGTTAACTTTTTTATTTCTTTTTATTTTCATCCTATTGAACCCTAAACCTAATATATTCATTGAAGATAACATCAAGAAATAATTTAACTAATTACAAGTAAGAAATAAAATGTAGATAAAATTAAAAATTAGACCAAAATTTTGGGCTTGTTAAAATATGCGACCAAAATTTCAAAATTTCTAAAATATAAAGATCAAATGTTTTTATTTTGAAATAGGAGGATCAAAATTATAAATTCTTTATAATAAAAGGATCAAATATCTCAATTTTAAAATAGAGGAACCAAAATAAAAAATAAAATAAAATAAATAAACGAAACTATTAATTATTGATGTTCTGCCGTTAGAAAGACATGTCAATAAAAGGAAATCTAAAGTTACAATTAATTATACTTGTGCCCAATTGATAAATGTTTTTTTTAAATAAATTGATCCAGTAAGAGATGATTAGTTGGATGTTAATTAATAATTTCTTGATAGGGTTGGAACAAAAACTGGTGTCAAATTACATAAATCCGGTGTCTATTATTTTATGTACAAGGTCCAATTATCAATATATATTGTATGGCAGGAGGATTTTAACAAAATGGTTGAAATAATTAAATCGTTCTTTTGAGGCAGAAAATAATTAAATCTAATCAAATATACAATGAGTAATTAATCAAGAGAATCAAGACTAAATCATGGAAATTACCAAAGCAATTTAGCAGGAAATTAAGCCCCGTGTACGAGGTTTGTAATATAACAAAATGTTCCTGATTTAAATTAGTCAACTGAATATTTGAGCCAAATATTGCATTTGCTTGCAGCCATAGTAGAAGAACAAGTGATTTGACCTAGCGCAGATAGATGTCATCCAAATAAATCGCAAAAAAATTACTTGGCTCTAATTTGTTGGATCTAACTTCTGCCTCCCATGCTAAGACTCTGGAAATTACTATTCTTACTCGGCAATTGTTAGTCAAAACGATTCAGTTATTTAATATAGCAATTGGAATTAATAATCCCGAAATTTCAACGGATATAGTTCGTCGGTGCAATTAAAAATGAAAAGAAAATAATAATCAAATACACCCAAACTTTTAAACATCTTATCAATATTCATATTTTTTTCTATTTTTATGCCATATTATAATACCAATAATATTTACATTTTTTTTCTTTTTTCTCTCACTAGATGCATAATAACATATTAAGTGTTTATAAATACTATTCCAAAAAAATATTCAAACTATTAACAAAATTGGTTTAATTAGTAAGTAACAACTCAAATCTCATTAAAAATGTGAATTTGATTTCTGTTATTAATATAAAAATGTTATTGTTAAATAATCTATATGTATATTTGTAAATACTCATTAAATAGGTCTCTATCATGATTTTTTTTTAATCCACAGACATTTTACAAAGGAGCTAAGTTAACTAGCTACCGCGTCAAAATAACTTTAGCATATTGCGACTTGCACTTAACATATTGAGGTCCCCAACTAGTATAAAAACCCATCATTGGTGTTGAGAATGTGGAGTCGAAAGAAAGAATTAAAAAGACCCAAAGACCATACGGTGCATTTTGCTTTCCGTTTTCCTAATATATAAAGTTTTTTTGCATTGAAAGGTTACTACGTTTTTCATTTCTGACTTTTCGCCTTCTTCTCTCTCTCTCTCTCTCGAAGCTTTTGTGTCTTTCTCTCTTCGTCTTCTTCATGCGTTCCCGATGTGACCTAGCTCTGCTAGGGTTTGAACGGTGTAGACGATGGTAGTGTAGGTCTCTGTTCTTGTTCTTGTTTGTCTTGTATTGCAGGTGGAGGTTCTCTCGAATCTAGTTCTCTTGGAGTTCCTGAGGTGGTTTCTTGCAAGGAATGAAGGAGAGGAACTTGATGAAGGATCAGTGTTGTCTGGTCCAAACACTGGTGAAAAGGGTTATTTCTGGTTCCCTGTAAACCTTCATTTTCTTTCTATAATCTTGAGGCCTATGTTCATTGATTGAGTAATTGACCGTGTAACTTCGAGTTGAACACTATTGTAACTCTTCTTGGTATTTGGTACAAGTAAAGGGACTACAGCTCCCTTGCCCCTTGGATGTAGGTAACAAGGATTTTTCCTCCTAGTAAATGCAGGTGTTTCTTTTCTTTTATTATGCTTCCGCTAATTTCATTTTAAGATTGTGCACGTAATCTTTAACAATTGGTATCAAGAGATGTTTGATTGGTTCTTGCTTCCTGTCTCTTCTTTACTTGTTTCAGGTTTTGGTGCTTAGGTTCTATCTCAGACCCTTAGTCACTTAATGATGGGATCAACCAAAGTGGAGGTGGAGAGGTTTGACGGGAATGAAGACTTCAATAGGTGGGGAAAAAAGATGAGGGCTATTTTGGTACATCAAAAGTGCTCTAAAGCAATTGGTGGTGAGAAAGAACTACCCTCAACTCTGTCTGAATCTGATAAAAATGATATCCTTGAAATTGCCTTTAGCCTCTTAATTTTGCATCCGAGCAATAATGTTCTTAGACAAGTTAATGATGAAACTACTGCTGCTGGTATCTGGTTAAAATTGGAATCTATGTAGATGACTAAATCTCTCTCAAATAAAATATATCTAAAAGAAAAACTGTTTGGTTTTATAATGGAATCCAGTAAATCTTTAGATGATAGTTTAGATGAGTTTAAGATAATAACTATTAGTCTTGCTAATATTGATGAAAAAATAACTGATGAAAACCAAGCTATTATACTTCTAAATGCTTTGCCTGATTCCTATAAGGATGTGAAAGTTGCGATTAAGTATGGAAGAGAGTCTCTGTCATTGGACGATGTAATAGGGCCCTAAAGTCTAAAGAACTAGAAATGGTAGTAAATAAGAAAGTTATTGTAGAAGGACTAATTATTAAAAAGAAATTTAATAAAAAGGGTCAGTATCAAGGAAATGGAAAGAATAATACTGAGAATAAGAATAAGTCATCTGTTAAGGGAAAGGTGACGTGTTGTCTGTGTCATAAGGAAGGACACATTAGGAAGAATTGTCTAGAAAAAGGAAAAGGTCAAAATACAAGGATTTCTACTGGTTCACTTCTTAACCTTGAGGAGTTACATCCAGTTCTTCCAACCACAAAGGTTAGAGTTCCACTAATAACAAATTGTTCTTACAAGCTTTATACAACCTCTCTTAATACCACCTAGATTAAGAACGAAATTTCTAACTTTTTAGAATCTCTGAGATCAAGACATAGAGAACACCTATCCCTACTCTTACCTCTTGGAACACCTATCCTAGAAAATCTTTAAGAAACCTATTGCTATTAATACACAAAAGAAACTCAAAAGAATTCACAACAAAGTGTAAAGAAAGAAACTACCTGATGATTTAGTAATTGATGTATGAAAATGATTTATCAAACTTGAATTAAAAGGTGGAAGAAGCTACTTAAGAACTTTCTTTTCAATACTTCTTTTGTAAGCTTGCCCAAGAAGAAATGCTCATTTGAAACCTTGAAGATTGAGGATTTGTGGGACTTTAACAGTGTTTAGTACTTGGAATCTTTTCTTACTTCAGAAAGCTAATGAATATACTTTGTAATTTTGTTGTTATTTTTCAAAACACCCAACAACTATTTATAGAAATTAGTTTGTAACTGTTACTAATCGATTAATTCACTAATGTAATCGATTAAATACACTTATGTAATCGATTGTTAACATGTTTAATCGATTAAAATGTTCTTGAACTTTTTGGAAAATATTTATGAGCAATGTAATCGATTATCACAACCAGTATTAGTTTCAAACACGCGCCAAGTAATCAATTACAACAATATCGTAATCCATGTCTAAGAGCCTCAGTTTCTTGATCCTTTCAAGCTTCCCTTGTGTCTAACAAACCAAACCCTATAATCAAGGTCAAAGAATGATCTTTGCCTTAAATCAATACACCAATGATCATTGATATATCAATTTAAGTCAAAGGATATAATCAATTCCAGGGATGATCAATTAAGGATTAACTAATCTATCGGACATTACCCAAACAGTTTGGTCATGCAATTTGGTGTAAAACATTCTCTACCTAGGTCTACCAAACATATGCAGATGATCACCACAATACATTTTATTTAGAAAAAGATTGATCAATTCTCAATTAAACAATAAAAAATGGTAGAGAATTAATTAACATAAAAACATTGAGGAATTTCTTTAAGAATACAGAAAGGGGTACAATTAGATAGTTACATGATAACCCCCAAACTAGGGTGACTAACCACTCATGTTCAAAGCAAAACTAGAAAGCCTATAAGAAATTAACTTAGACATACCACAAGGGAAGAAAAATGATCACAATTTGTCTTCAGGGTGTTGCCTTTACCTTACAACTCTCAAAACCCTCAAAAGTGCTTTCTAATTCGAAAATATGATAAAAGGTATTTTTATAGATTTTAAAGCCTTTATTTATAGCTTTCTAAGATAACAAACTCATTTGAGGCGCACTACAGCTGTGCTGAAATCCACCACAATTGACACTGAAGCTCTAGGGGCATTGTAATGTTGACACAATTTGTAGAGGGGCATTGTAATATCACCATGGTTGTTATGCTCACCATGATCATGCTGAATACACTACGACCGTGGTCAAGTTACAAAGTCTTCAAATCTTCAAATAAAAGTTCAAATTTTTACTCTTTTCACTTAATTGAGTGGTTATACTTCTACAAGACAAAACTTTCATCCAAATGTGAGTTCTTCCAAGAAAATGCATGCAAATGGTACAAAAAATCACATAAAATATCACTCCAAAAGTGGTTTATCAATGGACAATAAAGATAGGTGGACAATAATGTTGGTCTTCTAGTCTTGTACTCTTGTCTTTTGTATTGGTTGTCCAATCTTCTGTAATTTGCTTGAGTGTGCAGTCTTGCAAAAGAGAATGTCTAGTCTGGTGATTCATTAACATAATTTGTGTTATAACTGTAATTGTTTTCTATTGTAACCATTTTTGGTTAGACAATTAGTTATTGTTTCCTTTATAAGGAGCATTGTATTGTGGGTTCAGAGAGCTTGAGACTGCTTTCAACCTTTTCATTGTAAATTTTGTTATTAGCAATAAACTTAAAAATTTTGCATGATATTTGTCTTCTCCTTCTATCATCTAAACTTCCCTATCTGAATAGAATTTCTCGAATCTTTCCAAACAAATTGATATCTAGAGCTTCAGTTCAAGATTAGTTCTTAATCTGTTTCATGGTAGATCAAGTCATCAGTGATCAACCATGCTTTTTGTTATTTGTTTGTGTTGCATCTTCAAGATTCTATCAAGAAGATGATCAACATAATCAAGATCGAGAAATTCACAAGGAATAATAGCTTCAACCTTTCGCGCATCAAAATGAGAGCCCTATTGAAAGAATAAGGAATCTAGGCTCCTCTCTCCGGTCAATTGTCGAACATTGATAAGTCAATGCTTTAGTTACAAGAGGAAAAGGCACATTTGCTAATTCTCTTATCTCTGTCTGATGAGGTTTTTATGAATTTTTTGAAGAACTAATGTTGGACTTTGGCTCAAATTGGAGAATCTCTTCATGAGGAAATCAATCAGCAACAAGTTTCTTCTGGAATGGTATTTGTTTGGCCTCTTCTTCATGATCCTTTGCAAAGATCGATTGCACCCAATGTAAAATAATGTTTCCAAAGTAAGGATCAAAGTGGCGATGACACTAAAAGGTTATAAAATTCTCTCAGTGAAAATCACAATTTAAAATATGAGAGCAAAAGTATCATCTGTGAAGTCTTTATTTTTATAGCCTTAAAACAAATATAGTCGATTGTTCCCTAGTGATAGTCAACTAAAACATTCTTCACATCACCTGGGTTTCCTAATGAACATTTAGTTGATTATATTACCATATATTCGATTGTTTGCGAAGGTGAAAATGCATAAAACCCTATATAGTCAAGTATATACTAGGAATAGTCGACTAAATGTGAATCAATCCCAATTCTAAAAGGATTGATCTAGTATACTATTTCAAGATATAGTTGATCATATTGATGTAGAGTTGAAACTTAGTGATTTTAAAAACTAAGTTGCGAGAGTTTCAACTCTTCAAGGCTAACAACCATGAATCAATGCAATGTCAATCATTTTGAACATATTGAATTACAACTCCTAGTCTAGGATGCATGTATTCATGATATCACACACAATCAAGCCTTAAAGCAATGACAATCATCATAATCAACTAGTGTTTATAAATTTTATTTACAACACATCATCAATAAAAACTAAGAGTTACAATGGTCTTCATAAACCCTTCCTTTTTACAAGGCTGATGATGTCACTAAGCAGGTGGAGTTTGAGAACTCTATAATCAGAAACATTAGTGATCAGAAGCAATTTGAAGCACATGATGAAATTGATGAGGAACTTCAAATGCATCCTCAACATTAGAATTCAACACCAGTTGAGGGGACTAATTGGACCAGTGAAAACCATCCAAAGCTACCAAAAATAATATCACCCAAAAAATCACAAAGGCAAATCAAAGCTCTGGAAAGATATAGCTTTGATATAGTGTCTTATGCGCTATAGATAGCAGAAAAATCAATTCGTTCAAACCAAGCACTTTTAAGGAAGCAATTTTGTGTTGTGAAGCCATAGAGTGAATGATGGTTATGAATGAAGAGATGGAATCCATTCAGTAGAACCAAACATAAGATTCAATTGAGTTACTTGAAGGAATACGAGTAGTGGGGTGCAAGTGGATCTTCAAGAAGAAATCTGGATCGTCCACTGAAGAAGTTATCCGTTATTAAGAATGTTTGGTAGCTAAAGGATACAATCAGAAGGAAGGAGTGAACTACAATGAGATATTCTCTCTAGTAGTTCGACATACCTCCATACGTGTTTTGCTGGCCTTAGTGGCAACTCTAGACATGAAGTTAGAGCAACTCAATGTCAAAACTATCTTTCTCCATGGAAGACTGGAGGAAGACATTTTGATGCAACAACCTAAAGGTTTTGAGGTGGAAGGAAAGGAAAAGTCTATTTGCAGATTGAAGAGGTCTCTTTATGGGCTGACACAATCATCAAGACAATTGTACAAGAGATTGGATGAGTTCATTGTCTCTCAAGGGTACATCAAAAGTCCTTATGACTCTTGTGTTTATCATAGCAAGGTGGATGATGTTCTCACATCTATCTACTACTCTATGTGGACGATATGCCCATGACATCTCAAAATTTGTTGGCAATTCAGAAGCTGAAGTCACTACTCAGTAGTGAATTTGAGATGCAGGACATTAAAGGTGCTGAAAAGATTCTGGGAATGGAGATAAAAAAGGATTGAGTATAGAAGAAACTCTTTCTGTGTCAAAAAGAATACATTCAGAAAGTGATGAATTATTTTGAGATGGCATCCACAAAACCAGTATGGACTCTGATATGCTGTTAGCATATATAGTTTTTAGGATAGTTTTATTAGGAAAATAGGAAGAATATAGTGAATAAATGTTAGAATAAGTGTAAAATTCATTAGTTTTATGTTTATCATTGATTCGATGCTATTTTGATGTTTAGGGTCAAAAAAAGCAAGAAAAGAAGCAAAAGAAAGAGCCAACTGAAGCTGAGACCTCACGCTAACCGCGCCAGGGCTGCGCTAATCGCGCCAGAAGCACTGGAGGCTCGCGCCAGTCACGCCAATCTCGCATCAGTCGCGCCAGATATACTGGAGGCTCGCACCAGTCGCGCTAGAATTCGCGCTAGTCGCGCGGACGCCATGGGATTTTAGAATTAGCTTAAAGATAACATAAGAATGATGGGTTTTTAGGGTTTTATAACCTAGGTATAAATAGAACCTAGGTAGGACACATTAGGTATCAAATAGACACTGGAAAACAGAGCAAAGAAGGCAAGATCAAAGGAAAAAGATTCAAGGCTAAGAAGAAGCAAGAAGAACAAGAAGGAGGCAAGATTGAGGGGTTTGTGACTCTGCATACCTTAGCTTCTTCCTTTTCTCCTTTCTTCACATTGTATTAGGCCAGACATCATTATGTCTAGCTAATTCCTTTGTAATTATGGTTTAGCCAAAAGCCAATGTGAATTCTGTGTTTCTTGAATTGAGTTTAATAAAGTTTCTTATAATTGTTTTACTCTACTTTATTCTTCCATTATTATATCTAATTAGACTTGATCAATCTATTAGATTACTTAGGGCTATAATTCACAATAGGAATATTGGGGTTTTAGTTTCTGAACGCAGTAGAGTGACAGTTGCGATATTACCTAGGGATAGGGATAAAGGACTGCAGATTCTTGTTATGCTAGCTTCATGCTTAATCTGAAGGGAATTACTAAGGAATTAGGATTCTTAAATTAGGTTAAAGGGTTAAATGACCGAGGAATCAGGGTTTAACTATATTAGAAAAGCATAAATCTGAATAATTACATTAAATAGAGTTAAATTATCAATTCAATTACATAGAGTGAACTACGGTGATTGTGCTTTACCATAATTATTCTTAAGTCTTGATCAACATTTAAATTACATTGTTTTTAATCTTCTTTTATTTACAATAATTAAATCCAAACTTCTATCTAATTCTTTCAACAATTTCATTCCTTCTCCAATATTAAGAATCATAAATTACAATTGACATTAGTGCCTCAATCCTCGTGGAGACGATACTTTCTTACTCACTTTATTACTTGGAATGATCGGTGCACTTGCCGTGTCGCAACAAGTTTTTGGCGCCGCTGCCGGGGATTGATTACGCTAATTTACTTGTAATTTTGTTTTTAATATTGGATTTTTTGTTTTACTGATCTGTTTTCTTTAGTTTATGCGGGGTTTAGTTGGATCAGAA
Source organism: Glycine latifolia (assembly GCA_013407115.1). Taxonomy (NCBI): domain Eukaryota; kingdom Viridiplantae; phylum Streptophyta; class Magnoliopsida; order Fabales; family Fabaceae; genus Glycine; species Glycine latifolia. The sequence continues at coordinate 23,715,549 of CM023955.1, forward strand.
GAATTACAGTTTGACCCTGAAATAGAAAAGACTGTGAGAAGAAATAGAAGACTAGCCAAGCAGAGACGAGAGACAGAAAAATCTAATTCAAACAACAAATTAGAATCAAGGATGGCCGAAAGACCACTAGTACAAGGGGAGGAATTAATGGAGGTATGCTTGCTCCATTATTCACAAGACCCAATCCTAGTATAGTCCAACCACTGATTGAGGCTAACAAATTTGATATCAATCCATCATTAATTACTTTGGTGGAAAGAAGTCAATTTGGTGGAGAGGACGATGAAGATCCACATAATTTCATTGACAGATATTTGCAGATCTGTGATACAATCAAACACCAGGGAGTATCAGATGATGCTGTGAGATTAAGATTATTTCCCTTTGCTGTTAAGGGAAGAGCACTTCGTTGGTTAGACAGACAAACTCCTAACATTATCAGTACGTGGGAAGACCTGGTTACTAAATTTTTCTCTCAATATTTTTCTATGGAGAAATACAACAGGTTGGTGAATGAGATCACCAATTTCACTCAAAACGAGAGAGAAAGTTTATGTACAGCTTGGAATAGGTTCCAAGAATTGATGAGAAAGTGTCCACAGTATGACATGACCGTGGGAAGGAAAGTATGTATATTCTTTAATGGGATGACTCTAGAATCAAGACTTATAGTGAATGTAGCAGCTGGAGGTTCAATTAGATCAAAGACAGCTACTCAGACATATGAATTAATTGATTCATTAGCTCGCAATGAAAATGAGAGTATCAAAGTTCAACCAAAGAGGGAAGTTATCCAACTAGGAAGCAGTGATGCAATGCTGGCTGAACAAAAACTTTTATCACAACAATTATTAAGATTGAATGAGAAAATTGACAGGATGCAAGGTTCAGCAGCCCAAGCTTCAACTATTAGATCACAACTACCTACTTGTGAATATTGCCAGGGAGAGCATGAATCCAATGAGTGTCCTACTTTAGTAGGAGATGATCCAGTGCAAGTTAATGGAGTATGGTACGATCAGAGAAATCATTCCAACTTCCAGAGGAATTCAAATTATGCTCCAGGTAATAATAATTTCCAAAGAAGAATTCAGGGAAGAGGTTTGGATTACAAATCCAAAAATTATTTGTAGCCTCCACCCATTCCACCTAAGGAGCCATCAGAACTAGAGAAGGCTATGTTGCAGCTATCCAAGACTACCACTGAGCATATTCAGGTTACTAATTCTTTTATCAAGGAGACTAATGCTTTCATTAGTGAGACTCGAGCTCATCACAAGAATTAGGATGCTTCTATCAGAAATCTTGAAAATCAAATTGGTCAGTTGGCTAAGCAATTGACTGAAAGGTCTCAAGGACAATTCCCTAGTGACACTATTGTCAATCCAAGGGAACAAGCAAATGCAGTCACAACTAGAAGTGGACTTGTCACCAAATCTCCAGAAAAGCCTGATATGATTCAAAGAGAAGTTGAAGAGAAGATTACTACAGTTCCTGATGAACAGGTAGTTAAAGCGCCTTCAAGTTAGCCAGAGAAGAAACCGATGGATTTTTCTCGTTTTGAGAAACCACCATATCCTATGAGGCTGAAGCAACAAGCTCAGAGGCAACAGTATGCAAAATTTCTAGATATGTTTAAAAAATTACATATTAACATTCCATTTATTGAAGCTTTAGCTAATATGCCTAACTATGCAAAGTTTATGAAAGAATTATTGTCTAGTAAGCATAAATTGCAGGAATGTTAAACAATAGCACTTATTGAAGAGTGCAGCGCGATTATCCAGAGGAAGCTTCCACCAAAGAGGAAGGATCCAGGGAGTTTTAACATTCCTATTGCTATAGGAAATGTTGATGTGGGAAGAGCATTATGTAATCTAGGAGCTAGCATAAACCTGATGCCGTTATCCTTATGCAAGTCATTGGGAATTACCGAGCTAAAGCCCACCAAAGTTTCATTACAGCTTGCAGATCGTTCATTAAGGAAGCCAACTGGAGTAATTGAAGATGTTTTGGTAAAAACTGATAAATTTATTTTTCCTGCAGATTTTTTTGTTTTAGATATGGAAGGTGAGAGTGAAATACCTTTGTTATTAGGTAGATCATTTTTAGCTATTGCTAGAGCATTAATTGATGTAGAGCAAGGAAACTTAGAGCTTAGAATGGATAATTAATCTGTTGATTTTAATGTTTTTGATGTGATGAAATATCCTACTGACAAACATGATTGTTTTAGATTGGATATTTTAGATACATTAATTCATACAGATAAAACAGATGACCAAAAGTTAGAAGAGGATCTTGAAGTATTAGGTACAGATGAAATACAAGAGGAAGTGGAGACAATTATGGAAGCGTTAGAGAAGAAAGAAACTGATACAGTGAAAGAAACACCAAAGGTGGAACTTAAGGAATTACCTAATAATTTGAAGTATGCATTCTTGGAAGAGAATGAGAAATTCCCAGTTATCATCAACAAAGAGCTAAAGTTAGAAGAAGAAGAAAAGCTGTTAAAGGTTCTTAAGGAGCACAAGACCGCAATCGGGTGGTCCATATCTGACTTAAAAGGAATTAATCCTTTTTTCTGTACCCACAAGATTTTGATGGAGGATGATGTAAAGCCTGTGAGACAGCCTCAAAGGAGATTGAATCCTACCATGAAAGAAGTGGTAAGGAAGGAAGTAGTTAAGTTATTAGATGCAGGGATGATTTATCCTATATCAGACACTGCATGGGTGAGTCCTGTTCAAACAGTCCCTAAGAAAGGTGGAATGACTGTAATCCAAAATAATAACAATGAATTGATTCCCACTAGAACCATCACTAGTTGGAGAATGTGTGTGGATTACAGAAGACTCAATGATGCTACCAGGAAGGATCATTTTCCGCTTCCATTCATTGATCAGATGCTGGAAAGGTTAGCCGATCATGATTATTATTGTTTTCTTGATGGGTATTCCGGCTATAACCAAATTCCAGTGGCACCTGAAGACCAGGAGAAGACTGCTTTCACATGCCCATTTGGAGTCTTCGCATACAGGAGAATACCATTTGGCCTCTGCAATGCACCAGCGACATTTCAAAGGTGTATGCTTTCTATTTTTCTGATATGGTAGAAAAATGCTTAGAGGTTTTTATGGATGATTTTTCTATTTTTGTATCTAGTTTTGAATCATGTTTACTTAATTTATCTAGAGTTTTGAAAAGGTGTCAGGAAACAAACCTTGTTTTGAATTGGGAAAAATGCCATTTTATGGTTCGTGAAGGTATTGTTTTAGGCCACAAAATTTCTAAAAAAGAAATAGAAGTTGACAAAGCTAAATTGATGTTGATTGAAAAACTTCCTCCTCCAGTTAATGCTACTGGGGTAAAAAGTTTTTTAGGTCACGCAGGTTTTTATAGGAGGTTCATTAAAGATTTTTCTAAAATTGCTAAAACCTCTTAGTCAACTTTTAACTAAAGAGAGTGATTTTAATTTTGATGAAGTTTGCCTTAATGCATTTAATGTATTAAAAGAAAAACTTACTACTGCACCTATTTTAACATCACCTGATTGGAATTTACCTTTTGAATTAATGTGTGATGCAAGTGCATATGCCATTGGTGCTGTTCATGGTCAACGAAAAAACAAGTTATTGCATGTTATATATTATGCTAGTAAGGTTTTGAATGAAGCACAGATTAACTATGCAACTACTGAAAAAGAAATGCTAGCTATAGTTTATGCTTTAGATAAATTTAGATCCTATTTGATAGGTTCTAAAGTTATTATTTACACTGACCATGCTGCTCTCAAGTATTTGATGACTAAACATGATGCAAAACCAAGATTATTGTGTTGGATGCTCTTGTTTCAGGAATTTGACTTGGAAATCAAGGACAAGATTGGAGTAGAAAACAAAGTAGCTGATCATCTTTCAAGGATTCAGGAGAAGGATATGGGTCCTTGGTTTGCCGATATGGCTAACTTTAAATCTGTAGGTATTTTACCTGGAGGTCTTAACTGGCAGCAGAAGAAAAGATTCCTTCATGATGCAAAGAGGTATGTATGGGATAACCCTTTTCTTTATTTTAGATGTACTGATGGTGTTATTCGTAGATGTGTAGCTAGCCCAGAAGTGCCAAAGATTCTTTGGCATTGCCATTCTTCAGATTATGGAGGACATTTTGGAGGAAATAGGACAGCACAGAAGGTATTACAATGTGGATATTATTGGCCTACACTTTTCAAAGATGCAAGAGACTATGTAGAAAAATGTGATAATTGTCAGCGAACCAGTAATATATCTCGGAGAGATGAGATGCCTCTCAATAACATATTAGAGGTGAAGCTGTTTGATGTGTGGGGAATTGACTTCATGGGACCATTTCCCAAGTCATATTCTAATCAATATATCCTCGTGGCAGTAGATTACGTTTCTAAGTGGGTAGAAGCAGTTGCTTTACCTACTAACGATGCAAAGGTAGTTGTCTCATTCTTAAGGAAGAATATATTCACTCGCTTTGGAGTACCAAGAGCAATCATAAGTGATGGAGGTGCCCATTTTTGCAACAAACAATTCTCAAATTTGCTTGCAAAATATGGAGTTACCCATAGAGTGGCTACACCCTATCATCCGCAAACCAGTGGACAAGTTGAAATTTCCAACAGAGAATTAAAGCGAATTTTGGAGAAGACTGTTGGAAGTTCTAGGAAAGATTGGGCAAAGAAGCTCGATGATGCGCTTTGGGCATACAGAATAGCTTTCAAGACCCCAATAGGTATGTCGCCGTTTCAGATGTTATATGGTAAGTCTTGTCACCTTCCTGTTGAATTGGAACATAAGGCTATATGGGCCACTAAGTTCCTTAACTTTGAACTTTCTAAAGCCAATGATAAAAGATTATTGTAATTGAATGAGCTTGATGAGTTCAGGTTAAATGCTTATGAGAATGCTAGATTATATAAGGAAAAGACAAAGAAGTGGCATGACAACAAGATCAGGTCAAAAGAATTCGAGCCTGGACAACAGGTATTGCTTTATAATTCTCGTTTAAGATTGTTTCCAGGAAAACTGAAGTCCCAATGGTCTGGTCCATTCATTGTACGTGAAGTTTATCCATATGGAACGATTGAGATTTCTCCATTGGATAGTTATCATTCTTTCAAGGTAAATGGATGTCGATTGAAGCATTATTATGGAGGTAAAGTGGAAAGACACACTGTTTCTATTCCACTGAATTCACATGAGGATTAAAAAGGTTTGATGCGTCCAGCTAAATGACGTTAAATAAAGCGCTAATTGGAAGGCAATCCAAGAAATTTTATTGTTTTTTTTAGTTGTTTTGTAGTCGAATTATTATTTAAGTTTTAGTTAGTTAAGTAGAGGTTTTGTTTGAAATTAAATTTTTACATTATTAATTGGGATGTTTTTAATTCAGCTTAGTTAATTTTAGAGGTTTTAGATAGAAGTAAGTTATAAATTTAGAAAAAAATTGGAAAAGCAAAATTATAGACTGGTGCTGATCGCGCCAACTACACTGGATACCCACGCGATTCGCGTGGTAATGGCGCCATTCATACTGGAGTGCAGCGCGATTCGCGTGGGAGTGGCGCGAGTCGCAAGAGAATTCAAAAACTATTTTTTTTTAAGGTTTTAACTGAACCCTAAAGGATAACTTCTTATCTTCAGTAGCCACGTCCCTAGGCAGTTCCATTCAGAGAGGTTTCAAACCTTTGAACTGCAAGTAACTGCCTCAATATTCATAACCACAATAACTCCTCTTCTTCTAAAAATCTATAAATACAAGGCCATAGTTACCTTATTCACATACCAGTGCATTCTAAGTCTGAGCAAGCATTTGAAAGTTCCACATTTTGTTTTCTTTAAGTATGTTCTTTTTAAAAGCACATTGTGCCTTCTTTCAGATTCTTGAGTTGTTTAAATGACAAAGGATAAGGTACATATTCTTCTTCTTAATCTTTGTATTGTATGTTCTTTAATCTTTAGATTAGAAAGCATGTGGTTAGGAGCATTATTGAGACTGATTGATAGAAGTTAAGGCAAGAATGTGATGAACAGTCTGAATATCCAGGTTTTGCAGCCCACGCGACTCGCGTGAGGGCTAGCGCTATCCGCGCCACCTGGTAATTGTCAGTATCCATGATATGCAGCCCACACGACTCACGCGAGGACTAGCACTATCCGCGCCAGCTGCATATCCATGAATTGTTATTGTATAATAAAATGGCTATGAGATTGTTTAATTCTTTGATGATTACTCTAATCTATGCATGATTTAGAATAGTATGAGAAGCATGTTTAGACATGAAGAATTTTGAGTCAATTGAGTGAATGCTATTTATTTTTAATGAGTAGATTAGAGTTGTGTCTGAGACTTAAAACAATTGAAATTCAAAACCTAAGTGGGAAATAAAATCTGGGAATGGTCGTTAATTATGTTAAAGATTCTGTTTCTTTAGAGTTAAAGATTTTATTTCCAATTGAATGATAAGAAGATGTTTAGTATACCTTCTGAATTTATCATTGATTCATATAGAACCAAATAAATCTGGGAATTATTGTGAAGGATTTATTTGGATATTAATTGTTAAATGCTTGTTCAAGTTATACATGATGATTCTATATGATGTAATTTCTGTTGTTAATCTGAAATAAAGAAATGTTTGAGATATGATTGCAAGCAATCTGGGAATTCATTGCATATAGTTATGAATATTTTCTGAGTTTCAGGGTAAGCAAGTAGAGAAGGAAAAAAGGAAGGGTGCTGCATCTGGCACCAAGAGAGCAAGAACCACTGACTTCGATGAGATCAAATTCAGAACAATCGAATGTCAGCAGAGGTACGAGAACTGGTATGCTCCGAAGAAGGTCATTCCGGAGAAGATGATAGATTGGGAATTTCTTCCTAAAGATTCACCAATTTTGGAGGTAATCAACAGGAGGGAATGGCAGACTTTGGTTAGTTTTCCTGAACCAAGTTCTAGTGCTATTTTAAAAGAGTTCTTGGCCAACGTTAACAGAGAAAATGTAGACAAAGACATAGTCAGTTGGGTTCGAGCAGTAGAGGTTCCATTTAATCATAACACTATTGAGGAATTTTTAGCCACTGCATATTATCCATTTCAAGCTTGTGCCTTCAGGAACAATTTCTATAAGATGCAGCCTGTCAGCAGCAAAAAATATCTTTAGAGATGACATGCCTCAAATTGTAGATGAGATAAGAAGAGGCATTACAGGGCTGTATACTGCATGGAAGACCAAGTCTGGAATGGACTATGTACCTGAGAAGTTAAGGAAGCAAGATTTGACTGGAGAGGCAGAATTTTGGCACCAGTTCAACAATCACACCATTATTCCATCAACTAATCTCACTGATGTGAATGTTGAGAGGGCAATCCTTCTACATGTGCTGCTAGGCGATGATAACTTGGATATCGCCAGTATCCTGTCTGATAGGATATTGCACATGATACATGATGGTAGCAGTAAGTCTCTCCTTGCTCATTCTTCCCTGATTTCTCATCTTTGTATGAAAGCAGGTTTAGAGATTCCTGAGGAGGAACCCATGGATGTCAAAACTGCATCCGTCATGACACACAAGACATATCTGGCTGCAGTAGAGACTCAGTGGCAGGAGCAGTTGATTAGAGCCTCAAAATTATCACCTGAGGAGATTGCTGAGAGGAGTCCTCGTGCGGACATTCCTCAACCTGAAGTTAGAGCAGCGCCACCACCATGAGCATCTTCTTCTACTGCTACTAGGGGGCCACATCATGAACTGATTTACGAGGATTCTCAAAGTTACTTGCAGATTCAGTCTGAATTGAGATCTCAAAACAGACTGTTGGAGCATTAAAACAAGATGATGGAAGATTTGTTCAGACATTTCTCCATTGAGTTCACTCCTTACCAGCCACATGATTCAGCCGCACCACGAGTTTCTCCTGAACCTTCACAGCCATCAGCTGCCGCTGATGAGACTATGGAGGATTAGGAGTAGCATTGCAGTTTAAAAGACAGTATTTCTATTTGCTTTATGTTTAATGTTTCTGTACTTTATTTTCAGTTTGTTTGGCACAATTTGGTTTGCTTTTTAGTAATTTTTAAGTTGGACATGGTTGAATTTGCTTAATTTGGTTTTTAACAACATAATTCTGTTGGATGGATGTTATGCATAAAGATAAATTTTTTATGCAGATATGTGTTTTCCCTTGAAGAGCAAAGTGATTGCTGGGGACAACAATGTTTAAAATCTGGGAATGGGGAATGCATTTTGCATTATTTTGAAAAATCATAATGGATATCTGACAGAATTTAGAGAATTTAGATGATTGAGAAATTACATTTCTTAGATTACATAGAATTAATAAGAAAAGAAATTTGGATGGGATGATGTTAGAGATTAAGTTTACAAATTAGTTTGATAATAAGTTAGGAAATTTCTTTAGAAGTAGATGAATAAAAGGCTAGAGCTGTGAATAATTTTCAGATTATTGAATTGCCAATATAGTGATAAAGTAGAATTAATGATGATTGTTTTGGAATTATGTATGAGATAGGTAGAGTATAAAATTGCATATTACTTGATTAGAATTATGTTAGTTTTTGTGATTGAAGTACATTGTGAGAAGTGTTGGATTTAGGGGGAGCGAGCTGCTTAAGGAGAAATTGGTTTTGAGCTTTCAACATGCAAGGGACAACTTGAAGACAAATTGTGTATTAAAACTGTGTAAGAGAAAAGCAATCATGGTGATCCAAGTGCATACCATTCATTCATTGCATAATCAACTAATTAAGTCAACTAAAATTAATAAGTATTATCAAATCAACCAAGAACTTTAAACAATTCAATGTTTTTAAGTAAAAGTGATTTTCACTGTAATAATCGATTACAGTAAGCACATAATCGATTATTTTGTTCTTCGTTGAAACTGGAAAACATTTTAGGGACACTTTAATCGATTACCACATCGTTTTAATCGATTATTTGACTTCTGTTTCAAATGAACTGCATAGTTGAACTGGTTTAATCGATTCTTTTAAAGCCGTAATCGATTACATGCTTATATATGTTTTAAACATTGCACTGCCTTAATCGATTACATGTGTTCGTAATTGATTATACTTCTATTTTGAAAAAATTTGCTGCACTGGCTTAATCGATTACCAGGGTTCGTAATCGATTATCTAAGCTTTTTGAAAACATGCTAGAACTGGTTTAATCGATTACCAGGAACTGTAATCGATTAAATAAGCTTTGAGAAAAATATGCTAAGACTAGAATAATCGATTACAGATCGAGATAATCGATTATATTGCTCATGATTCAAACCCAGAAAAGCTATGAACGTTTTAATCGATTATAATATAAACGTAATCGATTACACAATCATTTTAATCGATTATTAGTGCATTTTAATCGATTACTTGCGGTTAAAAAATCTGTTATAAATAGAACCCATGCTCAGCTGCTTTTGGAACTTGTGTGGAATATACCCATTCGAAATTTCTGAGCAAAAACAGTCTTCTGAGTTTTCACAAACATCTTTTCTGAGAGTTTGATTCAGTCATGCTTCATGTTGCATTGATCATGTGAAAATAAGTCATTCTTGAAGCATACAACCATTTCAAGATTAAGGAAAGCTATGTTTCTTGTGTTTTAAAGATTCAACCTGTTCTGGTAAACTCATTTGCATTTCATACCTTGGATCATCAGGTTGTCTCTCTCCTTAATCTGGATGTAAATTTCGTTTTGTAAATTGTTTTGTATTTTGCTATTGTAATTGAGTTCTTGCTTGCAACTAGAGAAGGGGGTTCTCTAGGTGGAAGAACTGAGTAGTGTTCTCAGGTTCTTGTCTCTTGTAATCTAATAGGGTTTTAGATTTCTGTGCTTTATCTAGGGTTGATAAAGGGAGACATTGTGATTGCTTGTAAGAACAAATATTAAATAGTGGAACTTCACTCTAGTGTTGAGTGGAAGAAACTGGATGTAGCTTCATAGTGTTTGAAGTGAACCAGTATAAATTGCTTGAGTGTTGTTTCTGAATCTATTCTTCTCATATTGATTGTTTCTTGATTCATTTGCTTGTATTGAAAAATCAGTTTTGATCCATTGAATCCTAAGGGGTTGAGTTGATTGATTGAATAAAGTTTCTTGGTTTTGAAATGTGATAAAGATCCTTTTAGAAACTCTGATTTGAATTAAAGAATTTTGATTTACCAAGGTCTAACCAATTCACCCCCCTCTTGGTTAAGTGTGAAGTATTCATATCATTTTCAATTGGTATCAAGAGCTGGTTCTTGAAAGTTACTCAAGATCACTAAAATTTCTTTCAAAATGAATACCTCACAAATAACTTTCAAGGAAGGTGCTTCTTTAAACAGACCTCCTTTATTTGAGGGTGAAAATTTCAGCTTTTGGAAAAATAGAATGAAGATCTTTATTCAATCAAATGATCCCGGAGCTTGGAATTCAATAGAAAAAGGCCCTGTAGTGCCCATCAAAACTATTGGAAATGAAATGATTCCCAAAGAATGGGATGAGATGAATGATGCTGAAAAAAAGCTTGTTCAATATGATTTTAAAGCCAAAAATATGATAACCTCTACTATTTCCTTTGATGAATTTTTCAGAACTGTTAGGTGCACAAGTGCTAAGGAAATGTGGGAGATGCTAGAGATTACTCATGAAGGAACTGAAGAAGTTAGAAGATCAAGGAAGCATTCATTGATCCATGAGTATGAGATGTTTAAGATGAACACCAATGAAAGCATTTCCCAACTCCAAACAAGATTCACACACATTGTCAATCATCTATTAGGACTTGGAAAAACTTTTGATTGTTGAGGAACTAAACATCAAAATCTTGAAGTGTCTAACTAGAGCTTGGCAACCAAAAGTGACAGCAATTAAAGAATCCAAGGATTTGTCCAAAATGTCAATGGCTGCACTCTTTGGTAAGTTGCTTGAATATGAATTAGAATTATCTCAACTAACGTGTGTTGAAGATGCAGAAAAGAAAGGCAAAGGGATTGCTCTAAAAGCTGCAACACCTAAATCTGAAAAAGAAGAAGAATTAAGTGATGAGGAAGATGAAGAAAATATGAACTTAATAGCTAAAAAGTTCAGCAAATTTCTAAGGAGAAACAAGGGCAAGAGATTCTCTAGAAACTCAAAGAACTACAACAACAACAACAATAAGAGTGATAGCAACTTCACATGCTTCGAATGTGGAAAACCAGGCCATATCAAATCTGAATGCTCAATCTACTTGAAAAAGCAACAAGGGAACAACAAAGCAAAGAAGGAAGGAAAATCAAGAAAAGCATACATTGCTTGGGAAGAAAATGACTCAACAACTTCAGAATCCTCTACTAAAAATGAAGAAGCTAACATGTGCCTAACCTCCATTGCCAATGAAGAGAATGATGATCTCCTAGATGAGGAAGATGAAGCTTCAAACACAGAATCTGAGGTATATTCTGATTATGGCAATGCAATTGATGCTTTTCATGAAGTGTATAATGAAGCACAAAACTTAGCAAAGGCTAATAACAAACTTAAAGGTGACTTAAGGTGACATATATCCAAACTTGCTGAATTGCAAGAAGCAAACTGTAAACTGAATGAAGAAATTGATAAACTTCTTTCAAGTTACAAGTTGAATGGATGTACATGTTCCTTAGCCATCCTTAAGGTTGATAAATACAATGAATTACAAAAGGAATTTGATGAGTATAAATTGAGCAAAGAAAAGGAAAGTATGATGTTAAAAACTGAAATTAGTGATTTGGCTGATTTATTAAGAAAGTTTTATAAAGGCAAATGCAACTTAGAAGAACTACTAAGTGTTAAAAAACATGCAGGTGATACTTATGGTTTGGGTTATAAACATGGTGCCAAGAACAAAGGTAAAACTGTGTTTGTACCTCCAAAACATAAATATCATAGGCAATATTTTCAGCCAAACACTTTTCACAAAATTGCTCATGTTAAGTCATCTAAACTTCCTACTTGCAATTATTGTATGATAAAAGGCCATACTTCTTACAAGTGCTTTGCTAGAAGATTTTATGTTCCTAGTGGAGAATGTATATGGATTGAGAAAAGAAGGAAAGCAACTAACCCCTTTGGACCCAACTTAAATTGGGTACCACTTGTCTCTTCTTAATTTGAATTGTGCAGATATGTCTAAGAGCTAAATCATCTACATGGTACTTGGATAGTGGATGCTCTAGGCATATGATGGGTGACAAGTCTTTGCTCACAGACTTTATTCCTAAAGATGGAGGCTTTGTCACTTATGGAGACAATAATAAGGGTAAGATCATTGGTGAAGGCAACATTGGAGATAACTTCTACACCAAAATCAGCAATGTTCTTTTTGTGGATGGCTTGAAACACAACCTTCTAAGCATAAGTCAATTATGTGACAAAGGCTTTAAAGTTTCATTCAATGAAGATTGTTGTATGGTTTGTGATAGCCAAAATAGTGAAGTTGTCCACATTGGTAAGAGAAAAGGTAATATCTATCTACTCTCAATAGATCATGCATTCCTTCACAAAACTTCATGTTTAATGAGTAAGATAGATGAATCTTGGTTATGGCATAGGAGAGCTAGTCATATTAACATGCATCATATGAATAAACTCATTAAAAAGGACTTAGTTATTGGATTACCAGAACTCAAATTTGAGAAGGACAAACTATGTGATGCTTGTCAAAAGGGGAAACAAACTAAAATTTCTTTTCAAAGCAAAAACATTGTTTCCACCTCTAGACCACTTGAACTACTACACATGGATTTGTTTGGTCCTTCAAAAACCATGAGTTTGGGTGGCAATTACTATGGAATTGTGATTGTTGATGATTATTCTAGATATACTTGGACTTTGTTCTTAAAACCCAAAAGTGATGCTTTCCATGCTTTTAAAAAATTAGCCAAGGTTATTCAAAATGAGAAAAGCAACAAAATTATCTCAATAAGAAGTGATCATGGTGGAGAATTCCAAAATGAAAATTTTGAAATCTTTTGTGAAGAAAATGGAATCAACCACAATTTTTCTGCTCCAAGAACACCTCAACAAAATGGTGTTGTGGAAAGGAAAAATAGATCACTTGAAGAAGGTGCTAGAACACTTCTTAATGAGACTAATTTACCAAAATATTTTTGGGCTAATGCAATGAGTACAGTATGCTATACTTTAAATAGACTTCTCATAAGGCCTCTTTTGAAGAAAACTCCTTATGAGCTGTACAACGGTAGAAAACCAAACATATCTCACTTAAGAACCTTTGGCTGTAAGTGTTTTGTACTTAATAATGGAAAAGAATCACTTGGAAAGTTTGATGCAAAGGCTGATGAAGCTATATTTCTAGGATACTCATTACATGGTAAAGCCTATAGAGTGTTTAACAAAAGAACCATGTGCATGGAAGAATCTGTTCATGTAATATGTGATGAATCTAACACCTCAAAAGAGGAAAAGAAAAGTGATTTAGATGCAGGTCATATGGAAGAAAGTGTTCAACCTATTGAAGAGAAAGGAGGCAACAAATCCATCAACATCCAACTTAGAGCCAAAAGAATGGAAAACAACAAGGGATCTTTCCCTTGATAACATCATTGGTGAAGTTTCAAAGGGAGTTTCTACTAGATCCTCATTAAAAAATCTTTGTTGTGACATGGCTTTTGTTTCTCAAATTGAACCAAATAGTATTAGTCAAGCATTATTAGATGAACATTGGTTAATGGCAATGCAAGATGAGTTGAATCAATTCATAAGAAATGAGGTTTGAGAATTAGTCCCTAGAACTTCAACTCATAAACCTATTAGCACTAAATGGGTTTTTAGAAATAAGTTGGATGAAAGTGGTATCATAGTAAGGAACAAAGCTAGATTGGTTGCTAAAGGATACAACCAAGAGGAAGGCATTGACTATGATGAGACTTATGCTCCAGTAGCTAGACTAGAAGCCATTAGGCTGCTGCTTGCATATGCTTGTTTAATGAACTTCAAATTGTTCCAAATGGATGTTAAAAGTGCTTTCTTAAATGGATACATAGATGAGGAAGTGTATGTTGAACAACCTCCTGGATTTATTGATCACAAATATCCCAACCATGTTTACAAATTAAGAAAAGCATTGTATGGTTTGAAACAAGCACCAAGATCATGGTATGAAAGGCTAAGTAAATTTCTGATTGAACATTCTTTCATAAGAGGTCAAATTGATAAAACCTTGTTCATTAAGAGAAAAGGAAAAGATATACTATTAGTTCAAATTTATGTTGATGACATTGTCTTTGGTTCAACTAATCCATCAATGTGCAGAGAATTTTCAATTACAATGCAGGGAGAATTTGAGATGTCCATGATGGGAGAACTCACATTCTTTTTGGGATTACAAGTCAAGCAATTGAAGAGTGGAACCTTCCTAAGTCAATCAAAGTATTGTCAAGAAATGATTAAGAAGTTTGAAATGGAAAATTGCAAGGATGCTGCAACACCTATGGCAACATCTACTTATCTTGACCTTGATGACAAAGGCAAAAGTGTTGATGAATCCAAATATAGGGGAATGATCGGTTCCTTGCTATACCTTACTGCTAGTAGACCTGATATAATGCTAAGTGTTTGCTTGTGTGCTAGATATCAAGCAAATCCAAAGGAGTCTCATATTGTAGCAGTCAAGAGAATCCTAAAGTACCTCAAGGCAACACCAAAAGTTGGATTATGGTATCCTAAAGGTGCACCAATCAATGTTATTGGATATTCTGACTCTGGTTTTGCAGGATGTAAACTTGATAGGAAAAGCACAAGTGGTACTTGTCATCTTCTTGGAAGCTCACTCATATCTTGGCATTGCAAGAAGCAATCTTATGTGGCTTTGTCAACTGCTGAAGCTGAATACATCTCAGCTGGAAGTTGCTGTGCACAAAGCCTATGGCTCAAACAACAACTACTAGATTTTGGAGTTGATCTCAAGGAGATACCTCTGTTGTGTGACAACACAAGTGCCATCAATATCTCAAAAAATCCTGTTATGCATTCAAGGACAAAGCATATTGAAATCAGACATCACTTCCTTAGAGACCATGTTCAAAAAGGCAACATCAAGATTGATTTTGTAGACACAACTAATCAATTAGCTGATATATTTACAAAACCTCTTGATAGAGATAGATTCTACACTCTTAGAAATATGTTAGGCATACTTGATGAAACCAACATATGCTAGCTTGCTTAATCTTGCCAAACCATGTAAAAATCAGTAAACATGAACTTGCATTTAAGAAATTCGAAAACTCTATTTTTAAACTGTTCATTCTGCATAATCCACTAATATAATCGATTAAGCAACGGATTAATCGATTAAAATCACTTAAAAAGCTTTTGAAAATGAAAATTCAGCTCATATAATCGATTACACAACTTAAATAATCGATTATTATGCATAAAACATTTTTTTAGAAAAATCATGGAACTGAGATAATCGATTACTTCATCGAAATAATCGATTACATAAGCAAATGAGTGTTTTACAATTTAAAATCCCACTGGTTTAATCGATTACCATACGGGATAATCGATTAAATGATTGCTAAAACTATTAAACATCTTTGTTTACACTGGTGTAATCGATTCCTATTATGCGTAATCGATTACAAGTCATCTTCTCCAACTATCTGACTATGAAATAATCGATTACATAGAAGAAATAATCGATTACTGATTGTTTGAAAAATTATATTTTGTGAAGAAATAATCGATTACTTAACGAAATAATCGATTATTACTGGAGTTACAGAAATCTCTGACAGATTTTAAAAGATTTTCTTGGAAATTGTAATTGCTCAACTGCCCTAAATTCAAATTTTGAAATCTCTGTGCTTTAAAATTTCGTGGTTAATGCAAAGTAACTGCTTTTCATTTTCAAATTCAAAAATTGGAGCCCAAATTCATCTATAAATAGAGTCCATGGCTAGTGTTATCCTCACACCTTATCCATCCTCTCTCTCTAAAGCATTTCTATTCGTTCTAGGCTTTCTTAAAAGTTAGAAGCAGTGTCTAAGCTTTCTTCTCTTATCAATCATGTCTGCTCCTAAAAGACCTAGGTCCTCCAATCAATCAACTCTTGTGCAGAATCAAAGTTTGAATGATAAACAAATTTAATACTACAAGAATTCAATTAAACATAAATTGAAACTTAAATGCACAAAAGTTTATACTGGTTCACCTCTCAACCCCGGAGGCTGCATCCAGTTTATCTTCCAACCCAAACAAGGTTAGAGTTCCACTATAACAAATCTTAGTTCTTTACCAGCAAGCAACAAGGTCTCTTTCACCTACCCTAGGCAAAACTTAAAATCTACTTCGTAGATTTCTCAAAAGACCAAGAACCAGAGAACCCTTCTCTGTTCTTCCCCTAGAAAACCCTTTCTAGATATGCTTTAAAGAACCCCAAATGTTATATGGAAAATCAACAAAGATTACAACAAGTAATAACAACAAAACAAAAGCTTAAGGTTCAAGAAAGGTATCACCTCATTTTCCTTTGCAGCTAAAATGATATGTACGAATTAAACAATCTGAAATGAAGTCTAATATGCTTTCTTGAATCTTCTTTTATCACAAACTTGCATGAATGATCACTCACAATGAGTCTCTTGACTAAGTACCCATATAGATTCTAACACAATTGAACAACTCTCTTATTTCTGACTTTTAGAAATTTTAGAACTCTTAGAGAATGTAAAACATAAGGTAGATACGAGTGCTCTCTTTCTAATGTCTTCATTTTCAAAGACACAGCTTTTCTATTTATAAAAAAACTGATTCAACAGACTGTAATCGATTATTTCGCTAAGGTAATCGATTATTTTAACTATGGTAATCGATTATTCCGTCTTTATAATCGATTAAATTGTTCATAACAAATCTAGAAATCTTGACCGAACACAATAATCAATTATATTACCAATTAATCGATTACGTCAGTAAAGCATAGTTTCTTGATACTCATAAGTAATCAATTATATTCCGTTTTAATTGATTACGCCAGAACATGAGCAAAACTCAACAAAGCATGTTTAATCGATTACAATTATTTGGTAATCAATTAAGCAAGTTGATCATGCTGTGCTACATTATGCAGATGACTTATGTGATCAATTATTTACTCAGATAATCGATTAAACCAGTGAGTTCCCAAATCTGTGTCAAGCTTATTTAATCGATTACAAGAAAATGGTAATCGATTAAACTGTTCTTAAATCATTTTCTAGAAATTCAAACAAGCTGGTAATCGATTATATGGCTCAAGTAATCGATTAAAGCAGTGTAAAACCATTTTATACTTGTTTTAAATGCACTTATGTAATCCTATTACTTTGCTCATACTAATATGATTGAAAACCTATTAATGAATGTATGAATGCATGATTTACCTAAGAGCTGCAGAGGATTATAAGGATTTTAACTCATGAACCAAGCTTTAACCAAAATTACAAATGCCATCATATTGAGTGGGCATGTAAAATATCAAAACACAATTGCTTCCATCATCCTTGATTCTTTAGCTTCAGCTTCTTGATTCTAACAGTATGCACCAGCCTAGGCCTAGCACAAACAGTCAGTGTTTTAAGTAGGCATATGGGTAATACTGGGAAGGAGCACTGGCAAGCTATGAAACGTATATTCAGGTACCTTAAGGGTACAACTGATATTGGACTCCTTTACCTTGAAGACATGTCCTATGCTCTTGCTTGTTACTCAGATGCTGACTATGCTGCAGATATGGATGCAGGGAGATCTATGATTGAGTATGTGTTCATGATTGATAATTCTCTTGTCAATTGGAAGGCAACACTTCATCCCACATTTTCTTTATCCACTACAAAGGTATAATACATGGCTCTGGCAAAAGTAGCAAAGGAAGGGATCTGGCTGAAAGGTCTAATTATAAATATTGGGTTTGCACTGGAAAAGGCTATCATTTTTTTGCGATAGTCTAAGTGCAATATGTTTAGCAAAGGATCAAGAACATCATGAGAGGACTAAGCATATTGACATCAGATGCCACTTTATTCATTCTGAGAAGAGGGTTGAAGACCAGAAAGTTGATACAAGGGAGAATCTAGCTGATATGTTCACAAAGCCTATTCCTACAAGTTCATACATTGGCTAGATCTAGATAGGTTGTTGTGAATGAACTAAGTTACTTGTAATTCATAAATATTGTGGAACCAAGGTGAAGATTGTTGATTGTTGGACGATGAACGATATAGATTGGGTGGACAACGACATTGGTCAGCTAGTCCAATACTCTTGTCTTCTGTATTGATTATCCAATCTTTGGTAATTTGGTGGAGTGTCCAATAACATAGAAGGGAGTGTCCAATCCAGTGGTTCATTAACATAAGTTGTGTTGTAACTGTAATATTTTTTTTATTTTTTGTTGCAAATATTTTCGGTTAGATAATTAGTTGTTGCCTCATTCGCAAGGAGTTTTGTATTCTTGGTTCAAAGAGGTTGAGAGTAAGTTGAACCTATTCATTGTAAATTCTGTTATTCGCAATAAACTTAACAACTTTGGGCAATAATACTCTTATCCTTTTTATCATCCGAACTTACCTATCTGAATAGAATTTCTCGAACCTTTCCAAATAGCTATTAATATGTGTCTAATGTTAGATTGATTAATCGATTAATTTATTTTATGAAATAATGTTAATGACAAAAAATAAAAAGTTTAAAAAACTTGACCCATTATAATGATTGAGTGTAAGAGGACATACAAAATAAAAGAACCATTTTCTTACATACCCTTTTTCAATTTTCACATAATTGTTCAACAATTGAATATCGAAGGATATGACCCATTATAAGTTAAAAATATAAGACCTACAAAATTGAGCATAAAATATAGTTCACACATTATATTCTCAATGATGAAGGTAGTTGTTGTCTATGAGATTAGAGTATATAGTATATACGACCTAGAAAATTGAGTATAAAATATAGTCCACCCATTATATTAGTCTTGTTGAAGTATACGAAATAAAATAAAATACAATAAAAGGTCAAAAAGCGAAATATCTAATTTCATTTTAAATTTGGTCAAATAAAATGATCAATTTTGTATCTCTTTGTTTTTTTAATTTTCTCCTTAATTAAATAAATACACTGACTTTTAAAAATAAATTATGTTAGTGTGTGTGTATATATATATATATATATATATACATAAAACACATTTTTAATTTGATTTTTATAAAAAATAATTTATATGTTTATTTATTTTCAATTCAAATATATTGTTGTTTGTCACTCTTATAATTTTATTTATTAAAATTTTAACTTAATAAAATATAATAATAAATTAATAGTGATTATTTGAAATATAAATTATAATATTTCTGATTTCTATACTTGACAATTAACTTTTATTCAATTTTTGTCATCATAAAATAATTGTTATTGTTATAAACAAATGTCATTTATTATCACTATGCTAACAATTTATATATAGTGATGTAACACCTTTCCAATTACTATATTATGCCTAGGTCATAATACGTAACTAGAAGATGTTAACTTTTCTAACGTAAAATTTTTAACCAAAATCGATTGATAAAAACTGGCAAAAGAACCTAACATTTTTAATAAAAAATTATGAATTTGGCGTTGTTTTGAAACATATTACCAATCTGATGTCTGGGTCACGCCCAGAACTGGGCAGGAGTGGTCATGCCCAGAACTAAGCGTGACTAGGGGGCAGTCACGCCTGGTTCTGGGCGTGACCACTCCTGCCCAGTTTTGGGCGTGACCCACTCTTATATAAACCCCCCGATTTCACTTTTTCTTCACTTTTTCCATTTGCGCCTTCTCTCTAAAAGCTCCTCCTTATCTCTAAAGCTTCTGAGGGATTTTTCTCTGCACCGAGACTCTGCCGAAACTCTGCCAACAAGTAAGTTAATTTATTAATTATGAGTTTTATTTAATATATTATTTCATTGATTTTTAAATTTGTTAGAGCCACACTATTTATTTCATGTTGTAGAAAAATGTTAGGTTTTAACTTATAGGATTTAGTTAGTGATTAGGGTGTAGTTAGTGATTAGGGTTTAGTTAGTGTTTAGGGTGTAGTTAGCGATTAGGGTTTAGTTAGTCTTTAGGATTTAGTTAGTGATTACGGTTTAGTTAGTGTTTAGGGTTTAGTTAGTGTTTAGGATGTAGTTAGTGATTAGGGTTTAGTTAGTGTTTAAGGTTTAGTTAGTGATTAGGGTTTAGTTAGTGATTAGGGTTTAGTTAGTGTTTAGGGTTTAGTTATTGATTAGGGTTTAATTAGTGTTTAGGGTTTAGTTATTGTTTAGGGGTTAGTTATTGTTTAGGGTTTAGTTAGTGATTAGGGGTTAGTTAGTATTTAGGGTGTAGTTAGCGATTTGGGTTGAGTTAGTGTTTAGGGTTTAGTTAGTTTTTAGGGTTTAGTTATTGTTTAGGGTTTAGTTAGTGATTAGGGGTTAGTTAGTGTTTAGGGTGTAGTAGGGTTGAGTTAGTGTTTAGGATTTAGTTAGTGATTAGGGTTTAGTTAGTGTTTAGGGTTTAGTTAGAGTTTAGGGTTTAGTTATTGTTTAGGGGTTAGTTATTGTTTAGGGCTTAGTTAGTGATTAGGGGTTAGTTACTGTTTAGGGTGTAGTTAGCGATTAGGGTTGAGTTAGTGTTTAGGATTTAGTTAGTGATTAGGGTTTAGTTAGTGTTTAGGGTTTAGTTAGTGTTTAGGGTTGAGTTAATGTTTAGGGTTGAGTTAGTGATTAGGGGTTAGTTAGTGTTTAGGGTGTAGTTAGCGATTAGGGTTGAGTTAGTGTTTAGGATTTAGTTAG
>CM023955.1:23736449-23815627 GCA_013407115.1 Glycine latifolia
CGATTTGGGTTGAGTTGGTGTTTAGGATTTAGTTAGTGATTAGGGTTTAGTTAGTGTCTAGGGTTTAGTTTAAGGGTGACGATTTGGGTTTAGGGTTAAGTTAACTAAAATTGAAGCAGTGAATTTACTTAGTGTTTAGGGTTTAGGATTTATTTTTAAAATTTAAATTATTTGACTAAATTAACTTAGTGTTTAGGGGTCAATGGTTATGGGTTAGGGGTTTAGGAATTTTTGTTTAGTTAATGGATTAGAATTTTTTGTATTAGGGTTTAATTTAGGTATAATGATTTTAGGGTTAATGGTTTAGTATGTGGGATTTAGTGTTAAGGACTTATTGTTCAAATTAAAATATTTGGATTAAATTTAAATTGTTTAGTTTAGGGTTTAGGTAATTTATTTGTATTGTAATTTAATTAAGGTAATTAAGGTAATACATTAATTTATTAATTATAATATTGTTTTCATTATATTTAAATAGTCTCATAGATGGCTGATTCATCATCTTCGGCGTCTTCACGTTCTGGATCCGATCACGAAGGTGATGGAAGTGATCCGACGACCCATGTTGTGCCTACCCCGTATAAGTGGGGGGTGTTACGGAGGCGTACCCAGCGAACTCACATTTCACAGGCTGTGTGGAACAAGGACAGATGCCGGGTGTTAAAGACGCGACGTGGTAAAGTCGCAGGGGGGCCAGAATGTGACGATATTCCTGCAATCATTGCGATAATGTTAGGACAGGCAGGATTCTTACATGTCGCACGCATGCAACATATTTAGGTATAAATTTTTTAATTGAAGAATGATTCATACGAAGTGATTCTTATAAATGTTTTGATTTATAAGTGTGCATACGCATTGATTATTTTAAACTTGACTTTAGATCGATCCTGCGCTGATCAGTGCTCTGGTTGAGAGGTGGAGACCAGAGACATATACGTTTCACATGCCGCATGGAGAGATGACCATCACGTTGGATGACGTGGCTGGTATCTTAGGTTTAGGCAGTGACGGCAATGTCGTGATCGAAGCGACGTCAGATGAATGGGCCACCGTCGTCGAGGAGGTCTTCGGTCATTCTGCTCAGGAGGCTGAGCTAAGAGGAGGATTGTTGCGCCTGTCTTACTTTGACAGGAATTATGCGCATTGGGGTGAGGTAGGTGGGGATTTGAACGAAGTCATGCAGTTTACAAAGGCGCACATTGCGCGTATCATTGGATCATGGCTACTATGCGACAGATCCAGCGGAAGCAATGTCGGCTGTCGCGATGTCCCTTTGCTCGTAGGAGACATGGCAGACATAGGTAGACAAATATGCGAATGTACAGATGTAGATAGAAGTGACATAGGTGGGTGTCACGTGCTTCTCCAAATATGGGCGTGGCTCAGATTCCCACCCATTTCTCCAGCTATACCTCAGCCTACTCACCAGGAGTGGCATTACAGCCATAGGTATGTGTTCTTATTTTCTTTTATTAACTACGTATTAATGAGTCTGATAAGTAGTCTAATGTCATTTATTTTCAAATTAGGTTTAATGCTTTAGCCAGGTTTCGTGCACATGACCTTCCTTGGTATCGGGTAAGGTTAGATTCCCTTACGCGGGATAAGGTAGGTATTTTGATTTAAATAAGCTTTGGTCAGTTGACTTGGATAATTTGCATTGTTTGTAATCATCGTTCTTTCCTAATTATGTGTTTAATTGTTTTGTTCAGGTGGTTTGGCAACCATATGCAGGCTATCACTTCCTTGGTGCTACTGAGCAAGAGCGACTGTTGTGGATGGCTACCAGTCCAATTATATGCTTCCACACAGTTGAATATTCTCATCCTGACCGTTGCATGTGACAATTTGGAAGGGATCAGCCAATCCCACGAAGGCCAAGGAAGTTGGAGGGCGTGCATGACCTATCCCTGCGAGGCAAAAAAATGGATAATTGGAGTCGTAAGCTAAGACCCTTTATCCGTCGATGGGAGAGCAGGGACCAGCACATAGAGCTGCCCCCCCAACTGACTGGGTTGATGTCACCAAGCCATGAGTACCTGGTTTGGTACAGGGAGAATGGGAAACGCTACGTGATGAAATTCGCTGCCAGGATGGGCCGTGGTGTAAGTGTTTTTAAATTTTATTTGTAAAGTAATTGACATTTTAATGGAGTTATTGTTTGGGCTAATGAATTTGTTGTGTGATTGGTAGTTTGATGGCCTAGAGATGTTGTTCTCTGCAAGTAGCGGTGATGACTGGCCTGGATTCAGCCTGGGATACTTGAACCAGGAGGTGGGGCGCATTATGTGCATGTTTCGAGAGAGTTGTCGCTTGGAGGAGCCAGGCCCACCTGCACCCCCATCACAGCTTCAGTATGACCCACAGGTGCATGTGGTTGTTCCTCGTGGGAGACGTGAGGGACATGGATTAGAGCGTTGCCAAAAAGCCATGCCCGATGTTCGTGAGCCCATACCAGTTCCCAGGCCTCGCATGGAAGGTTGCTATAGGCCTCCGCTGATAGCACCTACATATAGCAGTCAGCCTTTCTATTATCGATCATCTCAGCAGCAATCGAGACAGCATGGGGACATGGGCCATCAGGGTTTCAGTTGCCATAGTGACATGCCTCCACCAGCAGACTCGCAGTCACAACATATGTATTACGCGACTAACTTGGGCATGGCATCAGGTCAGTGTAGGACAAACAGTGACATTCTTGACACCGGACTGACTATTGATGAAATTAACAACATCTTGGATGATGTTGGTTATACTCCGGCTGGTTCTTGGGATTGGCCAGGACCTGCAGAACATGCGACCCCATCTCCTCATTATCCCCACCCACCATCACCATATCAGGGACATGCATACCCTCCTGCAGTTGCTGACCCTCCCCAGGCAGCCTCTCCCCAGGCATTCCCTCCCCAGGCTTACCCTCCCCAGGCTGACCCTCCCCAGGCAGCCCCTCCCTAGACGGACCCTTCTCAGCCAGGCTCTTCTCGGCGGCTTGTCAGACGGAAGTTGCCCGATCATTAAGCGTGTTGTCAGCGGTGACCACCTGAGTCCTAGTTTTTTTTTTTTTTGTTATGTTAGTGTTTATTTAGTATTTTAGTTTGTAGTGGACTTTATTTGAGATTCAGACGTTTATAACACCAAATTCGTGTAATGTTTATTATATTGTGATTTTTGGTACAATAATGTAGACTAGGACTCTAGCAGAAATTTTAAGCGTAAACTAAAAAAACCTGGTCTCAGCACATTAAAAATTGCATATGTAAAGACACGCTCTGCTTGTGTACTTTCCTCCTTTTATCACGACATACCAACAATTACGCCGCGACTAAACATGCCCCGATTAGGGCGTGACTAAAGAGGTCCAATTTAGGCGTGACAGATAGGGGTGTCACGCCTACATTTGGGCGTCATTGAACCTTATATAAGTCAGAAAGTCCCACACAACTGACATCCACAACGAAATTCAATCTGAATACTATGGCATTCTTAGGAGAAACAAGCAGTCAGACCATTCTTAACTCCAAATTAGCCTTCCTTTTTCCAAATGGATCGATGAAACACAACGAAACAGGTATTTATTTTGAATCCAGTTCTCCAATACCAATGCGGGTTCCCAATGAGTGTTCTTTTGAAACACTCAAGAGTAGGATGTGCGACACCCTTATGCTTAGCAATGACCATTTTGTTGACGAAATCTACTACAGGCAGCCATCCCTACATCCAGGTCAACAATATTTTTTCCATTCTCTTAAACTGACCAACGATAACGATGTTTGCTTAATGTTAATGTGCAATGAACAAATGTTGAGCGTTGGGCCTATAGAAATATTATGTAGCATAAACAGAACACCCAATGGCATACTCAGCCTACTTCAATCCACCATCGTCCCAACACATGATGCAATGCTATATTACAACGGCAAGTGGAAGATACCACGATAAGCCGATTTTGTGGGTTAGCATTCACTGGAACAAATCCAATAAGATTTGAAATTCCTTCAGGATGCAACATTGAAACACTGAAGGATGTAATCAAGCAAGTTGCGCCTGTTGGGGTTCCCCCTTATGGAATTCACAACTCACAGGTGGTAAGAAAATTGTTTTTTCGACAGCCATCCCATTACACTTATTCAGACAACACAATCGAATATCAGATAAAAGAGTTGACAATCGATGCAGACGTGTTGAAGGTGTTAGCCAAATCCAACTATTGGAAACGTTTTTCGGCAATACACATCTTAGTTGTTTTTAGCAAACCCGTAGGCGAAATGGAAGAAGGCATGTGAAACTGCAAATTAGTGTTGTTATTTTCGTATTTCAATAAGAGTGATTATTTCAATTGTTCTGATTATTTCAATTCATGGCATCATTGTTTTTTTCATGTCCAAAACAAATTTTTGTTATGCGAATTTATCAACATGATAAAAGGCTAAACATATTATGAAACGGAAATATAAAACCTTAAAATGAAATGCATTTACATACAACTAGTATTACAAACATCGTTAAAAAATCATGAAACAGGCCGACGATCAGGACAAGCTCTCCGATTATGTCCAACAACCTTGCAAATTCCGCATCTGGGGCGTCTTTGGCTAGTTTCGACTTTGTCTATCTCGTTACGTATTCTAGTGGCCTTTGGACGACCCTTTCCACGCAACATTTCCCTGTTGGGTATGATAATTGGACCGTCACTCGGTGGAATAGAAGCTTCATTACCAATTGCCTGCCATGGGATTGAGTAAGCCTGCATCAAATTACTTACGAGGAAGACATCATCCACAAACTGCAATGGATTCTAACGAATATGTAAAGTAGCAGCTACGGCGTGACTACATGGGTATTTGAAGGCCTTAAACCTGCCACATTGACAAAAACGCTCGCCAAGATTCACTGAAAATGACGTCTCACAGCCCTCCACCACCTCAAATTCGGTTTGATCAAGATTATATGTGTGTACATGGTGACCTGTGGCAATGGACTGATTATGCCTCATAGCATCAACCACAATCTTGCAATGTCGCGTTGAAGGCTCAGCATGTGAAATAGCCGCCAGACCCCTGGTTACAAAATATTCAACCAATCTGCTGTACATGTGCTTCACCATAGCAGCGATAGGCATGTTTCTTGCTCCCTTCAACACCCTGTTGACTGATTCAGCCAAGTTTGTTGTCATATGGCCAAATCTCCTCCCTTTTACGTCATATGCACGTGTCCACTTTTCCTTGGGGATGTTATCAATCCATTCTGCAACCTCAGGACTGCTATCACGGAATCGTGCTAACGCCACCTCAAAATGAGACATACAGGGAGTATAACCTGCAAAACAATCATACCATTAGCACTGACCGAGTTACGAATATATCCATTTAATATATTCAAATTACTTGTTAACCATACCTAAATTCATCAGCGTCTTCTTCAAGCATTGATTCCTGAACTTTTGATTAAAATTACTGGCAATATGACGAAGGCAAAACACGTGATGAGCATATGGTGGTTGCCAACCAGGATGATTTGCCACAGCAGATAGTATGCTCTGGTGCCTATCTGAAATGAGACATATGTTTTGCCTTTGCGTAACGTGGAAGCGAATGTTAGCAAGGAAGTATGCCCAGGCTTCCAAGGTCTCCCGCTCAACTATGGCAAATGCCAGTGGCAGACATTCATTATTGCCATCCTGAGTCGTGGCAATCAACAATTTCCCTGTATACTTCCCATACAAATGAGTGCCATCAATCTGAATCATCGGCTTGCAAAAATTAAATGCCTGGCAACACTGTTCGAAAGTCCAGAACATGCGATGAAACACACGTTTTCCCCGTACCAGTCGACGTGTCACAAAATAATCATTGGGTTGAATATCATAAAAAGAACCTGGTGAAAAACGAAGCATGTACCCATACCACCTGGGCAAAAATGCATACGATTCTTCCCAGTTCCCGTAAATCATTGTCATGGCTTTCTGCTTCGCATACCAGGCCTTACGATATGAAACTCTAAATCCAAATGAATGGGTGATCTTTTCCTGAACCAATGCAATCGACACAGACGGTGCCTCCTTAATCATTCCTAACAATGCAAATGTAACATTCACATTAAAATGAACAACCTTAATGAACCATTATGGAAGACATATAGAGGAAATTAAAAAAATACATACCTACTACAACTGAAGCAATAACATCGGCATCAAGCTGTCTATGACCCTATGAAATATGATCATTCAGGCAATTGTGGTTGCCCCCCCCCATCTTGAAACAATCCACTTCTCATCGAACGGTGCTTTAATTACCCTAACCCTCCATGGGCAACCCTCATTATGAGCAATACACCTCATGCTAAATCTATCAGGCCTGCTCTCAACCACATATGCTTGTTGATGCTCCCTCATGAGGTTCCGCTTACAAGCAATTTGTGCGTCCCTTTTGGAGGCAAATTCCTGTGTAACAAACAACGCATCCCCTAATTGCCATGGACCCTGCACTGAACCCGAACCGGAACCGGTAAAAGATTCTTCTTCGCTTGGATGACTCCAATCGATATATGTGTAATGAGGAATTCCATCCCAAAAAGGAGTGACCTCAGCACCTTCAAATACAAAATCAGATGAATAAATATAAGATGCACACTAAAATACTATAACATACACATATACAAATTTTTGACATGTTACATACCTTCAACAGGTTGTTCTGATTGTGTACATCCTACGTTCGGATCATGACGGATTTCAGACGACCCCCCACATCAGTGTTTGCTTTGAATCCAGTCGCATGCACACCACCATCGTCGTCATTATCCGACGTGCTAGCATCCTCCTCAAGGAGACGATCCTCCATTGCAATGTTTTCATCATCATCATCCTCTTCATCCCATCCATAACCCAAGTTGGGTCATGTGAATCTTCCTTAGACACGTTTACAAATGGAGCAACATATGACGATGTAGGCATAGCAGACTTTAAAGGAATTGACCTGATGGCTAAAACATCATCTGCTACTGTAAAGTCCATGTACAACTCTAGAAAATCTTTCGTTGGCAGCTTGAAAAATTCCTCTATAAGCAATTCTATGTCTTCATCATCCACAAGCTAAAAACCCATGTACTGTTGACGTTGCCATAATCATCCCGTAAGCAAACTGATACATTGGTTGTCCTGCAGACCTAATTTTTGTTGTATCTTCTTATGTAATTCACCCATTGTTGAGCTTCGCTTAATACGTGTTTGCCTTTTCTCCCCTTCAAAAACAACACCCTGTGGCCCTTCAAATTTCCTTCCATTAAAAAATAACACAACACGGACAAACTCCTCACCACCTGAACTCATTTCTTCCACTAAAGAAAAACAATAACTTCTTCGTAGAGCTTCGCTGTAGACATCATAAATTTCAAAAAATTGTGTTACAACATGTTATTGCCATTACTGATAAAAAGTTCGCATGCCGTTGAGACCATATGCCTACAACCTAAACCCAACACTAAACTAAACCAGAAACCCTAAAATTAAACCATACACCCTAACTTTTACACCCTAAAACCTTAAACCTTAAACATTAAACCATAAACCCCTAAACCCTTACACCTTAAACCCAAAACCTTAAAACGTAAACCATACGCCTACAGCCTAAACCCAACACTAAACTAAACCAGAAACCCTAAAAATTAAACCATACACCCTAACTCTTACACCCTAAAACCTTAAACCTTAAACATTGAACCATAAACCCCTAAACTCTAACACCTTAAACCTAAAACCTTAAAACGTAAATCATACGCCTACAGCCTCAACCTTACACTAAACTAAACCCGAAACCCTAATACATAACAGTTTACTACAAAACTAAACTACATCCTAACCCTTAAACCCTAAAATGAACTAAATAAATTTAACAACCAAACCCTACAACCAAAAACAGTAAACCCTAACCCGTAAACCCTACATCGTAGACCCTCAGCCGCACACCCTCAACCTAAACTGTTCACCCTAAACCCTAAACTAAACTAAACCCTAGACCCTAATACCAAACATTATTCTACAAAACTAAACTATAAACACTAACAACTAATAATTTCACATGTCACAAACAATTTTATAATATAACATATTATATAATATCTATAATTAATCAAATAACTTACTTGTTGGCAGAGTTTCGGCAGAGTTTCGGTGCAGAGAAAAATCACTCAGAAGCTTTAGAGAGAAGGAGGAACTTTTAGAGAGAAGGCGCAAATGGAAAAAGTGGACGGGTAAGTGAAATCGGGGGGTTTATATAAGAGTGGGTCACGCCTAGAACTAGGTAGGAGTGGTCACACCCAGAACCAGGCGTGACTGCCCCCCCTAGTCACGCCTGGTTCTGGGCGTGACCACTCCTGCCCAGTTCTGGGCGTGACCCAGACACCAGATTGGTAATATATTTCAAAACAGCGCCAAATTCATAATTTTTTATTAAAAATGTAATATTTATGTTCTTTTGCCGATAAAAACTTATCTCAATATTAGAAAATTACGCTTATATTGAGCCTGTAGAGACTTTTTGGTCTCTTTAATAAATTACAACTTAGTAATAACTTGTAAATAATATTCCCTACAATAATAGTAATGTCCACATATTACAAAGCATATAACAAAAATACTACAAGTCTGCTACAGTAAAAGAAATCTTCCAACTTGTCCTCACTTTGTAACTCCTCCTTTCGATTTACCTGCCTGGAATGACACGGGAACATACTAAAATAGTGAGAATTCCAAAGAATTCCCAGTAGGTGAAAATTTACTTATCATACAGTGTCATCGTCATCATTCCAGCTACTTCGGTTTATTAAGAAAACATGTGAACAATTATAGTTGATTTTTAATTTTGTAAACATATAACCCGAAGTAGATTCATTTTATTCACAAACACTTAAAAATAATCTCATACTTCATCCTTAATGCAAGCATCATTTTCAATCATGTCAATGCATAGCTTACCCTTGTTATTTTCCTCTTTAATACCCTAAACTAGACAATGAGCTCATTACTAGACTTAGGTTGTTCCCACAGGGTCGTGCTCAGCTTAACTGTATCACCCTTTGGGGTCCCATAGGGTCGTGCTCAGCTTAATTGTATCACCCTTGGGTCAATATGTCTTTCCCGTAGGGTCATGCTCGGCTTAACCGTATCACCCGTTGGGTACCATCAGGGTCGTGCTCAGCTTAACTGTATCACCCTTCAGGCATTATCTTTCTTTAGTCTTTCCCTCAGGGTCGTGCTCGGCTTAACCGTATCACCCTTTAGGCACCATCAGGGTCGTGCTCAGCTTAACTGTATCACCCTTCAGGTCTTATCTTTTTATCTTTCTTAATGCACATGACATGCAAAGCTACATAACTCATTTCATGCAAATTATGCCACAAAATATTAAAATTTCATCATCATGCAATAACACTTTTCAAGCTCATCATAACATCCAGATTTCTCATCACATATGATTCGGTTCTTCCTATAAACTGTACTAATCTAAAATTCATTAAATTCCTATCTTTTGGTATATTTAAACTAGACTTACTAAGCTTTCTAAAAAGGTATCACATGCCTCAATTGGAGTTATAAAACTCTAGATATAATATTTTACAAATAGAACTTCAATCTCAAAATTCCACACTAACATCTCCTAGTGTTTTCACGATTGCAAGCAGTAAACAATCTAGTTTTAGCTGAAATTATTATATGTTATAGTTGACATTTATATCTTTAATTCCATAAATCAAAAACCTAATTTGAATAAGAAATGAGAGAAATAAATTTTTCAAAATGGATGGCAGAAGCTGTTTGGGTGTGGACAGTTTCAGACAGCTTGAGCTAAAATAATTTATGGGCATGATTCACTGCTTAGTTTGGTCCCATATTTTAGGACAACATAGAGGACATCCTAAGCTTTAAAATGAGTGGTCAAACATTTCGTTTGGTTAAGTATAGAGGGAGATATGGAAATTTCAAAACAGTTCAAAATTTAACTTATAGTCATACGAATTATCTCAATAATCAAATGATAAATGAAACTAACTTTCACCTACCTCAAACAAGTTTTCTTCCAATTCCTCCAAGTATCTGGCTGCACCTCAAGTTATTGAAAGAATGAAAGGCTTGTCTAGTATTTGATGCTTTGGAAAGGTGAAGAAGGCAATAGAAGTGAAGGACTATAGTTTCTATATCAAGAAGGAAGTGAGAAAGCAAAGTGAAGAGAGAAAATGCAATTGGTCGTAAGTTTGAGGGAGAGATATCATGTCTTGAAAAGGAAAGAATGAAAGTGAAATGAAAGAGATGGGAGGGAGAGATTCACGTGAGTTGTTGTAGAAATGGAGTCTTGAAAGTGACTTCCATTTAAGGCCCTCCTCCCTTTATATAGGGTTTGGAAAATAATAAAATATTCAAGGACATTTCTACCCTTTCTAACTAGTTACTCCCATTTGGTTTCATTAGAATTTAGTTTCATCTTATTCCATTCCATCCTAACTAAGCTCATAATGGTTTTTCCTAAATATCTTCTATCCTTTATAAAAATCTTCTAAGCCATGATGACTTTCTTTACAAGTGTCCCACCACTTGGCTACTTTTTACAAGTGTCCCTCCACTTGTCAAATGTCATGAAGCTTCTCCCTTTTTCTTGTTCTTTCATGTGACCACAAGGGAAGGAAGTGAAGTTTTGCTTCTTTTCATGTTATCTTGCATAAATATTATCCAAAGCATGACTTCTTGGCCTTTTTCTTTCCTTTTTCACGTGGACTTTGCTTTAGCCAAGGGGAAGATTTTTATCTTCCTTTCCTCTTTCTATACTATGTTTTTATTTCCTTAAAAGAGAAGAAAATTGTGTGGTTCTCCTTGTGTCCATATGTCACTTTTCATGAAGAAGAAGAATTCAATTCCAACATGACTTCACACATGGCATTCCTTAAGAGGAAGTAAAGTTCAATTTGAACTCTTCTACCTAAAGGATAATATTAAATAATGTAACTCTAGAGTTTTCCATAAGCTGACTTCAATTTCAGTATAAATTGCTCACAAGCAGTCTATACAAAGTGCTACACAGACCTGACATACAAGATTGGTCTTATCTTAATTCTGATTGGTCCGTTCTGCTTCTAACCATCAAAATTACTAAACCATCTTATTGAATAAGTCTATTCATCCTACAATTAAGAGAAAATTCCACAGATTCTATTTATCATTTTTTCATATTTTTCTGATGCTTGAATTCTCCTTAATAAAATTTCAAAGTTATTACCGTATGAAATTCATAGAAATCCTATTCTGAGGCTTCTTGTCACAAAGTATTTTGGTAATTTGCCATCCAAGGGCACTCTGTAATTTCATCAGGCTTTCACAAAATATCAAAGGGTGTCTTGGCAATTTTTGCCTCAAGGGTACTATGGTAATTTGTCATTCACCCTCGGGGTATGATTGTAATTTTCAAAAGATCCAAGGGTATTTGTGTAATTCTAGCTCAAGGGTATTTCCATAATTTCTGCCTCAAAGGAAGGGTAATATGGTCATTCTCCTTTAAGCATTTTTTTTGTAATTTCTCTTTTTATCTCTAACTAACATTTAAATTTTTGGGATGTTACAAGTGACACATAATTAAATTCAAAAGTTTTTTTATGGACCAAAATGACAATATATAATTAAGTTAATGGATCAAAACACCAGTAGGCGGTTAAGTTCAGAAACCAAATCAAAACAGTCAACTTTTTAACACGTGCCAGCCACGTGGTAAGTGTCAATTGCCACATCATCATTGAAAGTGACACTTAGGCACAACTGTTTAAGTTAACGAAGAAAATAATGGTACAACTAATTTGTTGCACTTTTTGCATATTCGGGGACAAAATTTTAAATTTTCATCTTTTAAGGACCTAATTGTCAACACCTATCAAATTCAAGGAAAAAAATGAGTATTTTTCTAATGAATTTAGATGAAGCACGATAAAACTCATGAAGCGCTAAAGCGAAAGCAACAATATATTTAGCTCTAACATTATATTGAGCACGCTTATTTTCTTCTGGTGTCCAAGAATTAAAGTCTTTTTCTACCTCTTTTCCATCAACAACAAATTTAGGAATGTAAGGGCCATTTATAACAACAACCTATACTCCTCTATCAATGTATTCAAGGAAAATTCTAATGCGTACTTTCTAAAGTGGATAGTTTTCTCTAGTAAAAAGAAGGGATCAGTTCATAGAAGCACCTTCTGCAAAGGTTTGATGATTTCTAGCCATTATGAGGATTTTTTTAAAAAAATAGTTTGAATGACTATCAAATACAGATCTGATCACCAATTTTTAGAAATAATTGTTCGTGAAACCACAAACCAATAGGGGGTGAATTGGTTTGAAAAAAATTTTAGACCTAAATCAAAGATTTTCACAAAACATTTTCCTTTAATCCAATTAATCCAAGACAGTAAGATATGTTGTAAACACCCTTATGTTTTCCCTTAACACACATTATGGTTTAAACTAAGATACCAAGAAAATATCAACAACAAAGTGTTAAGAACATTAACAAATAAGCAATAAAGAGTTGAAAGGATAAGAGGAGAAAGCACACAATAATTTATATTGTTCGATTTCTAGGAAATTGACATCCAGTTGATTCGTAGTGACCCACTAGGATCTTTTCACTATAATATTTGAGTTTACAATCAAACTCACTAGAAAATGTACACCACAAATGCCTAAAATCTTGAAAACCTATCAAGATCTAAACCCACTAGATGCACACCATTGAGAAACCTACTCAATAAAAATGAAAATTAGAAACATAGATCAAGGAACAATTTTACATGATATGTGAAGAATGTGAAAATTTGAAAACATATCCTTTGCAGTATTAACTTCCCTTCATGACCCTTTGCAAAGATCCATCGCACACATTTAAAAAGATGTTTCCAATCAAGGATCAAAGTAGTTGTAACATCCTCAAAATTATATTATGAGTTATATTTATGATTGAATTATGGAAGAAGGATGATAGTTGGATACAAGAAAAATAGGACAAATTTTATTTAAGCTGCCCAAAAACTTCCATATCTGCCACCCGAATTGTAAAATTTATTTCTCTCTCAATTCTTATTCAAATTAAGTGTATGATATATGGAATTAAAGATATATATGTCTACTACAACATATTAAAATTTCAGACCAATATAGATTGACTACTGTTTGCAATAACAAAAACACTAAGGGATGTCATTGTCCTAAGTTAAATTCGCTGGCAGCTTTGAAAGTATAGATTAAAAATTCTATATCTCGAGTTTTATAACTCCAAATAAGGCATGTGATACCTTTTTGGAAAGATTAGGAAGTCTAGTTTAACATACAAGAAAATGAGAATTTTTGGATTAGTAAGTTGGTACAGAATAAATAATGAGTGAACCCTATCTGGTTGAGTGCTTATAGCCCTTTGGGCCATTTGGATTGAGTAAAACTTGCAACTCTTGAAATTTTGGCCCAAGGAATCAAATATTCAGCTCAAATAGGGACTATCCAGAAGTGGATCACGTGCAAAAGCCATAGAATAGGCATAGCTAAGTGAACTAATAGGAAGAAAAGTTTGGTAAACCAAAGTCAATGGTAAGTCAATGAAGATAAGCTTTTTGAATCAACCTTTCTAGGTGGCCCTTCAAGGTGGAAGGCAAGCATTAAACCAATCAAATTTTTCCTCTTGAATAAGCCTTTCCACGTGCATAGGCCAGCTGCCCCCAAGTCAAGGATTAAATGGAATCTTGACCAAGAAAAATCAAGTCAAGATAAGGCTTAAGTCATAATATCTTCTAAGGTAATAATTATCTAGTTAAATTCTAACCAAACTAAATCCTAATTCAGTTACAACCCAACTAAATCACTTAAAACATAACTGAAATAAATGAGTATAAATAGCTAGGGCTGTGGAAAAAAATTCACGTAGGAGCTATCATCCCAAAGCCATGGCCAATTCCAATTTTCCTTGTGTCTTGCTTTCATTGTCTTGCCTTCTATTTGTTGCCTACAAACCTTGACCTCTTCTACCACCTCATCCACCAATCAATTTCTTCTTTCAAGGCTTCATTTCTTAGAAGATATTCAAAAAGAAGCAGCCACTTAATCAATTTCAAATCCAAATCCATTTGAGGTAGGCTAGGCTTCAATCTTTAATTAAGAACTGATTTGGATTAATTTACATGCTTAAATGTACAGATTTATGGTTATTATTTAGGCTGTAATTTCATGTCATTTGAGGGTTATTTTATGATGTGGAAATGTTGATTTTAACCATAGGATAGGTGATGATTTATAGGTTGAAATATTAGTGATATTTGGAATCACATTTGATGATTTTTGTGAGTGATTTAATGACCTTTGGGCTGTTTGTTAATATTTTTATAATGGGACTGTTTTGAATTAATTTTTTTTTGAAGTAGAGGTTGAATGATATGTAGTTAAATGGTTCAAATGTTTGAGTGATTAAATTTGAGGATGAAGTAGCAAGGTGGTAGGTGAAAGGAGATTAAAATGCATGCTAGGTTATAATTTTATTGTGAAAGTTTAAAGGTGTTAGAAATTATTTTAGAGATATATTGTGGTTTATTAGTTAGGTTACTAACATGATTTTTTTTATAGCTTGAGGATAATCAAAGGTCATGCCTAAGTGGTAATGATCTTATTTGAATAAGGTATGGTGGTTTAACCATACTTGTGGTAAGTATGATGTTATGACAACAACAATTTTTCCATAAGATGGTATGTATTTTGCTTATGGATTTTATTATGAATGGATTTTGACTGATGATATGTTGATTTATGTTTCCAAGTCCAGTATGAGATTTGTGAAACAAAATTTGATACTACATACAGTACGATATGTAGTGATCAGGTGCAAATATATGGCAAAAATCATGCATGTTTGCGTAAGACGATCGCAGCGTCTACATCCAGTACGAGGTGTAGCTACATACAGTACGATATGTAGAAGCCATGTGCACTCTGGGAAAATTCATCTCATGCATCCATATAGTTTGCATAATTATTTTATTGCTTCATTTGAATATATTAATTATTTACTAACGTACTAACGTGTTTGGTGGTTTAGTTTTTGCCTACTGAGAAATTTTATTTCTCACTAGATTTGTTTCATTTTTTTTTATATGGCAACAGTGGTCAATTTCATTGATGCCTTGGACTGATGGTGGTACAAAGATAAAGAGTTGTCTATAGGAAATGACTGATGAAAGTGATTGTAGTATCTTTATGTTTGGTTGAGAATGACTCTTGTACAAGGACTGTGGCTACGTATTATATATATCAGTTTAACAAACTTCTATAATTTATATGTTTTAGAATTTATACTAGGATCCGTTCAGTAAAACTAAAATAGTAATAAAAATTATTTAACGATTCTTAAAAATTTAACCTTAATAAAAATATAATATTTAGAATAATTTTAGGTCGTTACAGTAGTGATGACACTCAGAGGCTTAGAGAGTCTGTCAACAAAAATCGCAATGTAAAATAAGAGAGAAAATGTGTCACATCTGAAGTTCTTTGAAAAACTTATTTTTATAGCCTCAGAACCAAAATAGTGGATTATGTCATAAAGATAGTCGACTAAATTGTTCTTTGCATCTCCTAGCTTTCCTGATGTAAAAATAGTTGATTATATCACCATATAGTCAACTGTTTGCAACCACGAAAACTCATGAAACTCATATAGTTACAATATCAAAATTTTTGGAATCAATTTAAATTAGCATCATGTTTAGAAATTGATATGGTTTTTGCATAGAGTTGTTATTTATGTCAAGATTTCACAAATTAAAAATAATTGAACAAAAATGCTAATATTTTCAATAACGATTAATAGTATTTTTAATAACAATTGAACAAGAATGTCACTGACGATTATGGGAGAAAAAGGCAAAGCGAAATCTATAAAGAGGAGTCAATATCTCAAAGGAGGTGGCAACGATAACTTTGGGAGGTGTCGTCGAATGCAACTTTATGCGAGAGGAGGAGGTCTGGGTTTGGTAAAGGTTGAGCAAGGGAGAGAGGAACTTCACTCTTGCATAAGTGCCTTTGACTTTGGATTTCATAACCTTTTTAATTTTAATTTGAATAAGTTGTCAATTTTTTAGTGGGTGGGTGTAAAGCTGATGTGTTAGGTTAGTGTGTATCGTAGTACTCTAATATAGAGTGATTTGATGTAGAAGGTGTATCATAACAAATGAGGGAGTTAAGGGAGGAATAATAGGGTGTGAGAAATCCAAAATAAAATAATGTAACAGATTAATCCGAGGGCTAAAAAAATTGGTGTATCATACACAAATAATCACAATTGACCACGGTAGCGTGCACCAAAGTAGAGCTAGTAACAAAGATCTAAATGCTTAATTTAAGTTGTTTGTCCAATTTATTTCCTATGATCATCTCTCAAAGTTCTGAAAAACAAACCAAGACAAGAGAATTTATGGGTTAGTTGAGTATCGTTTGCCTACCCATCCTTATTCAACAAGTAGCAAAGATGTGATGTATGTGAGAGTAAAAGTTTTATTGAAAAGATATTATTAGATAATCATGAATTATGCAATCTCTGACATGTAATTAAATTGTTTTAATTTTTTTCTTATAAATTGAAAAGCTTTGTTGGCCCTCAAAAATTCTAATGGTTGATTAGCTAATAATCAATATTAGTTAGCTGATTAACAATTAGCTAAGTTTTTTAGTAGAGATAAAAAAAATAGTTGAATGAAATGATAAATCACTTTTTGAGTGATATTTTATGTGATTTTTTGTACCATTTTACATGCATTTTCTTGGCAGAACTCACATTTGGACACTAGTTTTGTATTGCAGAAGCATGCCTGCTCAATTGAGTGAAAGAGTTTGAAATTGCACAATTTTATAAAGATTTCAAGACTCTACACTTGATCACAGACTTGGTACAATTACCAAAGCTATGGTAATCAGCACGACCATAGTCAGATGATAACAACCCTCCTAGAACATCATGGTAAACTTACGATGACCATGATCAACCAAAAGGGTCATAGTCATCCATAATGGCTCAGAGCTTCAACGTCATTATGACCACAGTCATCGTGGATTTACCACGAATGTAGTACGCCTTTCATGCAAATATCTTTAGAAAGCTATATATAAGTCTCTAGGCTTTGTAAAAAAAAATCTTTTGTTCACTTTATCTTTTTATGAATTTGAGAGAATCTTGAGGGCCTTTTGAAAGTTGTGAAGCATGGACAACATCGTTAGGACAAATCGTGATCATTGCTCCTACTTATTGGTATGTCTATGTTAATCTCATATAGGATTGCTAGTTTTTCTTTGATCTTAAGCAACTAGTTCCCCTAGTTTGGGGGTTATGATATAACTTTCCAATTGTACCCTTCCCCCTGTTCTTAATGAAATTCCTCATTGTTTTATGTTAATTAATTTTCTTCCTTATATTTATTGTTTATTTGGACCATGTTGTTCTAATACTAAATTGATTGCATAGTAGTGGTCATCTGCATGTAATTGGTAGATCTAAGTATAAATTTTTTTAAACCAAATTGCATAATCAAACTGTCTGAGTAATCTCTGATAGATGTTAATCTTTAATTAATCATCCCTAGAATTTGTTTTATCCTTTGACTTAATTTGATAGATCTATGATCATTGGGGTATTTATTTAAGGAAAAGACCATCTTTTGACCTTGTTCATAAGCTTTAGTTGATTCTGGAAATTAGTAATTAATAGGGGAAGAAATTTCATTACGACTGGGATTGAGAGAAAATTGGTATTAGTGAATCATAACCCCTATTTATTCTTATCATCATTCAAACCTATCTTTGTATTCATATGTTTTCTTTCTTATAAAAACCCAAACCATAAAAGTATTTCAATCCTCTTTCTAATCATCTTTACTATTAGTTTAATAAACTTAACTAATTGGAAATACAAGTGGTCCTTTGGGTTTGGTATTTAGAATTTCAAGTCCATTGTTACTATTGTGTAGGGTACACTTATCCTTAAGCGGGCCTAACATATTTTACACATCAAGTTTTTGGCACCATTGCCTAGGACTAGTTGTGATATGTTAAACCAAATATTTCAGAATTTCAAGGTTCTGCTATTTATTTCTATTTCATTCTTTTATTTCTTGTTGCATTTGATCTTATCCTCTACTATTTAGTGCATGCAAACTAGGTATGAAAATCCACCACTTTAGTACGAACTTGATATTAACAAATTAATACAAAAAAATTGGTGCAGAAGTTCGTAAAGAGAGAGAGAAAGCAATGGCAACTAATCAGGCTCAGACCCTTATGGACTACCTTGTTAGATACAGGGGGAGCAAGAAGATGGATCAAGATATATGCTGAAGATGGATAAGTGTTTTAGCTTTGTACATGCCATTCAATTGAAGGCATTTATTGTAACATCCTAAAAATTTTATTAAACACTTGTGGAAATGTGATGATGTTTGGATACAAGTATATTTGAAGAGAAATGACTAAATCACTCTTTCCATAAAGTAGAAATTACTAGAATACCCTTAGGATGAAAATTACAAAAAAATACCCTTGTATATTTTTGAAAAATGACCAAAATGCCCCTAGGAAGCATGACAAAATTACCAATATGCCCCTAGGCCAAAAATGCTCAAATAACTTTAAAAATTTTGTAGAAACCTAATGGAATTATAGAATACACTTAGCTAACTAAGTATCAAAATATTTTGAGACACAAAACTTTAGAATAAAATTTCTAGGAATTTTTCAAGATAACAACTTTGAGACTTTATTTAAGAAAATTCAAGCATAAGAAAAACATGGAAAGATGATACATATAATCTAAGGAATTTTCTCTTAATTATAGAATGTATAAACCAATTTAATAAAATGGTTTAGTAATTTTGATGGTCAGAAGAAATCAAAAGTAAGATAAAGATATAGTCTAGAATGAAAGGTTTATGTATTTCCCTGTATAAGACTGCTTGGAATTAATTTAAACTATCATTGGGATCAATTCTTAGGAACATTTAGAATTCCAATATTCAACATTTTCTTTAGATAAAATAATTCAAATTAAATTGGATTTCTTTTTAAAGAAAAATACCATATTGAAACTAGATTTTTATTCATCATCAAAAATGACCACATGTGGCATAAAAGGAAGAAAAATTGGTATTCCTTCCCTTTAGATTGGTCCTTCACGTGAGAAAACATGTAGAAGAGGCCAGAAACTTCATGATAAGCCACTTGGAAAGCAAGCCACATGATAGAAACAAGTGGCATGACACTTGTATGGCTTGGATGCAAGATAACATAAAAATCAAGCCAAGATTTCTCTACACTCTTCCATCTTTCACGTGGACAGTTATAAACATTATCTCAACAATCCCAACGGTCACAAGTTACATATGTGAGATAGTAGTGTAACTTTAAAATTTTAAAGAGATCCAACGGTTAACGAATCCAGAATTAGAATTTTACTAAAACAGGTTTGGGATAAACTCAAGAATGAGCTACTTCACGAAAATGCAAGAAAAATGGAGAAACTTCATGATTTTGGACACTTGGAAGCAAAGGAGAAGAAGCTCTAAGATCATGCCAAGTGGTAGGACACTTGGAAGAAAGAAAGGAATAAGCCTTAAGATTATAACAAGTGTAGGGACACTTGTAAAGGAATAATGATGACTTATGAGATTTTTCTCTAAGTAATCATTTCTTCAACACTATATAAAGGGAGGAGGAGGAACCTAAGTGCAAACCATTCCAAGCCATCCCTCCTAGCTCATTCACGTGACCACTCTCTCCCTAAACCATCTTCATTTCATTTCCTCTTTCTCTATTAAAGCTTGAATCAAGTAAGAAAAAACAAACCCATCACCTTAAAGAAATTTCGTGAAAAACCTAGCAACCTTAGGAAGAACTT
This sequence comes from Glycine latifolia, assembly GCA_013407115.1. Taxonomy (NCBI): domain Eukaryota; kingdom Viridiplantae; phylum Streptophyta; class Magnoliopsida; order Fabales; family Fabaceae; genus Glycine; species Glycine latifolia. Next base: position 23,756,402 of record CM023955.1, read on the forward strand.
TTGACAAGCTTAGTGAAAGGATATAATGGCTTCATCTCTTAGAGGATTCTTCCAAGGAAGGAAGGAAGGAAGGAAGCCATTTATCCATTCAATTTCAAGAATCAAACTCACTTGAGGTAGGTTAAACTTAAATCTCTAGTTAATCAATGGTTTGGATTAATTTGCATGATTTAGTAGGATGATTTATGGTTAACATTTAGGCTTGAAATTTCGTGATATTGAAGGTTGTTTTTTTTTTATGAGAATATGTTGATTTAAACCATAAGATAGGTGTTGATTTTATACGCATAAAGATTAGTGATGTATGGAAGCCCAATTGATGATCTTTTAAAGGTGATTTTGATGATATTTTGGGCTGTCTGTTGTCATTTTTATGGAAATGTTTTGATTTAAATTTTAGAAGTAGAGGATGAATGGTATGTAGTTAAATGGTTTAAATACTTGAATGATTCAATCTTGAGGATTAATTAGTAAAGATGGTAAGTGAAAGGAGAATCAAGATGCATACTAGGTTTGAATCTTTTCTTGTAAAGTTTTAAAGGAATATATATTATTTATATTGAGGATTATTAGTTAGATTACTAACATAATTTTTCTATAATTAAAAACTATTCTCCGGTTATGTATAAAAATTGGTAACAATGTTACTTGATTAAGGTATGGTGGTGTAACCATACTTAAGATACATATTATGGTGGTGTAACCATACTTATGATACTTATATGATGAAAATATTTTTCCATAAGATAATATGTATTTTGCTTATAGATTTGATTTTTATTATGGATGGATGTTGATGTGAATAAGATAGGTGGATTCATGTTTCCATGTTCCAAGTCCAGTACGAGGCTTTGGGGAAACAGAATCTGATGCTACATACAGTACGATATGTAGTACCCAGGTGCAAGGATATATGGCAAAAATTCATGCATGTTTGTGTAAGACTATAGCAGCGTCCACACTCAGTGTGGCCACATACAGTACAATATGTGGAGGCCATTTGCCCTGGGATAGTTCATCTCATGCATTCATATAGTTGCATATTACTTGTGGATGTGTTTGATTATTTGAAAGATTTTACTAACCTAATAATAGGATCGGGATTTAGTTTTGCCTACTGAGAAATTTATTTCTCACCCTATTTGTTTCCTGTTTTTTTTAGATGACAATGATGGACAGGTTCCATGAGGCCTTGGAGTAGTGAAGATATATAAAAGAAGTTATGAATTACGCTGGATTTTTGAGAAAAATAGTGTACTTGTATTATATGAACTTTTGTATCAGAGACATTGGCTATGTATATGAGTAACAAATCTATTGCAAATTTTACGTTTTAAAAAATTTTACTATTATACGTTCCTTAGAAATTTAACCTTAAGTAACAATAAAAATAAGTAAATATGTAATCGATTACTTAGTTCAAACACAACATAGGACATGACTGTGATTATCGATTACTACTTATCTGTAATCGATTACTTAGTACATTTATGAAATAGAAAATCCATGTAGTAATTGATTACAGGTCGAAATAATTGATTACTTTGTTCATATATCCTTTCCAGAAAATGGAAGAACATTTTAATTGATTAAATTTGTGTTCAATTGATTACATTGAATGTTTTAATCAATTAACTTGATGTTTTAATCGATTATATTCAGTTACAACTGTGTTTTATAAATAGCTGAAGGGTTTTCTAAAATAAACATAAGACATAATTCGAAATTTTCAAAGTGTTCATAAACCTTCTGAAAGTGAGAAAGGATATTCTAAAGTTCTTGTCCAACATATTTAAATCTTCATGGTGTATTGAAAGATTTCTTGGGAAAGATTGCAAAGAAGCCTTTGGAGAGGAAGTTCTGAAATTGTTTTTCATTTCAACTCTGATTGGTAAACCATATTCCTTCATATTCATTGGATCATTAGGTTGTCTCTCTCCATTAACTTTGCTTGTAAATTTGTTTTTGGATTTTTGGTTGTTTGTAACTATTATAAAGGGTTCTTGAAGCTTTTTCTATAGTGGGTTTCTCTAGTGGAAAAGAGTAGAGAAGTGTTCTCTATGTCTTGATCACTAGGAGTCTAATAGGGTTTTAGATTTTTGTTCTTTATCTAGGTTTGATAAAGGGCGATTGTTGTAAAGCTTGTAAGAACTGAAATTTGTGAATAGTGAAACTTTAATCTAGTTTTGATCAGAAGAATTGGATGTAGCTTCTCTTGTTGAGAGGTGAACTAGTATAAGTTCTTGTGTTGATCTTTATTTCGTTAATATTTTCTTGTTATCTTGATCTGTGGTTCTTGGTGAATTCCATATTATTCAACAAGTTAAGTTTTGTATTTGTTTTCTTGGGCTGAGTGGTTTGATTGAAATTGAAGCATTATTGGTTTAATTGTGATAAAGATCATTTAACTCTGATTTTCTAAAGATTTTAAAAAGGCCAAGTTTAAACGAATTCACCCCTCTCTTGGTTATTGTGTGTATTCATATTGCTTTCATACCTCACCCCTACCTTGGGAGACACCAATACCATTTTACTGCCTGAGCTGCCAGAAGGAATCACTTTTGACTTCAAGCATGGGTTCCTATAAATGTTGGAGAACAACTTGTTTAGTGGTGTTGTCCATGAAGATCCGATGTAGCACCTGAGGATGTTGATCAAGTTGACTAACATGGTGAGACAAAATCAGGTATAAGTTGAATATATCAGGCTTTATGCCTTTCCCTTCTCTTTTAATGGGAAGGTATGGGATTGGTTGTGTTCACTTCCAGAGAATAGTATCACCACATGGAACCAGTACACTGGTACCTTCTTAAGGAATTATTTCTCTCTTATGAAGATAGACCAATACATAAAGGACATTGGGAATTTTGTGCATAGAGAGTAAACGAGTCTACTTGAAGATGTTGGTTTCAAAGGAATGACTTGAAGAATGGACAAACAATCAAGCTTAGTTTTGAACATTCAACATGCCTTGAATCCTTGAAGATTAATTTGTGATTAAATGTAAAAGGAAGAAGCATTTCTGGTGATCCAAGTGCATTGCATTCTGATCGAAGCCGTATTCAACCAAATTAATGCAATTAAATGCAGTACTAGGAAGTGACCTAGGTCGTCTCTCAAGGATCGATTGACTGTGTTAAGGGCTAAAACATGTAATTGGGGGTTTTTAACAGATTCAGAATTATATGAAATGAAACAAAATTATCAATTAAATGCAGTGATTAAAACAGTTAGGCCTTTGAACAGATTGCGCCTCCAATATCCTTGGTTCACAAAATATAATCTATCTTAACTTAATCCTGGTTAGTCCAGATTAATTTACTAAGCGAAGATTAACCCAAAACTTCCCTACACGAATTAAGCAATTGTGAACCTCGTGAGAATCAAACCCACAGAACAGAATCATTAAGCATGACCCCAATTCAAAAATTACAGAACAGAGTCATTAAGCATAACCCTAATTCGAAATTTGCAGGATTGAAACCCAACAAGGAAGAATCAAGCAAAACAGAGTTGCAAGAACACAGAACCTCCATTAAAGATTTTGCAATCTGTTCTAGGGCCCAACCCTAGAATTAGCCTTCCATTAATTCGAAATTAGCAACAGAAACATGAATTGAAGAGAAATCATAACAGAAACGAAATTAAAAAGCTATGAACAGAAACGAAATTAAAACCCAGAACAGAAACGAAAGCTGGAAGCAGAAACGAAATAGGAACTGCAATTGAAACGCAATACGTATTCTGAACAGAGAATCCAATACGAAAATGAAACGAAAGCGCAGAAATTACCAACAGAAGCTGAAATCCTAAACCCTAAGAGAGCATAAAAACGTTAGTAGCCTCCTTTCTGCATGGGCACAGCTCCCTAAATATACTAGTGACCTAAAACGAAAATGGGCCCTTTTTAACAATTCTGGCCCAAACAATCACTAAAGCGAAATAAAACGAAAATAAAAATGCTGATGCGAAAAAATGACGCTGACGTGGCACTCCAATCTTCAAGTCCACGAATTAATTCCAAGCTCGTTTAATTATTAAACTGCCCTGAAAATAAAAATTGGAATAATTAAACTTAGAAAATCCAAATTCGCTAAAATCTGAATTATCGGTCCAATTAATCCTAAATGAGAAACAGTGCGGAATATAAACGATTAAAGCCAAATTAGGGATTAAAATGAGTACAGAAAGATGAGAAAATATAGGTAAAAAGTGACTCATCACATTCACATCATTCATTCAAGTATTTAATTAGAGTTATAGAATACAAAAGGCTGTGATAATCTGATTAAGTTTCTGAATTGAATCAAAGGTTTTTGGAAAAATACACTTTCTACTAGTTTAATCGATTACCTAATAATATAATCGATTATTTTGTTCTTAGCTCTTTCTGGAAAACACTTCAAGAACAATGTAATCGATTACGCATCGAATTTATTGATTATTTTACCTATGATTACATATAAACAGCCTTGATAAACGTTTTAATCGATTACCAAAGAATAGTAACGATTACATCATATGTCTCTGGCTAGCTATTTTGATACATTAATCGATTACCAAATATTGTAATCGATTACATAGTTCAAACATGTTTTATGAAGCTTTATGTCTTAATTGATTACAAAAAACCGTAATCGATTACACAACGTATTTTAAGTTACACTTTGAACTTCAAGTTTATAAAGCTCACTGTCTTAATCGATTACAAGTCGGAATAATCGATTATTTTGTTCGTTGCCCATACCCAGACTCTTTTAGAACATATTAATCGATTACATGGTTTATTTAATCGATTACATATGAGAAATAATCGATTAATGGGCGCGTTTAATCGATTACTAACAGTTACAAATATTTGTTATAAATAGAACCCTTGCTCAGCTTGTTTAATAACTTGACCACTTCGTAATCTGAGCTAGTTTAAGATTCCTACATACTTTCTTGGTGATTTCTGGGTTCCATGGGTTTGTTGCTTTCACTAATGCACTTATGGGTTATTGAGTGATTCTTGAAGCAATAAGATTCTTTTCAAAAGTTAAGGAAAGAGATGTTCTGAATTTTAATTCCTTCTTTCAACCTGATTCATTCATTCATGTGCATCATCATTTACTGGATCATCAGGTGATTTCGTTCCTTAACTTAATGGTTGTAATTCTGTTTTGAATTTGTATTTGAGTTTCTATTGTAAATGGGTTTCTTGCTTGTAATCTAGAGAAAGGGTTTCTCTAGGGGTTGTGCTGAGTAGTGGTCTCAGTGGGTCTGTCTCTAAGTTTCTAATAGTGTTTTAGATTACTGAACTTTATCTAGAGTTGATAAAGAGAGACTTTGTAATTACTTGTAAGAACAGAAATTTGCAATAGTGGAACTTCACTCTAGTGTTGAGTGAAAGAAAACTGGATGTAGCTTCATAGTGTTTGAAGTGAACTATAATAACCAAGGTTAAATAAATAAAAGGAAAAGAAAGAAAAGTTTACAATTTTTCTAAATTTCTGTTGCAAAAGCATTAGTGACGGAATTAGCGACGGTTTTGGCGACGGCTGAATGCCACGCCAGTAGCGTGGGAATGGCGCGATTAGCGCGGGAAGGTCGGCAGACCCTGTATTTAAAGGCCATTTTACGAGATTTTGGCCCAAAAGTCATGGTTTCTTCTTCCCCACACCCCCAAACCTCCATTGAAGCTTGTCCCAAGCTTTTTGTGACCTTATATCTTGGCCTAAACACCTCATTTTGATTGTTAAACTTGAGAGAAACATTTGGAAAGCCTTAATCCTTCATTTCTGCTCTTGAAAACCCCTTTGTGAGTGAGAAGTGGAATCTCCAAGAAAAGCTCAGAGAACTTGAGTTTGGCTGAGACCCAAGGCGTGTTAAGGACATCAGAGCTCGGGAAAGCTGTCCTGAAGCCTTTCTGGTCGCCACTGAGGTAAGAAACTCAAGTTTCTCCGGTTGATTTTGAATCTGGGGGTTTTCTATGTTTTGTGACCCATCTTGAGTTGGGGCTAGAATTAGCCCAGAGTCCTGTAGGGAATGTTGTTTAGAACGATGAAATGATGAAGGATTAGCTTTCAGTTTTTGATTTAGATGACTTTGAATCTTGGCTCTGTGACTTGTATGTGTGGCCTTTATGATAAAGTATCTGTGGACTTTAAGGCCATTCCAGAGCCTTGATTGTGTTGTTCTGAGCCTGAAAGGCTAGTTGAACGGGATTTTGAGTGGAACTCAGTCCGTTCTAGTGATAAGTGGATTATGAGGCTGTGAGATTATGCTTTGTATGTACTGAACATTGAGTCTGTGATGACTCAGATGCTTTATATGGAGCCTTGAGGGACCTTGAGAAGGTCTGTGATAGCTAGAGTGGCTGAGCTTGATTAAACCCTAGGGTAGGGGAATTCTGATACGTTTTGTTCTGTAATTAATACTTGTTTGGATTGAGTTTAATATGAATATGCCTTGATTAGGGCGTGATATTGAGACTATTGGTGGCGGGAGCCACAGAGCAGGGACTGGACCACAGACTGAGACCTTGCCAGGTAAGTTCTGTGTCCCTGGGGGATGAATTCCGGCATGGTTGCACACCACACTCCGGGGGAGTGGTGGTCATAATTCATAATGCATGCATTTGGTTGTTGCATTACTTAAATTGATATGAAATTGATATTTATGCACTTGAAATTGATTATGCTATTATTGGGGCGTTGAGGGTTCTCCGCCACATGATCTAAGGCATTGAGGGTTCTCTGCCCATGACTTAAGCGTCGAGGGTTCTCCGCTAGGCATTGAGGGTTCTCTGCCCATGACTTAAGCGTTGAGGGTTCTCCGCTAGGCATTGAGGGTTCTCTGCCATATGATTTTAGGCGTCGATGAGATCCGCCATGTTTGGATGCTTGATATGTTGATATGAAGGCCAGTGGGCCATGTGGTTGTGGGATTGCCTTGTGTGTGCTTTGTGGATTATGGGCCAGGGTGGGAACGATTTCCCAAGGACCCTGAGATTACTGAGATGTATATCTCACCCCGTGTGGGGATTTATGATTTCAGGTGATCCTTCAGCAAAAGAAGATCAGTCTCAGGGCAGGAGGCCCTAGAGAAGACTTGGCTGCTTAACCGATGAGCAGCAGAGGAGCTTGAAGGCTCAGTTTTGCCTTGTTTATGTTTTGTACCCTTGATAAGGGATGGTGTGTGTGCACACCTGTATATGTATATTTTGTGTACAGAACTGGTTCTGATATGAGATACTTTTCCTCCTGAGTATAGTATTGGTTATTTGTTTATCTGCCTACCTTTATTATCGATATGTTAAACTGGATCAGCAGGGGTGTGAATTATGTGATTTGCATGTGTATTCTCTGTGATGTGTTTATTCCATACATAATGATTCAAGAAAAACGATTCTATGCTTCCGCTGAGATTTTATATTAATGCTTAAGCGCTAATCTGATATTATTAATGATAACGCACCGGAGGCCTACGGGGTGTTACATGAACCAGTATAAATCTCTTGTGCTTTGATTTTAATTTCATTCTTGATTAATTCCTACCCATCTTGATTGTCCTTCTTTGCTTATAAATTTGATCTTGAGCTATTGGATACCTTGGGCTGAGCATTTGATTGAATAAGTATTATTGGTTTCAAAAGTAATAAAGATCCTAAGGAAAACTCTGATTTTGTTTTAAGAATTTTTAATTTACCAAGATTTAACCGATTCACCCCTCTTGGTTAAGTGTGACGTGTTCCTATATTTTACAGAAGAAGCCTTGGATAAATTACAAGAAATGATCTAAAGTTGTCCACATCATGGCTTCTCCCAACAAAGGCTTGCTCACATCTTCTATGGTGGAGTGTCATCACACAACAAGACAAGTGTGGATGCTTCTTGTGGGGGTAACATCATGTTAAAGACCCTGGTGATGTCATCAAGATCATTGAAGATATGTGCTCTAACCCTAGAACAACTTAGGGAATAGAATGATTATGAAGAAAGGCGTCAACTAGGTGAAGAAGGAGGATTCCCAAATTGAATTAGGAAAACATATGCAAGCTCTACTATTTAAGATTGAGACATCCATGAGAGCTCAAGATCAAGTCCCCATCACTACACCTTTATTCCCAACCTATGATAAATGTGAGATCGTGCATGGGCTAGAAGAATGCACTGTTGATAATGAGCTAGTTGCAGCCATGCGTGAGATCATCTTTGTTGGGGGAAGGAATAATTCTTATAATCAGTACCCCAAAAACTCCAGTCAAGGACAAGGCTTTATGCAGAATCAATGGATGTATAGGCGTCAACCCATGCAAAATCAGAGGCCTCAGCAAAAGGAGAGACAACCCACTCTTCAAGAGACCATGCTTCAATATATGGCCTAGAATGATTATTTAATGAAGCTAGTGGAGTATCAAATTACAAACATACAATCCTTTTTGTCCTACAGATAGCTACGAAACCTCCATTCACAATGTGAACCAAATCCTTGAAAACAATATGAATACACTCAAATACCAAGAGGTGGGGTGAATTGGTATAAACTTGACCTTTTAAAACTTTAGAAAATCAGAGTTAAAGGATCTTTATCACTTTTAAAATCAAAGATGCTTCAATTTAATCAAACCACTCAGTCCAAGAAACCAATAACAACAACCTGCACTTGTTGAGTAAGAAAGATTTCACAATAGTCAAGAGATCAAGATAGCAAGAAGAGATAAAGAAATAAAGATCAACACAAGAACATATACTGGTTCACCTCTCAAAGAGAAGCTACATCCAATTCTTCTAATCAAACTAGATTAGAGTTCAACTATTCACAAATTTCAGTTCTTACAAGCTTTACAACAATCACCCTTCCCTAAACCTAGGCAAAGAACATAAATCTAAAACCCTATTAGATTCTTAGTGATCTAAGACATAGAGAACCCTACTCTACTCTTACTATCCAGAGAAAACTACTCTAGAACCATCTTTAAGAACCCTTTGTAATAGTTTCCAAACAACCAATATTACAAGATTAACAAGTAACAAGTTAGAACACAGTTAGAATTTCAAGAAAGATATCACCTCATGATCCTCAGCACATGAATAAGATGTATTTTACCAATCAAACACAATATGATTGAATGCTTTGCAGTAAACAACTTTCTTTGAACTTTCTTGAAGAATCTTGCCTAAAACATCATGAAGAGTGATGCCTTTAAAATGAAGTTTAGAACAAGATGTATGAGACACTGAAAAAATCCTTTTCTTAGACTAATAAAGCTTTGGGAGTTGAGAGTGATTCGTAAAATCAATTGCTCAAGTGTTACACAAATGTACAGACCCAAAGACTTTAAATAGAAAACAGAGTTAACAACATGTAATCCATTAAAACTAAGTGTAATCGATTATTTCATACAATGTAATCAATTAATTTGGCAAGTAATCGATTAAAATGTTCTTGAGAAAATCTGGAAATCTTTTAAGAACAATGTAATAGATTAAAACGTGAAGTGATCGATTAAGTCAGTCAGTCTCAGTTATGTAATAAGCCTTTGTAATTGATTACAGTTGAGTGGTAATCGATTAAGGCAGTCATGATCAATTTTAGAATAAGCCTAGGTAACAGATTACAGTTGAGTGGTAATTGATTAAGGCAGTCATGTATGTTTTGTAAATTGTGCTATGTAATTGATTACGCCTTGCTTGTAATTGATTAAAGTGTTATTCATGGCTTTTTCAGAAATAACACAAGCTGGTAATCGATTATGATTTATGTGTAATCAATTAAGGCAGTGCATATTTTGATTTTTTAAAACCTAAGCCATGAGAAATCTCTTTTCAAATGCAAACATGTAACCTTTTGACCTTTTCTTAAATCATGTATGCATGTATGTGATTATGCTTATGCAATGCGAGGATCACACGACAAGACTCTTGAACAACTAGACAAATTACAAATGCCTTCAATTTGATTGGCATGTAAAAAGCTAAAATCTTTATGCATATTTTCCATCCTTGATCTTTCTTCTAGCCCCCCTATATCTAATAATCTCCCCTTTTTTGGCTTTGATCATGTCAAATACCAATTGAACATTTGTTGTCCCTTTAAGTGCATGAGAGAGATGAATGATAGGAGCTCCATACTTAACCTAAAATTAACTCATCCTTTTGCCAATATCAAGTGTTAAGTATGCTTGGATAAACATAGTTAATATCTTCAGTTGCTCTCCCTCTTTTAGGTAATATGTCACAAAGATCAGAAACATTCAGAGCAATGAGATTCAATTTTTTCTATCAAATAGCAATGTTCATGTTCTTCTACAAGTATTTCGTAATGTTCATGTTCATCTAGAAGTATTTCCCTAATCATTTATCCAACCATTATTAGTTCAATTTATTGTCTCCCCCTATTTGGCTTATTAAAGACAAAAAAACATTGTAAGAACAAGATAAGCATGAAAAACAATAGGAACACACACACAATAACCAAGAGGGGGGTGAATTGGTTAAAACAGAGTCTTTAAAAATTCTTTTATACTAGTTCACCTCTCAACATAGAGGTTACATCCAGTTTCTTCCAACAAACACTAGGTTAGAGTTCCACTAAATCAAATTCTGCTCTTTACAAGCTTTTACAACTGATCACCTTTATCAACCCTAGATAAGGAAACAAAAATCTAAACCCTATAGACTTCTAATGTTCAAGAACCAGAGAACACTACTATGTTCTTCCCTCTAGAGAACCCTACTCTAGAAAAAGCTTTAAAGATCCTCTTTGATCTAAGAACTTACAAGAAATAAAAGTAAACAAACAAATCACTGCAAGAGTTTAAGAGAGATACCACCTCATGAACCTCAAAAGATGAATGAATGAATGTTACCAAACAATCTCAAGTTGAATGAATGAAATTCTTGAAATCAGCTCTCTTTGAAAAAGTCTTGACAAATCTTGGTCAAACCAACATGATTAATGAAGCATGAGTTCTGGGTTTTGAAACAAGATCAATGTAACTCATAATATCTTTTCTCAGACTGTGAGAGCTTTTGTAAGAATGGGTATTTCGTAAAATCAAGTTCTTTACAAAACAAAAGACTCAACAACTTTTTATAGAAAAAATTTGTAACTGAGTGTAATCGATTAAATCGCCAAAGTAATCAATTAAATCACCATATGTAATTGATTAAATACAAACTTAATCGATTAAAATGTTCTTCAGCTTTATGGAAAAGATTTACGAACAATGTAATCGATTAAATCAGCCATGCTCAGTTTTGAAACAAGCCTATTAATCGATTAAGGCAGTCATGCATATTTTGTGTTTTATGATGTGTAATCGATTAAAGTGTTCTTCATGGCTTTTTAATAGATTACACAAGCTTGTAATCGATTAAAGCTATGTTAAAATGAGTTTTCCAAAACTCAACCATGAGAAATTAATTTCTTTTGTAAACATGAAAGCTTTTATGCTGTAACAAAATCATGTATGCATGTCAAAGATCATGTTTATGGAATGCAAGGATCATAAGATAAACCTCTTAAACACTTAACAAATTACAAACGCCTTGGCATGTGAAAAGCTAAAACTTCATTCTAAGGCACAGGCTTCATCCTTGATTTGATCTTCTTACTGCTCCCTCTATATCCAATAGTCATCCTCTTTTTCGCTTTGAACATGCCAAATATCAAGTGAACATCTATTAGCTTTTAAGTGCTCGGACAAATGAATGATAGGAGCCTTATACTTGATAACCTGAAATCAAATCAGCCTTTTTGCCAAGCGCAAGTGTCAAGTATGCTTGCATAAACATAAGTCATTCCTTAAATTTGCTCCCCCTAACTTGGGTAAATTTTACATAAGGTTCAGAGAAAATAAAAACAGAGAAAGACAGAGCATATAAAAACAGAGCAAGACAGAGCATATGTAAAAATAGAGCAAGATAGAGCATATGTTCATTGTAACGACCCGCCTCATCGCTACTGTATCACTGGCTCTTAATCACGTAATTAACATGTTTTAAATGAATCCCTTTTTAATTTGATTATGAAAACAATAGTAAATTTTTCACAAGCACATAATGATTATCATTACGGAAATAACATACGTATAGGACATCTCAAATATATATATATATAAAACGTAGTTTAGTGGTAGGTACAATTAACCGTGTCGAAAATGTATAAGTTTTTCAAACGGAACCAGAAATCATACAATGAAGGATAATTTATCAAAACACAAAGCATGGTCGGGATCTGGTCCATTGTCATCCCGACAACTTGGCGGCTCCAACCAAAAAGTGGTCATCTTCCCGGTCACCTACTGCTGTCTGTCTGCTGGCATGAACGGTTCATGATCATCACAGGTACCAACCACACGGTACAACAAAGCAAATGTGAGTTTATCGTGTTAAATAACAAGCAATAAATAACATCAGTTAAGAAAGGAAATCAAACATCGTGATATCACCCCAATGTCCAAACATTTCATCATGCAACCAACACGACAGTCATTCAACAACATTCCACAAGACAACTTATAATGTTTAACATGATGCATGCTCCTGACTCATCTCTCAGCATTCAATGTGGTACCATCCTGGAAATAGTCCACCCCTGTGGTCATGATGATGCAGTAGCTTGTCAGGGTCACTCTGTCGTACATAGGCCGCTCCCCCAGTGGTGATCAACCCCGAGTGTCAGAAGGAGTTCCTAACAGACGTAGCCCCCCAGTACCTTGGTACCCTATAGCCAATCATCCTATTTCTGGCCTAAAAATGTAGTATGTCCTATGAGAACTGTAACACCCCGTAGGCCTCCGGTGCGTTAACATTAATAATATCAGTATAGCGCATAGGTATCATAAAATAATCGTCAGCGGAAGCGAAGAATCGTTTTTCTTGATCATTATGTATGGAATAACAATACTAAAATCACAGTTGAAATACATGCTGATCCAGTTTCTCCACATATAACAGAAAGACTAAAAACAAACTGTACAGGCAGATGTCAAAAACAATACTATGCTCAGGGAAAGTCACAAATATACATATATATATATATTAAAGTTTCGTACATGTACAACTCCATATCCATAGTCCACACCACACAAGCCATGGTGATACCCAAAAGAATAGTAACCCTCCATGAGGGAGTACAAAACTATACATCCAAAAAGAAAACAAAACTGAGCCCTCTAGCTCCAAAGGCAAGCAGTCTAGTTTCAGTTGGGCCTCCTGCCCTGGGACTGCTCTTCTCTGCCAGAAATATCACCTGAAAACATGTAAACCCTACACGGGGTGAGATAACATATCTCAGTAAGCTCAGGGTTCTTGGGAAGTCATTCCCACCCTGGCCCACAGATTCACAAAGCACACATAAGGCAATCACATAACCAAATGGCCCATTGGCCCTCATAGCAATATATCAAGCATCCAAACATGGCGGATCTCATCAACGCCTGGCGGATCTCATCAACGCCCATACTCATATGGCAGAGAACCCTCAATGCCTAGCGGAGAACCCTCAACGCTTAAGTCATGGGCAGAGAACCCTCAATGCCCCCAGATCATAAGGCGGAGAACCCTCAACGCCTCAATCATAGCTCAAACAATTTCAATTGCATACATCTCAATATAAGTAATGCAACAACCAAATGCATGCGTTATGAATCATGACCAACACTCCCCAGGAGTGTGGTGTGCAACCAAAACGGGAATCCGTCCCCAAGAAACACTGAACTTACCTGGTAAGGTTTCAGCTCGTAGCTCCTTCCCAGGTCTGTGGCTTCCACCGCCAACAGTCTCAGAATCAATGCCTAATCAAGGCATAAGCAATCTCATATTAAAACCCTATCACACACATTCAATCACAACATGTATCAGATCATAAATCCCCTATCCTAGGGTTTATCAATTCTGCCCACACAAGGCTTTTTCTCAGACTCAACATAATCATAACTAAGGCTCTGGCATCTCAACAGATAATCACAAGTGACCATTTCACAGGTCACACAGATAACACAGAGCCAAAATTCAAAGTCATCAGAATCAAAAACTGAAAGCTATTCCTTCATCTACTCATCGTCCTAAACAAGTTTCTCAACTGGACCCTGGGCTAATCCTAGCCCCAGAACAGCGTGGGTCACAAAACTCAGAAAACCCCAAAATCACAGAGACCCAAGAGAACTTGAATTTCTTACCTCACTGGCGACCCAGAAGACCTCAGAACTGTTTTACCCAAGCACTGGTGCCTGTCTCCTGCCTTGGGTCTCGCCTATCCTTGAGTTCTCTGAGGTTTCCACTCAAGAATCCCAACTCTCACTCACAAGGGATTTTAAGCAAAGAGATGAAGGATAATAGCTTTCTAATCGGTTCAATCAAGGTTAAAGGTCACTGGGAAGTGTTTAGGCTGAGAAATCAAGTCCTAAGAAGCTTAAGGACTTCAACCATGGAGGTTGGGCTAAGGGGAGGAAGAAGAAATGGAATTTTCCTCCATTTCTCATGTTTTGGCCTTTAAAAACCAATTCTGCCGACGTTCGCACGCTACCCACTTGGACATCCACGCTACCCACTTGGGATGGCAGACAGAAAATGCCATTTCTAGGCCACTTCCCACGCTACTCACTTGGACTCCCACGCTACCCACTTGGGAGGCCAGACAGCATTGGCATTTTTGCACATCTGGCGCGGGTCGCGCCACACTTCACGTGGGTCGCGCCGAAGGTCAGAATAGCCTATTTCCACTCTTTCTCAAGTGTTTAAGCCTCCTTTCAAGGGATTCCAAGGCCTAATAATATCTCCTCATTTTTAAGCTTAATCCTAAGCTTAACACGTGCTTACTCATATGATTAAAAATTCAAGATATTACAAGAACTATCAATGCATGACCCGACCAGGAACAATCCGTCCAGGCTAGGATCCTTCATGCACCCCCCATGTACATATGTACATTTCCATCATGCATATGTAGTATGTCCCATGGGCACCATCAATGCATGACTCGACCAGGAACAATCAGTCCAGGCTAGGATCCGTCATGCACCCCCCATGTACATATGTACCACCCCAATCACGGGCTGCCTCACATGGGCTCATCGATGCATTGACCATGGTCCTTGCAAGGTTAACCACCCGGTCCCGACATCTCACGTGTCTATACATAGCATACCACCATGACACCATCAATGTATGACCCGCCAGGAACAAACTCTTCCTAGGTAGGATAATGCCATACACCCCCGTGGGTATCTATGTATATCCACCAGCATTCGATAACCATAGGCACCATCAACGTATGACCCACCAGGAACAAAATTTTCATGGGTAGGATAATGCCATACACCCCCATGGTATCAATGCACATCATCATGTCACGAGCCAACCTTCCATGGTTTCAATAATACAAATAGGTTCATTACACACGTAGCACACAACATAGACTAGAGAACCGGTGTAAAGTATTAGGTGTCTGGGTTGGCACTTAGATATAACGGTTTTGAAGTAAGAATCCGAACAAGGTCGGATGAGGGCGGATAAGGTCGGACAAGAGCGGCCAAGGTCTGACAAGAGCGGTTAAGGTCAGACAAGAGCAGTCAAGATTGGACAAGAGCGGTCGAGGTAGGACCTTAGACTCACAAAAACACCAAAGACGGACTTGGCATTATGCAATCGATTACATAAGCGTTCGCAATCGATTAAAAACAGACAACACTAGCTCGGCATCTCCAAAGAAAGAAACGAGCTCAGCATCTTTAAGGAAGGGAACGAGTGTGGGAAAGAAACCCGGTCTCTCTAAAGGAAGGAAAGAAAGTTCCCCATTTCGAGAGGAGGAACGAACCCGGAAAAGGATACAAGCTCGACCGAGTAGGAAACACAGTGGCTCTTTTATTGGGAAGACTCGAGCTCATCCAAGTAGGGGACCCGATGGCTCTTATACGGAGAAAGCACGAGCTCATCTGAGTTAGAGAACTCGATGGCTCCTTTCCCAAGAAGGCACGAGCTTTACTGAGTTAGGAAACCTAGTAGCTCTCGAAGAAAAGACTTAGACTCATCAGTTCTTAAAGAGAAGAACAACCCTGGGTAAGGAACCCCGTATCTCTAAAGAAGGGGAAAATGAGCTCAACATCTCTAAGAAATAACACCAGATAAGGAACACAGGATATTGATACCCGCCCACCTAGGACTACTAAGAATTACGTCCTGTATGCACGCATGCATGCTACGTAATAAGCTTAGCCCAGCATACCAAATCTGGTATCCGACACCTTCACAAACACTACTAGAAAGTGTTTTGGGAGGTTACAACATCAAAATATTAACTTCACACGCACATACTCAGAAAGTTATTATGACATCAACTCCCTACAAGAACACCACTAGAATTTTCACAAAAAGAAACAACAACCAACAAACACCTATCACGTCCCATTCATTAAAAGACTTAGCTTTTCTGGAAAACAACACACACCGGGGACATGCAGTTATCTTCATAGTTGGACTCCCTTGGCCCCCAACTATGTTATCTAAAGCTATTATCAATGTCATAAACTCCCCTTACCTAACTAGGAGTTCGTTCTATAGTCTAGTGGTATTGGAACTCTATCCTCTGAAGCGTGAGCATGTCTGCTCTCTTTTGAACCTCAAGAAAGATGTTCGTCGGCTTCTGCTCTGATCCTTGACGTGGGGGTTTCTGTGGTAGCTACGGTGGTCCTTGGGGGTTGAAGGTGATACATAAGGGTTGAGGAAGAGAGGTTTTTGGGTGTGGGTAAGTTTAGAGAGAAAAGAGAGAGAAAGACGCAAAGAAGGAGAAAAGAAGTGAGCTTTCACTGCACACTCTGATGCCTATATACACAGCTGACAAGACATGTCCCCTTTACGTGCATACACAACAACCGCAGGCCAGCTGAGTTGACTTTAGCCTAACATCCATCAAACACGCATACCAATACAAAAGCACTGAAATCAGTAATTACCAAAATAAATTAATAATTAAGCAATATGACACACAATAATTATCCTACTCAGCAACTTGAAATTTCAAGGTGTTACATTCATTCTATTTCTCCCCCTATTTGGCTTATCAAAGTCAAAAAACAATCAATTGATACATGAGATAAGCAAGGAAGGATATAAACATCATAAAAGAGAATCATGATAGGTGCAGAGGAAGAAAACATGAAGGAGAGGATTTTGAAATAAACCTCAGCTTTAAGTAATCGATTAATTCGAAATGTAATCGATTACTCCAGTGCGTTTTGTAAATCAGAACAATTTTCAAACATACTATAATCGATTAATTCATTGATGTATTTGATTATTCCAGTGAAAAATTTAATTTTGGACAAGCTTTGAACAACAGGTAATCAATTAATTCATTGATGTAATCGAATACTCCAGTGAAACTATATTTCTAAATTCAATGAAAACTTTAAGTAATTGATTAATTCGTCAAGGTAATCGATTACTCTAGTGAGAATTTTCTTCTAAAGGGCATTTAAGAATCAAATAATCGATTATTTCGCACCGTAATCGATTATTACAGTCAATTATGCAGATTAAATAGTGTAATTGATCAGGATTTCGAAATTTCAATCATATAAGATGCATAGCCAATCTAAGTGATATATCATGTAATCAGGCACATCATAGGCATGCTAGCATATATTAGCCTCATTAAAAAAATACCTAGCATGTTCCTAAGATCATAGAACCACTTTCAAGATAAGGGTTTGTTTGATGTACTAGCCAATGAATGATTAATAAGCTCAATTGAACAAATACCCTTTAGGTTGTGATCTTTGAGGAAATGATGCCTGATGTCCATGTGCTTGTGTCCATTCCATTGGCATTTGAATAGATGATTGACTGATCAAACTCTGCATTTGATTCATCTCTTTCTTTCTCATTTTCCTTTATTGTTATCTTCAATAGTGACAAGTCTTCCATCTTTTAGAGTTAACCTTGTAAACATGGACAAGTTACCTATCAAGTGTCTAGAGCATCTTCAATAGTGACAAGTACCATAATGATGATTTTGCTCTTAGACACGCCTACAGAAATCAAATTAAATACCAGAGAAAGGTACTATCTCTATATTGGGTCCATAGGGGTTAGTCATTTTCTTCTTTTTCTTTGGAACCCAAATGCAATCTCCATTAGGCACAAGGAACCTTTTAGCATAGCACTTACGAGATGTATGGCCCTTCTTCATGCACTAATTGCAAGTTATAGATTTTGATGCTCTTTCAAAATGAGTCATTTGATTATGCTTTGTTTTTGAAAAACCTATATTATTCTTTTGTTTTGGTGATACAAAATTTGTTTTTCCAAAAGGTTTTGCTTCATGCTTGTAACCCAAACCAGAAGTATCTCCATCATATTTTTGAACACTTAGCATTTGATCTAAAGTGCATTTTCCTCTATAAAGCTTTTTCAAAAGATCAACTAAGTAAGAGTTTTCTGAAAGCAATTGCATATATTTTTCAGATTGACTCCTTTTGAAATCTTCCAATTCTTTTTCTAAAGCTTTCCATTCATCTACATTTGATGAAGAAGCACATACACACCCATTGGCTTTGTAGCTTGAAAGAAGTTTCTCATTTCAACTTACAAAGTTCAACTTATTGTTTAGCAAGTTTGATGGTGTGCCATTTAAGGTTACCTTTCAGCTTATTGTTGGATTTTTCAATTTTTTGAGCCTCTTCATGCATCTCATGGAAAACATCATAAAGTTGATCAAGTTCAGAGTTTACTTCTGATTCAGCACTTGAGAGATCTTCATCTTCATCAACTATGGAAGTGAAGTATACATTTGCCTTTTCATCCTCACTTGATGAATCAGATGTTTGTTGAGGCATTGTCTTTCCATCCATTGTAGGCTTTCTTTGATTTCTTTTCACCTAGCTACATGATAAAAAATATAGGACATTCAAATTTAAAATGGACTTTCTTACCACATTCGAAGCAGGTGAAGTTTGTGTTGTTGTTGTTGTCCTTTCTCTTGTTGAACTTTGAGAGCTTCTTGTTCTTTTTATTTTTCAAAAACTTGCTGAATCTCTTGACTATTAGGTTCATGTTTTCATCACTTGAGTCTTCTTCTTTCTCTACATTAGATGATGCAGCTTCAAGGCTATGCTCTTTTTCTTTTTATCTGCATCTTCAGCATGTGTTAATTGAGACAATTCTAATTCATACTCAAGAAGCTTACCGAAAAGTGCAGCCATGGACATCTTGGAGAGATCTTTTGATTCCTTGATAGTTGTAACCTTTGGTTGAATGGTCTTGTAAGACAGTTTAGGATTTTGATGTTTAACTCTTCAGCATAAAAAATCTTCCCAAGACCAAGAAGATGATTCATGATGTTAGTGAACCTTGTTTGTAGCTGAGATATGGTTTCTATGGAGTTCATCTTGAACATCTCATACTCATGAATCAAGGCATGCTTCCTTGATCTTCTAACTTTGTCAGCGCCTTCATGAGTAACCTCTTACATCTTGATGTAGGTCCAAGACAAGCTAAAGGTCTAGAAGGAGAGCTTGAAGCACTTCCTTTGGTGAGCTTTAAAGGACCAATGACAAGGGCTAGGACTCAAGCACTTCAAGACCACATCTAGGCTAACTTGTATCTCTTGGAAAATCATAAAGAAGCACACCAACTCAGTGGAAACACAAAAGAAGTGTTGTCTATTTTAATAGATTACCGTTTGTCTGTAATAGATTAAAAACATCTTTTCTGATACCTTTAATCGATTACCAGATGCCTGTAATTGATTATATAAGCATCAAGATATTAAAAAAAACAAGACTTGTCTACTTTAATCGATTACAGACAGCTGTAATCGATTACATAAGCCTGAAAATGGTAAATAACTCTGTTTTAATCAATTACAAGTGCGAATTAATCGATTACTTCAATCTAAAAACTGCACTGCACATGTTGGGTAGCCAAGAGTCACTTTAAGAAAGCTTGCACTTTAAGCTTCATTTGCGCTTCATTTCAATTTACATTTTCCTTACATTTAGTGACATTTAGCTTGTAATTTTGTGGTCTATATAAGGTGCCAAAACTGAATGTAACTAACTTTGGTTCATTAATACAATTCTGAAAATTGTTGTGAGAGTTTCTCTCTTGTTCTTGTTCAAGAACTTCTTGAGTCTTATCAATGGCTTCCCAATGCTATTTTGGTGATTCTTCCTAGACTTATTGGAGAGCTTCTCCATGGCGTCTTCACCTTCATCCCTAACCTTTCTTCCATCTTCCATTTTTGCAATTATAAACCTCTAAACAGCCCCAATTTACAAGAAGTGCTGGAAACTTGTGTGTTCTTGAAGTTTGCTTGAAGAGTGGGTTCTATTGCAAGGTAGATTTGGGAAGCTTCATGTCTAATGGGATTAGACATTACATCACATCTCCCACATCTCCATAGCACTTTTACACCTAATAGTCCTGAAAAATTCATCAGATGAAAGTGCAGAAGTAATCATATTCTTAGCTTTAAAATCTTATTGCACAATTCTCTTTTCTACATCTGTCATCTCATCCAGTTCTTTGGGAATCATAGTATTACCACCAATAGTTTTCATAGGAATCAAAGGACTTTTTCTATTACATTCCATGCACCAGGGTCATTTGATTGAATGAATATTTGTATTCTGTTTTTCCAAAAACTGAAATGATCTCCTTCAAACATCGAAGGACGAATGAGGGAAGCACCTTCTCTGAAGGTAATTTGTATGGTATTCATTTTCTTTAAAATACATAGTGATCTTGAATAACATTCAAGAACCTGCTCTTGATGCCAATTTAAAAACAATAGGAACACACACACAATAACCAAGACGGGGTGAAATGGTTAAAACAGAGTCTTTAAAAATTCTTTTCAAACAAGCAGTAGATTCAGGAACTTTATGACAATAAGAATGCTTCAATCAATCAAACCACTCAGTTCAAGAATACAATTACTAAAAAAACTTCACTTGCTGAGTAATAAAAGATTTCACCAAAAGAATCACAGATTAAGATAACAATAAGAGATTAAGGAATAAAGATCAACACAAGATTTTATACTGGTTCACCTCTTAACATAGAGGCTACATCCAGTTTCTTCCAACAAACACTAGGTTAGAGTTCCACTAAATCAAATTATGTTCTTTACAAGCTTTTACAATTGATCACCTTTATCAACCCTAGATAAGGAAACAAAAATCTAAACCCTTTAGACTTCTAATGTTCAAGAATCAGAGAACACTACTATGTTCTTCCCTCTAGAGAACCCTACTCTAGAAAAAGCTTTAAAGATCCTCTTTGATCTAATAACTTACAAGAAATAAAAGTAAATAAACAAATCATTGCAAGAGTTTAAGAGAGATACAACCTCATGATCCTCAGAAGATGAATGAATGAATGTTACCAAACAATCTCAAGTTGAATGAATGAAATTCTTGAAATCAGCTCTCTTTGAAAAAGTATTGACAAATCTTGGTCAAACCAACATGATTAATGAAGCATGAGTTTTGGGTTTTGAAACAAGATCGATGTAACTCAGAATATCTTTTCTTAGACTGTGACAGCTTTTGTAAGAATGGGTATTTTGCAAAATCAAGTTCTTTACAAAACATTTGTAACTGAATGTAATCGATTAAATGGCCAAAGTAATCGATTAAATCTCCATATGTTATTAATTTTGTTCATTTTGATCATGTTATTTTTGTGTTTTGTTATAATGAATTGTTCATGAGCATGACATAATATTTTTGTGACAAAATTTCTCATACAAGTCTAAGTATATAAATGGTTGATTGTATGGTTTAATTTTGTGTTCTTTGAGAAAGAATCAACAAAATTTGAATTATGTATTTGGATGCATACTTTTAAAGTGCAGATATGGAAGGGGATGGTCATGGTGCCCGAATTTAAATATTTGAATTTAAATGTTTTAAATTTGAATTCAAATTTTGTTTTAGTTTAAATTGGAGCTGTAATTTTGAATTTTAAATTTTGTATTCCTTTGTTCCTCCAAAGATGTATTGGAGTTTCTTTAATTATTTTGTAATTAGAAAAAATAGGCTAGTGGCGTTTAGGCATGGAAGATTTCATGATGGAGCTGCGGCCTAGGAGTAAGAAGAAAGAAAGCACGAGCACCATGACTATCTCATATAAAATATGTTTTATGTATGCTTGTATGTTTTAAAATGACTAGTATGCATGAGATAGAGTATCGCAAATGTATGTTTTAAAATCGACTAGTATGCATGATATGGACAACCGTGAATGTATGTTTTATTATGCATGTCCAAAAGCGACTAGTGTAATTCAATAGATGTTTGACATAGGATACGACTAGCATGATAATAGTACTTACACGTTTGATGAGACCCATTAAAATAAAAGAAACCCTTAAAAGGAATCAATTATTAAGCAAATGATTACCTCCCACCACCAATGCCACTCGAAATTCCTCTAAATGGTGGTGCGCCACAACTCAGTTGGGACCCACTGTTTCGTTGAGTAAGAGCAGTATTAGAAGTGTGAGATAGTTAAGGTGCTGGTTAGTGCTTAGTTGAATGCATGAGTTGCAGGCTCAGTCGGGCTTATGTATTTGGGGAAATAGTGCCAGGTTGGTTGCATGAGATGCACCACTAAGTGACAAGGAGTTGTCAACCTGATGATAAGAGAAGGTATGAGATACTGTTGATAAGGATCAACCCATTATTTAGTTTAATTTTGTGGTCTTAGACGAAGATTAAAATAAATAATCGTACTCTTAATCCCACTAAGGTAATTTTAAGATAAAATAACCCTAAGTCAAAATAACAAGGGTCATTGACTTAGATAAAATAGTGGGAGGGGCATATTATTTAAAGTATTTAATGATTTGTTCTTATTTCATGACAATATATTGATTAGTTTATTTTTACATCTTCTCAGTTAATAGTATGACTAATCAACTGTCACTGCGCTCTATTCTCAATATGAACAAACTGAACGGTTCAAATTTTACAGACTGGTATTGGAAACTGAGAATTGTTCTTAAGGCCGAGAAAATCGCTTATGTCCTAGAAGGTAATTTACCCATTGCTCCTAAGGAAGGGGAAGCTAATTATGAGTTCTACAATATGGAAGCTCATAAGCAGCACATGAATGACAATACAATGGTAGTATGCATCATGTTGGCATCCATGTCACCTGAGCTACAAAAACAGCATGAGCATATGGATGCTCCCTCTATCATCTTGCATCTCAAGGAGTTGTATGATGTTAAAGGCAGGCATGAGAGGTATGAGGCCTCTCGAATTGTTCTCGTGTAGGATGTTTGAGAGCATGAGTGTGAGCAGTCATGTTCTTAAGATGATTGGGCTCATTGAGAAGCTAGGAAATCTAGGCTTCGTAATGGATGCCGAGCTAAGTAATGATTTAATCCTCACATCACTTCCACCTTCCTTTAGTCAATTCATTATGAATTATAACATGCATGGGATGCTTGTGAGCTTGCCTGAGTTGTTAAGTATGTTAACAACTGCTGAGGTGTCTATCAAAAAGGATAAGACACACTTTCTTCTGATTGGTGGGCCTAATAAGGCCAAGAGTAAGGCTAAGGAGCCTGCAAAAGGAAACTCCCTTAAGCCCAAAGGTAAACCCAAGAAGAAGAAGGGCAACAAGAAGGGTAAGAGTGCACCTAAGGACAAAAGCGATGATGTGTGCTTCCACTGTGGCAAGACTGGCCATTGGAAGAGAAACTGTCCAGACTACCTGAAGAGTGTGAAGGACAAGAAACATAGTGATGCTTCTGCCTCAGGTATTTACATGATTGAGATCAATTATTTTTGTGCTAATCCGACTTCATGGGTATTAGATACCGGTTGTGGTTCTCACATCTGCAATATGTTGCAGGTACTTAAGAGTCCCAGAAGATTGGAGAAAAATGAGGTTGACCTCCGCGTTGGTAATTGAGCAACATTATTGCATTTGAATAATTGCCTACGGGCCTTTTATTGCATTTGAATAATTGCCTTTATGTTCCGGGCATTTCTAGAAACATTATTTCAATTTCTTGTTTGGAACGAGATGGTTTTTCTTTTACTATTAGGGATGGTACATTTTCTATCATTATGAATGATATGGTTTATGCTACTGCTTCTTTGGTAAATGGCTTATATGTTTTAGAAACGGGAACAGAAGTTCTCAATGTGAATGTGAAACGGCTTAGGACAGATAATCAATCTTATCTATGGCACTGTAGACTAGGGCACATAAATGAAACAAGATTGTCTAGGAAGCATGCAAATGGATACCTAGATTCCATGGATTTGGAATCCTATGGACAATGTGAATCTTGTCTAAAAGGGAAAATGACTCGTCACAAGCCCAAAAGGCTTAGAAGTCATAGGACTAGTGAGTTATTAGAACTCATTCACTCTGATGTTTGTGGCCCAATGTCTATAGAGGCTAGAGGAGGATACTCCTATTTCATTACCTTTACGGATGATAAATCAAGATTTGGGTATGTTTACCTGATGAGATATAAATCCGAGACCTTTGAAAATTTCAAGGAGTATAGGAATAAAGTGGAGAAACAGCGTGGAAAAATGATTAAGACATTACGATCAGATCGTGGTGGTGAATATCTGAGCCATGAGTTTCAGGATTATCTGAGAGAGAATAGAATTCTCTCGCAGCTTACTGCACCTTACACACCACACCAAAATGGTGTTTCCGAAAGGAGAAACAGAACCTTGTTAGACATGGTCAGGTCTATGATGAGTGAGACTCAACTTCCAAAATCGTTTTGGGGATATGCCTTAGACACGACGGCATACCTTCTAAATAGGGTACCGTCTAAATCTGTTCAGACCACTCCATATGAGATATGGAATGGTAAGGGACCCAACCTGAGTTATCTCAGAGTATGGGGATCGCCAGCATATGTCAAATCGTTGACATCAGACAAACTTAGTGCTAAAAGCACTAAATGTCTATTTATGGGGTATCCCAAAGGTACTAAGGGATACTACTTTTACTCATTGGACGAACACAAGGTGTTTGTGTCCAAAAATACTGAATTCCTTGAGAAAGATTTACTCTCTCAAGGAGCTAGTGGGAGTAAAATTGATCTTGAAGAAGTTCAAGGACCACAAGAACAGATTGGGGAACTTGAGTCTGCATCGTAGTCGACGTTCTCCAATTGAGAAGCAAACACACAACTTCGTAGGTCTACTAGGGTCATCCATCCACCTGAGAGGTATGGGTTTCTGATTGAGAATCAATAAACCATAGAGGATAATGAACCAAGTAACTATGAGGAGGCAGTCAAGGACATTGACTCCTCTAAATGGCTAGAAGCCATGAAATCCGAAATAGATTTGATGTATCAAAATGAGGTATGGACCTTGGTTCCACAACCGCAATAAAAAATTCTTATCGGAAATAAGTGGGTATTTAAGAGAAAGATTGATGCAAATGGCAACATTCAAATCTATAAAGCTAGGTTGGTTGCGAAAGGATATCGTCAAAGACAAGGTGTTGACTATGATGAGACTTTCTCACCCGTTGCCATGATCAAATCTATTAGGATCATGCTTGCCATAGCAGCATATCACGACTATGAGATTTTGCAAATGGATGTCAAGACTGCCTTCTTGAATGGATTCTTGAAGGAGGAAGTGTACATGACACAACCTAAAGGTTTTGAATCCAAAGGCCAAGAACATATGGTATGCAAGCTGCAGAGGTCGATATATGGGCTAAAACAAGCATCACGAAGTTGGAATATTCGTTTTGATGAAATCGTTAGGAGTAACGGATTCATTAAGAACGAGGATGAACCTTATGTTTACAAGAAGGATAGTCGGAGAAATGTTGTTTTCTTAGTACTCTATGTAGACGACATACTACTAATAGGAAATGACATCCCCACATTACAAACAACTAAAGACTGGCTTTCAGAAAGCTTCACCATGAAGGATTTGGGAGAAGTGGCCTTTATACTTGGTATAAAGATCTATAGAGATAGATCTAAAAGGCTGCTGGGATTATCTCAATCCATGTATATTGACAAGATGCTAAGAAGGTTTAGCATGGAAGGGTCGAAAAGGGGTTTTCTTCCTGTCAGTCATGGGGTACATCTTTCCAAGGCTATGTGTCCTAAATCATAGCCTGAGAAAGGCTGCATGAGTGGAATTCCATATGCTTCGGCTATTAGGGTTCATCATTATGCCATGATATGTACAAGACCAGATGTCTCATATGTTTTGAGCAGTACGAGCAGATACCAGTCAGACCCTGGAGAGGGTCACTGGACAGCAGTCAAGACCATCCTTAAGTACTTGAGAAGAACTAAGGATGCGTTTCTGGTTTATGGTGGGGTAGATGAACTTTCAGTGAAAGGATTCACTGACACCAGCTTTCATAGTGACAAAGATAACTGCAAGTCACAGTCAGGGTTCGCATTCACCTTAAATGGTGGGGCAGTATCTTGGAAGAGTT
This sequence comes from Glycine latifolia, assembly GCA_013407115.1. Classification (NCBI taxonomy): domain Eukaryota; kingdom Viridiplantae; phylum Streptophyta; class Magnoliopsida; order Fabales; family Fabaceae; genus Glycine; species Glycine latifolia. The sequence continues at coordinate 23,782,849 of CM023955.1, forward strand.
CCAAGCAGGAGACTACAACAGATTCTACGACAGAAGCTGAGTACCTAGCTACTTCAGAAGCAGTCAGGGAGGCCGTCTGGATCAAGAAGTTCATATCTGAACTACGGGTGGTTCCAAGCGTGGATGAGCCCATACAGTTGTATTGTGACAACACTGGGGCCATTGCGCAGTCAAAGGAACCTAGGTCTCATCAAAGATCTAAGCACATGCTCCGTAGATATCACCTGATTAGAGAGATCATTGATAGGATGGATGTAAAGATGGATTATATTCCAACGGATGATAACCTAGCCGACTCTCTGACAAAGGCTGTTTCTCAGAGAAAACATGATAGTCATTATGAGGCTTTGGGTTTACGACTTAGGTCTGATTGGCTTTAGGCCAAGTGGGAGATTGTTAGTATACGGATGTCCTAGAGACAATCTTTTCATTAGATTAGGACATACATGTACTTTTCAATATTGTCATGAATAAATTATAAGCGCTCTTTATCTTGTTTCATATTCTGTCTCGATATCATTATTAATATATGAGTAACTGGATAAAACCCTTGGAATAGAATAGGTATGTCTTGAATATCAGTGATGGGATCATGATCATAAGGATTCAAGGATACCAGATGTCTACTCCTAAATTTTAAGTTCCTGGTCTAGAGACACTGAGAATGGGGATCAGCAATCTCAGGTAAGACTAGCACGGCTTATCTCTTGTATACAGATACAAGGTAAAGACCTCATGAGCTACAGACATGGAGATGTCTTAGCTAAAGTCGTGGGTGGATCTATAAGGGTATAGCTCACACTGAACGGACCCACAAGGAGACTCTATGAGGAAATCTCACATATAGTACCATTTGAGTAGTCTCTTATTATTTGGGTATGTCTTTCCTTAGACCAAAAGTTTTCACCTAGACTGTGTTCTAGAAGACATGCTTTGATTGTATACCTCATCTGCCTGAAACATGGAGACACATAGGTATACCTTTGGACATGTCCTGAAAGAACACGAGTCTAGGGTGACTAGCTGAAGGAATTCGTCAAATCTCTGTGAGAGATTAGGTTATCTGTAAACCATAGAAATCGGGATGACATTTACGGGACTCGGGAACCTATGCATAGTAAAAGAAATCATGAGATGATTTGCCTTTAGAGTCAGTAAAATTGGAGACTCCCTATTTCGTATTAAAGTTTACCCTAGACCGCAAGGGCTGATATGTTTCCTTACCCTAGGTTTTATGGGAAGGTAACTGAGACGAAAGGAAATACATATGGAAACCAAATAAATTTAATAGGATGATCTTGTCATTTACCTAACTAGTTCTGGGGCAACAAAGCATTGCTAGTGCTCTGTGTTCTCATTAAATGGGTAGTGGCCTTGTTGGCCCCAAACTCATTTATGTCAGTAGCTATGTTGGGCCTAATGGGTCACACACTAACACTTTATTGTCATGACATTATAGCATTAAAGGTTTTGGGCCTAATAATGGTTGTTGGCCCAAGAAAGAGTTTGGATACCTATCTTAAAGAGAGAGGGGCGCATGAATGGAGTTAATGGGCTTGGATAGTCCAAGACATTATTAATTAATTTAAATAGTTAAATTAATTATCTAATATTTAAATTTGATAATTTAAATTTTGAATTTAAATATTTGAATTAACTATAGTAGTTAGTTTCATATCAAAAGGAGAAGATAAGAGCTAGATTTGAATTTGAATTCAACTAGCATCTTATCATGATCATGTCCTAGATTTTAGGAAAAAGTTTGAGGGTTGATTATGGGGCTTACATACGGTTGATATTTAATTATTATTTGGCAAAATAATTCCCAAGTAATTGACTTGGTCTTAGGAGGATATGATAGGAGGTTGTTGGCAATTTTTGAAATACAACAACTCAATCTTTTCTTCACGTGTGGGATGCTTCATAATCAGATTTTTTGGTTAAAAAAAATCTGACTCAAACTCTTCTATAAAGTGTGCTATTGTGATCATAGTTCTCTAATTGTTTTTTTTTTGAAAAAAAACCTATCTACCTTCCTCCACTTTCACGTGCCCTTGTGTGAGTTTTTACAGAAAATTCAGCCACCAATATCATCTATTGGTGAGTCTCTTAGATAAGTAAAAACACTTTGAAACCTAACCTTCTTCCTCTCCATTGGTGTGCCTAGCCTGCCTCCTTTGGTGTTTGTTGGTGGTCTTCAAGAAGTGTTCTTGAGTCTTGACAAGAAGTGGTGTGGATCAACATTAGAGGGCTTGTATCTTTAAGCCTGTCCTTGATCATCAAGTTACGAATACAAACAAGGTAACATCTATGTCCTAAAGAATGATTCTTGTGTGGTATGTGTGTTTCCGCTTGAAAAATTTATTTTGTTTTTCTCACATGCCTTCGGGCTCCATGGCCCTTTCTTACAGTATGCATGTCAAAGATCATGTTTATGCAATGCAAGGATCATAATATAAACCTCTTAAACACTTAACAAATTACAAATGCCTTGACATGATAAAAGCTAAAACTTTCTTCTAAACTTTCTTCTAAGGCACATGCTTCATCCTTGACTTGATCTTCTTACTGCTCCCCCTATATCAAACAAAGCAAAGAAGGAAGAAACATAATTTTTTTATTGAATGATTAAAGTGGTACACATACAAAAAAAAACAGAATTTACAAATAGAACATGACTCAAAACATGAAAGCAACATGTAAACAGAGAGCACGCTCAAGTAGCCTAGTCTAGAGTTTATCAAATTCATTTGTAGCCATCCTAGTTTTTATATTTTCCAGCCTTGACTTGATCTCTTCCATGGTGATATTGGTTTCAGCCCTATGCTCATGGTGTAAAGACAGAAGAACATGCATCTTTTGAATCATTAAAGATTCAAATGAAGAGTACTGTTGTTGAGCAAGGCCTTCTTCAGCTTCTTCTTCCTCATCAGCTCCTCCTTCAGCACCTGCAGCTTGAGGTTACTGTCTAGCCATTTGCCATCCATAAGGAGTTTTAATGAGTCCAAGCTTGTTGAGATGCTTTTCCTTAATGAGGTTGGTGATGTCTGTTATGTTAACAACCTCATTTGAGACATCAATATGAAAGTAGTCTATGAATCTAGAGATAAGCACAACATAAGGGAAGTGATAGTTGATTAGCCTTGAAGCTTTCATCATGATTTCAACAAACACTAGAATCTAGTTGATCTGAGTGAAAGTCTTCATGCCATAAACCAACTGTAAATCATCATTTGTGATTTGGGCATGATTTGTGGACCTTGGGGGTAAGGATATAGGTTATAACATAGTGTAGTAACCTCCTCATCAATTTTATTGTAGCCCCCAATTTCTTCATCAAACCTCTTCACTCCAGCTGAGGAGATTCCAGCAATAGAAAACCAAACTTCTTTATTAATTACCATGGGCGCATCATTCACTGGAGTGCGAATGACACCATCCATGCTGGCTTTAGCACAGGTGTAAAATAGCTTCACTAATTCAGGGTAGAAGGTACCCTTAAGTCCAAGGAATTTCTTCAATCCTTGGACTTCAAGCATGGCAAAGAATTGAAATCCCTCATTGATGAACCAGTTGAGGTCCAAATACTTAGGAGCCAAGACCAGCTTGGTGGCATTGAACTACATCTAGTTCATTATATCTTTTTCCTCTGGGAACCAATGATTCAATTTGTTCCCAACAGGATTGGAGGATTTCCCAACCTTTCTTTTGGTTGTTTTGGCTTTCTTAGAGGTAGACATGGCAGTTTACGATAGAAGAATTGAATGGGCAGAGGTTGAGATTAAGCAAAAGAAGAAGAATGCTCTGAAATTTCAATAAGCACAGAGTAGAGAGATGGAATTCAGGTGTGAATTTTCTCTCGTGTAAAAAGTTGTATTTATAGGGATTTTAGGGCACAAATTCAAAATTTAAATGAGTGTAACAACTATTTGGAGTACCCAGAAGATTAATTACTCATAAGCAAATTTGAATTTTAAAATTTTGTTGATATGGTAGTTTAGATTTCCAAAAAATTTGCAGAAGTTGCAGTAACGCCATAAGTAATCGATTACGAAAGATTGTAATCGATTAATTCATAATCAAATAGAGGCTCTGCAACAATGGTGTAATTGATTAAATAGAAGTGTAATCGATTATTCCAGTGAGAACTCAACCAGAGCAACACACTGTAATCGATTACTCCAGTGATATTTTGATTCATAATAAGCTTCATATGACATGTAATCGATTAATTCAATGATCTAATCGATTACTCTAGAGCTTTCAAAAATTTTGGTTTTAGTTTAGACAACCAGTAATCTATTAATTCGACGAGGTAATCGATTACATAAGCATTAAATTGTTCCTAAAAGCCATTCATTCATCAAATAACCAATTCACTCTATAAGTAATCAATTATTACAGTCCATTATGTAGAATACTCAGTGATTATGCAATAGGAAACTCATTTTTATGTATTTTTTATATTCATTTATCTAGTGAATCATCATATAAAGAGGCAATTAAAATGACATGCTAACATATGTTGGATTCATCAAGTATGCCTAACATGTTTCTAAGTGCATAAAAGCTATCTCTTGCCAAAGGTTTTGTAAAAATGTCAGCCAATTGATTTAGAATATCTATGAACTCAATTGTACAATTACCCTTTTGGATATGATACCTGAGGAAATGATGCCTTATCTCAATATGTTTGGTCCTTGAATGCATGATTGGATTTTTGGATATGTTTATGGCACTTGTGTTGTCACAGAGTAGGGGTATTTCCTTTAACTCAACACCAAAATCATGTAGTTGTTACTTCAGCCATAGACTTTGAGCACAATAGCTTCAGCAGTTGATAAAGCAACACAAAATTGCTTCTTGCAATGCCAAGAGATTAGTGAGTTGTCTAATAGGTGGCATGTTCCACTGGTACTCTTTCTATCCAATTTACACCCTACAAAGTCAGAGTCAGAATATCCAATTAAATTAAGAGATTCACCTTTAGGATACCAAAGTCCAACTCTTAGTCTAGACTTGAGATATTTGAGGATCCTTTTGACTGCAGTAAGGTGTGATTCTTTGGGATTTACTTGATATCTAGCACACAAACACACACTAAAGATAATGTTAGGTTTATTTGCAGTCAAGTATAACAAAGATCCAATCATTCCTCTGTGTTTTGATTCATTAACTCTCTTCCCTTTGTCATCTGAATCAAGATAGGTTGATGTAGCCATTGGAGTTGCAGCATCCTTGCATTTCTCCATTTCAAACTTCTTGATCATTTCTAGGAAATACTTGGTTTGACTAAGAAATGTCCCATTCTTCATTTGATTGACTTGAAGTCCAAGAAAGAAGGTGAGCTCTCCCATCATTGACATTTGAAATTCACTCTGCATTGAGACATAAAATTCTCTGCACATAGATTGATTAGTTGAACTAAATATAATGTCATCAACATAGATTTGAACCAACAAGATATCATTGCCTCTTTTCTTGATGAACAAGGTTTTGTCCACTTGTCCTCTTATGAAAGATTGGTCAAGCAAAAATTTGCTCAGTCTCTCATACCAAGACCTTGGAGCTTGTTTTAAACCACACAAAGCTTTTCTCAGTTTGAAGACATGGTTTAGATGTTTGTAATCAATAAATCCAGGAGATTGATCAACATATATCTCTTCCTCAATGTAACCATTTAAAAAGGAACTTTTAACATCCATTTGAAACAATTTAAAATCCATCAAACATGCATATGCAAGCAACAACCTAATGGCTTCCAACCTAGCAACTAGAGCATAGGTTTCATCATAGTCTATGCCTTCCTCTTGGTTATATCCTTTTGCAACCAATCTGGCCTTGTTCCTCACTATGATGCCACTTTCATCAAGTTTGTTTCGAAAAACCCACTTGGTGTCAATAGGTTTGTGAGATGAGGGTCTAAGAACTAATTCCCAAACTTCAATTCTATTAAATTGATTCAATTCATCATGCATGGCCATCATCCAATGCTCATCAAGCAAAGCTTGGTCAATACTCTTTGGTTCAATCTGTGAAATGAAAGCCATAGTACAACAAAGATTTCTTAATAAAGATCTAGTAGAAACTCCCTTGGAAACTTCCCCAATTATATTGTCAAGGGAAAGCTCTTTTGTTGTTCTCCAATCCTTGAGCATTTGTAATGGTGTTGACTGTTCCAAATCGTAATATGGTTCTACCTTTTCCTTTTTATTTAGATCATTGAGTTGCAAATTTTCTTCCATTGGTCCTGCATCAATATCACACTCCTTTTTCTCCTTGGAGGAGTTAGACTCATCACATATAACATGGACATATTCCTCTACACACAATATTCTTTTATTAAAGATTCTATAAGCTTTACTTTGTTAAGAGTAACCAAGAAAAATAGCTTCATCAGCTTTAGCATCAAATTTGCCAAGAGAATCTTTACTATTATTTAAAACAAAACACTTGCAGCCAAATACTCTTAAGTGAGATATGTTTGACTTTCTACCTTTGTATAGTTCATAAGGAGTTTTCTTTAAAATAGGCCTTATGAGTAATCTATTCAAAGTGTAGCAAACCATTCTCACCGCATCAGCCCAAAAATGTTTAGGCAAATTTTCATATTCTTCACAAAAATTTTCAAAATACTCATTTTGGAATTCACCACCATGATCAATTCTTATTGAAACAATATTGCATGTTTTTTTCATTTTGAATTACCTTGGCTAATTTTCTAAATGTCATGAAAGCATCACTATTGGATCTTATGAACAAAGTCCAGGTGTATCTAGAGTAATCATCAACAATAACAAGCCCATAAAAATTACCCCCCAAGCTCATAGTTCTAGAAGGACCAAATAAATCCATATGAATCAATTCAAGGGGTCTAGAGGTAGAAACAACATTTTTACTTTGAAAAAAATTCTTTGATTGTTTCCCCTTTTGACAAGCATCACATATTTTGTCCTTCTCAAATTTAAGCTTGGGTAAGTCTATGACTAAGTCATTTCTAATAAGCTTGTTCATATGATGCATGTTTAAGTGACTAGCTCTCCTATGCCATAACCATGTATCATTAATTTTACTTACTAGGTAGCTAGTGTTATGAATAAATGCATGCTCAATGGAGAGAACATATATGTTACCCTTTCTCTTACCAACATGGATAACCTCACCATTTTGATCATCACATATTAAAAAACTAGTCATTGAAGGAGACTTTGAGTCCTTTGTCGCATAGTTGGCTTATGCTTAGGAGGTTGTGCTTCAAACCTTCCACATAAAGCACATTTCTTATCTTTGTTTTGAAGTTGTCTCCTATATTTCCTTCTCCAATGATCTTTCCTTTATTATTATCACCATAAGTGACATATCCTCCATCTTTGAGAGTCAAATTTGTGAGCATGGACATGTCACCTATCATGTGCCTAGAGTCGCCACTATCAAGATACCATAATGTTGATTTTGATCTTAGACACACTTGCAAAAAGCAAATTAAGTAACAAAGAAAGGTACCTAATGTGGGTTGGGTGCATAGGGGTTAGTTGCCTTCCTTTTTCTCTTAGGTACCCAAATGTATTCACCATTAGGCACATAGTATCTCCTAGCATAGCACCTAATGGATGTATGACCTTTCTTCACGCAATAATTGCAAGCAATAGTATTTGATGCTCTTTCAAAATGAGTCAATTGATGAAACTTAGTTTTTGAAAAACTTCTTTGATTTTTCTATTTTGGTGTTACAAACTTTGTTTTTCCAAAAAGTTTTGATCCATGTTTGTAACCTAAACTAGAAGTATCTCCAACATATTTTTGAACACTAAGCATTTGATTCAAGCTACACTTTCCTCTATAGAGTCTTTTCAAAAGATCAACCAAGTAAGAGTTTTCTGAAAGCAAAAACATATACTTTTCACCTTGACTCTTTTTGTAATCATCTTTTTGTAAAAGCTTGCATTTATCAATCTTTGAAGATGATGAAGCACATACACATCCATTAGCTTTGTAACTTGAAACAAGCTTTTCATTTGCTTCTTTCAAATTGCAAAGTTCAGATTGCAATTCAGCAATTTTGGTAACATGCCATTTGAGATTACTTTTCAGCCTATTATTGGTTTGAGCAAGTTTTTTGGGCTTCTTCATGTATCTCATGGAAAGTATCAACAATATTATCATATTCAGAATTTACCTCAGATTCAGCACTTGAGAATTCTTCATCATCACTTATTGTGGATGTGAAGTAAACATTTGCTTCTTCATTCTCACTTGTTGATTCAGAAGTTTTTAAATCATTGTCTTCCCATGCTATGTATGCCTTCTTTGGCTTCCCTTTTTTCTTTGTCTTCCTCTCACCTTGTTGCTTCTTCAAAAAGATTGGACATTCAGATTTGATGTGGCCGGGTTTACCACATTCGAAGCAAGTGAAGTTGGAGGTATTGTTGTTGTTGTTGTCATTTTCTTGTTGAACTTTGATAGCCTTTTGTTCTCTTTTCTTCTCATGAACTTGCTGAATTTCTTCACTGTTAGGTTCATATGTTCATCACTTTCATCTTCACTTGAGTTTTCTTCCTTTTCCACATGAGTTGATGCAATTTTCAAGGCTATACTCTTGTGTTTTTTCTTTGCATCCTCTGTATGTGTTAGTTGTGACATTTCAAGTTCATACTCAAGAAGCTTACCCAAAAGTGCAGCCATGGACATCTTGGATAGAACTTTTGATTCCTTGATTGCAGTAACTTTTTGTTGCCAAGGTCTTGTGAGACACTTCAAGATTTTGATGTTTAATTCTTCAGCATCAAAAATCTTCCCAAGACTAAGAAAATGGTTGACAATGTGAGTGAATCTTGTTTGTAGCTGAGAAATGTTTTCCATAATGCTCATCTTGAACATTTCATATTTATGAATCAAGGCATACTTCCTTGATCTTCTCACTTCGTCTATTCCTTCATGAGTAACTTCTAACATCTCTCCCACATTTCCTTTGCGCTTTTACACCTAACTATTCTAAAGAATTTGTTAGAAGAAAGACCAGACGTAATCATGTTTTTAGCTTTAAAATAATACTGCACAACTCTTTTTTTTTGCATCCGTCATCTCATCTCACTCCTTGGGAATTCTTTCATTATCAACAGTTTTTGTAGGGATCAAAGGACCTTTTTCAATTGCATTCCAAGCACTGAGGGCGTTTGATTGAATAAAAATCTGCATATGATTTTTCAAAACATTGAAATGCTCTTCTTCAAACATTGGAGGATTATTGAGGGAGGCACCCTCCTTGAAGGTAATCTGTGTGGTATTCATTTTCTTGAAAAAATAGTGATCTTGAATAATTTTCAAGAACCAGCTCTTGATACCAATTGAAAACAATATGAATACACTCAAATACCAAGAGGGGGGTGAATTGGTATAAACTTGACCTTTTAAAACTTTAGAAAATCAGAGTTAAAGGATCTTTATCACTTTTAAAATCAAAGATGCTTCAATTTAATCAAACCACTCAGTCCAAGAAACCAATAACAAAAACTTGAACTTGTTGAGTAAGAAAGATTTCACAATAGTCAAGAGATCAAGATAGCAAGAAGAGATAAAGAAATACAGATCAACACAAGAACATATATTGGTTCACCTGATTTAGTATTTTTAGTTTAATATTTTTCTATTCTTCTTAGCTTATTTGACTTCTCTTGGACTTTTATTTTTCCATTTTAATTCAATTTTTGCCTTAGGCAAACAAGTGGGCTTAATTGGTAAATGTTGCTTATTTTAAGAGTTTTTGCTTACTTGACCTATCTTCCTTGTGAAGGACCTAGAGAGCTCTGCAGAACTCCAAATGGCGCATATAAGTAGTTCCTGGAAAGATAAGGAAAATATCTACAATTTTGTCAGAGATAAACTGAGGCCAATTCTGTCATTTGGATGGTCATTTTAGGCCTTGAAGTCAGAACTACTGCACTTGAATTTCGGACTGCGAAATTGGTGTAATTAGTTAGACTAGTTGGGCTTAATTATGGCCCATCCTTTCCTACTAACTCAGTCACTATATTTTATTGATTTTATTTATTTGGAAGGAGACACTTCATTTTTAGAAAAAACATATTTTGTAGTGACTTTTAGAAGTTTTTAGAATTAAAACTCTTTCTCTTATATTCTCTCAATTGTTCTTCATTGTTCTTCACTATTCTTCATTTTCATTTCTGTTCTTTCATTTCTTGCACTAATTTCATGGGGCTTCCATTGATGATGATCATGGAAGGCTAAATCATCAATCAATCCAAGGATCCAGCCCAAGCAAGGAGAATTTGAGTTCTAGTTTGGTATTTCAATTTCTGTATGAATGTTCACTTTCTTCTTCAACCTCTATTCGATTTTCATGATTATGAATGTGTTTAGGATTGAAAATGGATTAGGTTATGGATTCATGTTCTAATTTCAACTTTTAATCACAGATTATTTGGATGATATTTCAATTAGGTTTGTGATTTCAATTAATTTAGGGGTTAATTAGATCGAACTGCTTCTAATGAAATTGAATGAACTTTCATAACAAGATCATTATTTGAAGAACTATGATAATTTGCGTTGCTTGGTTTGGTGAATTGGATTGATGCATTTTAATCTGTTTTAGAATACCTATTATCAATTCTGTTAGTTTCTATTTTGTTACGTTTTTCTGCAATTTTCGTTTATCGCATGCAAACCGTTCGACATAAATCCTCCTATTATTTACTAGTGAATTCAAGTTGGAACCATATTGATTGTGTCTCTACGATGACCTAGGTTAATCCTGTGCTACAGAATTAATGTAGTTTAATTGTTTTGAAGCCATACGACATCGGTTATCAAAACTGGCGCCATTGCCAGGGACATGGTTCATTGTGTGCTAACTTTAATTCACTCATAATTAGATAATAGCATTAATAAAATATATAAAAGATATATATTTACATTCACTGCATATTTACATCCTGCTGCACAATTGTATTTTGTTACATTTCTGTTGGTTGTTATGAAGTGTGTGTGAGGTGCTGATGCAAAACAATAACAAAAACAGAGAAAAACAGGGGAAAAACAAAGGAAAAAAATAAAGGAGTAGTAGGGAGAGATTTGGTGTAGTGTAGTTATGTTTGTTGTGCAATTTGCTGTCCCGAAATTTGCGGTCCTGTGGAGTTTAGCTGTGAAACTTGGTGTCCAAATTTATCCCCCATTCTAAGCAAAAGTAACCCTTTTTAGGGTTAGGTGTGGGTTAAAATTGACAAATTCGACCTCTAAGTAGGAGTTTTAGCATAGTTTTAACAATTAGCGTAGGGACATTCTGATCATTTCACAGTAAACTATCTCATAATGAGCTGAAATTTTCCTAGAATGTGAAGAAAATTAATACATGAAGGTGACCCTATAAAGGATGAACACAGTCAGGGGGTCCAAATTGCCAAATTTGATGGTCTAGACCACTTTTGAATTTATTTTGTGTTTTCATGATTTTTAAAAATCACCAAAAAATTACAAAAATCAAGCATGATTTATAGATATTTACTGTGGTGTTTTTAAATTTTTCTAAAATTTTTAGGGCAGTTTTCCAGTTTTTGTTTCATTTCAGCAAATATTGTGAATAATGTCCTGTTTAGAGTAGTTGTCTGACATTTCTGTGATTTCTGTGTTTTTGTCCCTTATGAGTTAAGTTGTGCATGACTAGGTGCACACCAAGTGATTTGCATTCATATGATCCTGAGATAGACAGGACATTTCACAGATTAAGCAGAAATAATATTAGTCTAGATGAATTTGATAGTGTAGTTCTAGATAGTAGTATAGTGTCTTCTGTTTCTGAGTCTATTTCTAATCCTTCTAAACATCTTGATTCTGAAATTTTTGTTGATACAATAGCTGATAACAACCTAACTCTTAAGAAATTGGCTACACCCGATGTTGTTTATCAACCTTGGTGTATTCAGTATCCTGAAACTGAGGTTAGTTAGAGCTAAAGTCTGGACTGATCCATTTGCTCCCAAAGTTTGATGGTCTTGCAGGTGAAGATCCACACAAGCATCTTAAGAAGTTTCATGCAGTGTGTTCCACCATGCAACCACGTGACATTCATGAGGATTATGTGAAGATGAAGGCATTTCCATTCTCACTGGATGGTGTGGCCAAGGATTGGTTGTACCTTCAACTAGATCCTATCAACACCTGGACAGATATGAAGAGAAGATTCTTGGAGAAATTCTTCCCTACATCTATAACAACTTCCATCTGGAAAGAAATTTGTGGTATAAGACAGCTACCTGGAGAGACATTGTATGAATACTGGGGGAGATTCAACAAGTTGTGTGCTACCTGTCCTCACCATCAAATCAATGAGCAACTATTGATCCAGTATTTTTATGAAGGTTTGATGTTGATGGATAGGAGTATGATAGATGCAGCCAGTGAAGGCGCTTTGATGGACAATACTCCTGTTGTTACAAGACATTTGATTTCTAACATGGTAGCCAATTATCATCAATTTGGTACTAGAGGTGCTACAACATCCAAGGCTGCTGCAAATGAAATTTATGTTTCTATGGTTGCTGATAACCAGAGGTTGGAGAACAAATTGACAGAGTTAATATCCCTTGTGAGACAACTTGCTATTGGTCAACAGTAGAACGTGATGGCATCCAATCAACCAAGGTTATGTGGTATCTGTTGTACACCTGATCATCCAATAAATGCATGCATGTCCCACTCTACAAGAAACAGAACAAGCTATTGAAGTTTCTGCCTTTCAACTTGGACAGCCATTCAGACCTCAACAACAGTATAATCCTTACTCCAACACTTATAATCCTGGTTGGAGAGATCACCCGAATTTGAGGTATGGTCTTGATCCACAACCTCAACAACAGACACAACAACAACAGCCATTCAGACCTCAACAGCAGCAATATCAACCCTCCACCAGCAAATACCAAGCTCTTCCGTTCAGACAACAGCCACAGTTCCAGCAGCCTGCAACTGCACCTTCACAACCTGTGCAGACCAGTTCTGGACCTTCTTTGGAGGACTTGATGAAGAAAATGGCAACCACCAACATTTAGTTTCAACAAAATGTCAGCGCCACCATTCAAGACCTACAGACTCAGATTGGACAGTTAGCTACAATTGTTAACCAGATTCAGTAGCAAGGTTCTGGCAACATTCCAGCACAAATTAATCCAAAGAATGTGACTGCTATTACCTTGAGGAGTGGCACAGAGCTTCCAAATGCTGGTGCTAAAATTGATGCTAGTAAAAAATTGACGATAGTGCCAAAACAGATTCTGCACCAACACATATTCCTCTACCTTTTCCTTCTAGATCCATTTATGCAAAGAAAGTGGAGTTTGATTCTGATATGCTTGAGACTTTCAGGAAGGTGGAAGTGAACATTCCCCTCTTGGATGCTATCAAACAGATTCCAAAATATGCAAAGTTCTTGAAGGATTTGTGCACCCACAAGAGGAAGTTGAAGGGAAATGAACAAGTAAAGATGGGCAGAAATGTATCTGTACTTATACAGGGAAAAACTGTTGATGTCATTCCACTATCCACCTTGCCATAGAGTGCAAGGATCCTGAAACTTTCATTGTCCCTTGCACCATTGGAGATTGTACTTTTGCAGATGCCATGTGTGACCTTGGGGCCTCCATTAATGTCATGCCCACATCAGTTTACAGATCATTACATCTTGGTGATTTGAAACCCACTGGTGTTGTCATTCAATTAGCCAACAAGAGTGTTGCGCTTCCACTTGGACTTATTGAAGATGTGCTGGTGCGAGATAATAATTTGATTTTTCCTGTAGATTTTTACATATTAGATATAGAGAATGAGTCTTTCAGCCATGGTTCCACATTGATCCTAGGGAGACCATTCTTGATGACAGCCAGGACCAAAATTGATGTGTATATAGGAACTCTTTCCATGGAGTTTGGTGATGACATTGTCCAGTTTAGCATTTTTTAGGCCATCAGACATCCTGTAGAGGAGCATTCTATCCTTCTTCTTGATATCATTGATGTTGAGTAAATAGTGTAGATATTTCTAATTTACTTTCTGATTTTTCTGATTTTTATGATTTTGGTTCTTGTAATTGTACCTGTGATGATTCTGCTAATGTGTGTAGTATTTGTGCGGAGATTTCCTTCGCACTTGACTCTAATTGTGTTGCAGATACAGACACAGCTTTTGATTCTACTATCTCCCTTCCCTCAACCACCAACCTTTCCTTGCCTTCCACCATTCAGCCACTTCCATGGAGATGAAGTCACTACCTGAGCACCTTAAATATGCATATTTAGATGATGCTTAACACCTTCCAATCATCATATCTAGCTACCTGTCACTTGAGCATGAAGAGAAATTGTTGCATGTTTTGAGAGGCCACAAAAAGGCCATTGGATGGACACTTGCTGACCTTCTTGGAATAAATTCTTCCATTTGCGTGCATTAAATACTCTTAGAGGATGATTCTAGGCCGGTGAGGCAGCCACAGAGGAGGCTGAATCCCACTATTCTTGATGTGGTGAAGAAGGAAGTGATGAAGTTACTAGCTTCAGGTATCTTCTATCCCATTTCAGATAGCACTTGGGTTTCACCTGTCCAAGTGGTCCTTAAGAAGTCAGGTATTACTGTTATGAAAAATCAGGATAATGAGTTGATTCCGACTAGAGTAGCCAACAGTTGGTGAGTTTGCATTGACTACTGGAGACTTAACCAGGCAACTCGCAAGGACCATTTCCCTCTCCCTTTCATTGACCAAGTTCTGGAGAGGTTGGCAGGTAAATCACATTATTGCTTTCTTGATGATTTTTTTGGTTACATGCAGATTCATATTGCACCAGAGGACAAGCACAAGACCACATTCACCTGTCTATTTGCCACATTTTCCTACACTAGGATGCCTTTTGGCCTATGCAACACACCTGCTACCTTCCAAAGGTGCATGGTGAGTATCTTTTCTGATAAAAAGAAAGATTTGGAAGCTTCGTTTGCTACCAAAACTTCGAGAAGAGTTTCAAAGATTCTACTCTGATTAAAGTGTTCCTCTCCGTGCGGTGGTTAAATGGCAAGCGACGGTGCCTCGTGGTGGTCTCCGGTGGCTATGGGTGGTAGAGGATGGTGGTGCAAAGCTTGGGAGCTGTTTACAGGAGGAATAAACTCCATTTTCGTGATTTATGGCTGCTGGTACGTATTTATCACCGCCTTCACTCGCCCAGGCGAGAAAAAGTGCCTGCAAAATTCGCCTGGGCGAACTGACCGGATTCTAGAATGTCTGCTACAGTGAAAAACTAATTTCTAACGTTAGAGACATTATTATCACAATCCCAATGGTCAATCATTATATATTTAAGTTATAAACCTACCTACAAAATTTGAAGGAGATCCAACGGTTAACCAATTCATAATGGTGATTTTACTAAAATAGGTTTTGGGTCAAACTCGGAATTACACGATTCAACACATCTCAAACAAACTCCACATAACTTGACCTCTAGAACAAGCAATTGAAGATGGATAATTCACATAAAATTTCAAATAATCCTAATTAATAAAGAAATCAAATAATACAAGAAATGCATCACACATATATTTGAAGTTATCAAAATTTCAGGGTGTTACAGAGATTAAGATTTTTCGGGTTATGGCGTGCCCGGAAGAGCAGAAGGTCTCCTTCAGCACATATACTCTGGCAAAAGAAGCTGAGTATTGGTGGGATAACACTCGCCAATGCATGGAGGCAGAAGTTCGGGTAGTAACTTGGGAAACCTTTAAGGAGGTATTCCTAGAAAAATACTTTTCGGAGGATGTAAGGAACAAAAAGGAAATGGAGTTCCTTGAACTTAAGCAAGGAAACC
The DNA here is from genome assembly GCA_013407115.1 of Glycine latifolia. Taxonomy (NCBI): domain Eukaryota; kingdom Viridiplantae; phylum Streptophyta; class Magnoliopsida; order Fabales; family Fabaceae; genus Glycine; species Glycine latifolia. The sequence goes on from CM023955.1 coordinate 23,798,712, forward strand.
GGACTGTAGCCGAGTATGCGGCTAAGTTCGAAGAGTTAGTAAGATAATTTCCTCACTATCAAGGACGGGATGCTGAGAGTTCAAAGTGTGTGAAGTTCTTGAATGGTTTACGGCCTGAGGTAAAACAAGCAGTAAATTATCAAGGAGTTCGATAGTTCCCTGCTTTGGTTAACATGTGCAGGGTATGGGACGAGGATTACTGAGAAAGGGCGGCCACTACCGTAATACAGACCCAGTAAAGGATACAAAAACACGGTTACATAATCACGAGAAACCCTACCCCACTCATAAGCCTTATGGCAACCACCCCGGTCATCCAAGAAATTCTGCTTTGGGGTCTTCTGGTGGATATGGTGGTAGACCTTCTACATTTCCAACCCGGGTTACCTGTTTCAAGTGTGGTAAACCCGAACATATCTCTACTGAGTGCAAGTCAGGACCGATTTGTTAGAATTATAAACAGATAGGTCATATTCAGATGAACTGCCCACATTCCAAGAAAGAGTGGAATAGAGGTGGTCAGCAAGATCAACCCAGACAACCGAGAGCCACGGGAAGAGTATTTACTCTTAGTGGTGCTAAAGCCTCGAATTCCCAAGATCTAATCCAAGGTAAGTGTTTCATAAATGGGATTCCTTTACTTGTGCTTTTTGATTCTGGCAGAACCCAATCTTTTATATCCCGGTCATGTGTAGAAAGACTTAAGCTTTCCGTGTCTCCTTTGAATATTGAACTTGTAGTGGAGACCCCGGCTAGTGGGTCGGTGGTAAATTTCGAGGTGTGTTTAAATTCTGTTGTTGAAATTTTTGAGAAGAAATTTCGTGTTGACCTGATTTGTTTACCTCTTAGTCAAATTGATATTATTTTGGGAACAGACTGGTTATCTTCCAACCAGGTTTTATTGAATTGTTTCGATAAAATGGTTATGTTCAGAAACCCGGACATGAGAGATAATGGGATGTTTATCTCCACCAACTGGGTTATGTCCTCTTTGAAGGACAATGCTCAAGTATACATGATCCTTGCAAATCTAGGCATGGAAACCAAGGTTTCCTTAGACAACCTCCCTGTTGTTAGAGACTTTCCCGGAGTATTTCCTGAGGATATATTCGGGTTACCACCAGAGAGAGAAGTAGAATTTTCCATAGACTTGGTACCTGGTGCTGGACCAATATCTATATCTCCTTATAGGATGTCTCCCATAGAACTAGCTGAGCTTAAGAAACAGTTAGAGGAACTGTTGGCTAAGCAATTTGTGCGACCTAGTGTGTCACCATGGGGAGCACCCGTGCTATTAGTAAAAAAAAAAAGGATGGAACTATGAGGTTGTGCATAGATTACCGCCAATTGAATAAGGTAACAATTAAGAATAAATATCCCTTGCCTAGGATATATGACCTTATGGATCAGCTGGTAGGGGCTTGTGTGTTTAGCAAGATAGATCTTAGGTCAGGTTATCACCAAATTTAGGTAAAGCCTGAGGATATTCCCAAAACCACTTTTAGAACCCGTTATGGTCATTATGAGTATAGGGTCATGCCCTTCGGTGAAACCAATGCACCTGGTGTGTTCATGGATTACATGAATAGGATCTTTCATCCTTACCTTGATAGCTTTGTAGTGGTTTTTATAGACGATATTCTAGTACATTCTAAGACTTGAGAAGAGCATGAAGAGCACTTAAGGATTGTGTTGCACACCCTTAGAGATCGACAATTGTATGTTAAGTTGTCTAACTATGAATTTTGGTTGGAGAAGGTTAGTTTTCTTGGGCACGTGATATCCCAAGGTGGTATAGCCGTGGACCCTTCTAAGGTAGAAGTTGTTCTTGAGTGGGAGCACCTTAAATCTATGTTTGAGATTAGAAGTTTTCTGGGCCTGGCCGAGTATTACAGGAGATTTATAGAAGGTTTTTCTAAGTTAGCATTGCCTTTGACCAAATTGACTAGAAAGGACCAAGTGTTCGTGTGGGATGCCCAGTGTGAGCATAGTTTCCAGACTCTTAAGGAAAAGCTGACAACTGCACCTGTGTTGGTTTTACCTAACCTAGGAGAGCCCTTTGAGGTTTATTGTGACGCAGCAATGACGGGCTTAGGAGGGGTGTTGATGTAGCATGGTCGGGTTGTGGCCTATGGTTCCAGGCAGCTTAAAACACATGAAAGGAATTACCCTACCCATGATTTGGAGTTAGTTGTCGTGGTCTTTGCCCTTAAGATATGGAGACATGATCTTTTTTGCTCCAAATTTGAGGTGTTTAGTGATCATAAGAGCCTGAAATATTTGTTTAGTCAAAAGGAATTAAATATGCGGCAAAGGAGATGGCTAGAATTTTTAAAGGATTAGGATTTTGAGTTAAGTTATCATCCTGACAAAGCCAATGTGGTGGCTGATGCATTAAGTAGAAAAAATTTGCATGTATCTGCATTAATGGTTAGGGAATTGGATCTTTTAGAACAGTTTAGAAACCTGAGCTTAGCATGTGAGTTCACTCCTAATAGCATGAGACTGGAAGCCCTGTGGATTACGAGTGGACTATTAGAAGAGATCTGGGAAGGGCAAAAGTCTGACTCTTTTCTGAAAACTTAACTGGAATCCATAGCATCAGGAAATGCTAGTAGTTTTCATGTAGGACTGGATGGAGTGGTAAGACTTCAAGGAAGGATTTGTGTTCCCAACATATTCGGGCTTAAGAAAATGATCTTAGAAGAGGGACATAGAAGTAACCTAAGCATTGACCCCGGTGCCAATAAGATGTACCAAGACCTTAAGACTATGTTTTGGTGGCCGAACATGAAGAATGAGGTTAGTGAGTTTGTATATGCATGCTTAGTCTGTCAAAAATCTAAGGTAGAACACCAGAGACCATCGGGTAAGTTACAACCTTTAGAAATACCTCAATGGAAATGGGATAATATTTCCATGGATTTTATAGTGGGGTTACCTAGAACCCGGGTTGGGATGGATTCAATTTGGGTTATTGTGAACAAATTGACTAAGTCTGCTCACTTTATTCCTACCAATATCCGATTTTCCTTAGAGAATCTGACTTCCCTATACATTAGTGAGATTATCCGGTTGCATGGTGTACCCTCGAGTATAGTGTCTAACCGTGATCCAAGATTCACCTCTAGATTTTGGGAAAGTTTGAACAAGACTTTAGGAACCCGGCTTCGACTGAGTTCGGCCTATCACCCTCAAACGGATGGTCAGACAGAGCAGACCATTCAATCTTTAGAAGATCTTTTAAGGGCGTGTGTTCTAGAACAATGAGGTAGCTGGGATAGTTTTCTACCCTTGATAGAATTCACCTACAATAATAGCTTTCACTCTACCATAGGCATGGCTCCTTACGAATCCCTATATGGTAGAAGATGTAGAACACCCTTGTGTTGGGTAGAACCCGGTGAAAGTCTGGTGCTAAAGCCCGAGGTGATACAACAAACGACTAAGAAAGTCAAGTTGATCCGGGATAGGATGAGAACGGCCCAAAGCAGACAGAAAAGCTATCACGATAAGAGGAGGAAGGACCTAGAGTTTGAGGTCAGCGATCATGTATTTTTGAGGGTTACCCCTTGGACCGAGGTTGGTCGAGCATTAAAAACCCGGAAACTCACTCTGCGGTTTGTTGGTCCCTTCCAAATTTTAAAAAGAGTCGGCCTTGTTGCGTACCAAATTGCCTTACCCCTATCTTTTTCTAATCTTCATGATGTATTTTATGTGTCCCAACTTCGAAAATATGTACATGATCCTTCTCATGTAGTTGGACTGGATGATATCCAAGTAAAAGAAAACCTGACATATGAAACCCTACCTTTGAGAATTGAGGATAGACGGGTAAAGCATCTTAGAGGGAAAGAAATTCCTTTGGTTAAGGTAATCTGGGGAAGTCCGGCAGGAGAAGATGCAACATGGGAACTAGAGAGTCACATGCATTAAGCTTACCCGGATCTATTTGCAGCAGGTAATTTCGGGGATGAAATTTCAAAAAGGGTGGGAGAGTTGTAATACCCTGAAATTTAACAAGTAGAAAGATATTTGTGTTTGCTTAATTGTTTAATATAAATCTTGCAATTTGTTAAAGTGTTTTGCATGGGTGTTTGTGTGTAAGAGATAAAAGGTCAAATGTTGTGGCTGAGATAAGCTGTCCGTACATGCATAGTAAAAACGGTGGTGGCTCTAGTGACTGTTCAGTTACAGAAGTGGGCAACTATGGTGGCTGTGATAGCTAGCTGATTCAAGTTGTTGGCAACTTGCCTCAGTACTTCATCAATAAATAGTAGTGCATGAAGCGGAAACATGTTCACTCTTACCTCTGCGTGTTTCTCTTCTTTCTCTCTTTAAATTATTGCACCAGAAATCTCTTTTCTTCCACCTTTTGTACCACTTAAACTCTTGAGAACCACCGTAGCAGCGGCGGAAAGCCTTCTCCGTTAAGAAGAATTCATGAACGGAGCTCAACCTTTCACTCCTGGTCGCTATGAGAATGAGTGTTTGAACAAAACACACGTTAAGATCAAAAGAAAAGAACCCCTATTGAGGTAAAGGGAGTCTGTTGTGTTAATAATGATTTTAGATATCGTGATTGAGATAAAAGTGTGTGTCTATTACGTGATATTTTTTATGAAATATATTGATGATGATGATGATGTATTTACGGGGTGTATTTATGAAGAAGACGACTACCGGATTGGGTAAGTCGGGTTGAGTATGTGAATATATAAATATTAAAAAAAAGTTGTGTTGTAACCTCGGCTACCGGGATGGGTATGCCGGGTTTAATGGTTTACGTGGCATGCGTGCATGCATGCATAGACGTAACCTAATCCTTGTTGGCAGACATTTGTATACCGGGTTACAAATCTGGGGTTGTTTCCTTAAGAGCTACTAAGGCTCGCTTCCTTTTTCCTTAGTTATATCGGGTTCCTTACCCGAGAATGTACCTTGAATTTATTGAGCTTAAGTCAGTTAAGAGAGAGAGCTATCAGGTTCCTCTACCCAGATGAGCTCGTGTCTTCTCGGGAATAGAGCCATCGGGTTCCCTAACTCGGAAGAGCTCGTATGTCCTTAGGAAAAGAGTTATCGGGTTCCCTTACAACCTTGTATATGTTGACCAAGTCTTGCAAGCGCTATCGCATTAATCGATTCCAGTGTTTACGTAATTGATTACATAAAGTGCTGAACCCATCTTTGGTATTTTATAGAAACCCTAGGATCCCCTTGACTGTCTTTGACCAAATCTTGTCCGACCTCTACCGACCTTGACCATTCTAGTCTACTTTTGTTTTCTTTTGTCCAAACCTTTACCGATTTGTACTGACCTGGACCGACCTTGTCTACCTTCGTCCAACCCCGTTTGGATTCTTTCTTCAGAGTTGTTATAGCTGAATAACAACTCAGACACCTAAAATTTCACACCTTATTACTTGTATGTTTGAGAATGATGTAAGTGATTACATTAAGATTAGCCATTGTATTGGCTTGTTTTGTTAAATGCATTGATACCATGGGGGGTGTATAGCATTATCCTACCCGGGTCGAGTTGATCCCAGGCTTGGGTCATACATTGGTGGTGCCCATGGAAATCTAAATGCATTTGGATACACAAATACCCACGGGGGTGTATGGCATTATCCTACCCGGGTTGAGTTGAGCCCGGGCTTGGGTCATACATTGATGTGCCGTGGTGATATTTTATGCGTTGACATGAAATGCCGGATAGTGCATCAGTGTGCCCTTGTTTGGGGTGATGTGTATGTACATAGGAGGTGTATAGTGACACCAGCCAGGAAGGGATTGCTCTTGTTCCGGTCTATACAGTGGTGCCCATGAGAGACATACTTCATGCATGACAGAAATAGGATGATTGATTGTAGAGTACGAGAGGTACTGGGGGGCCATTGCGGTAGGGATAGCCTTCTGACACCCATTTTGGCTAATGGGAGAGTGAGACCTGTGCACAACCGAGTGACCCCAACGTGCTACAGGAATCATTTGTACCATGGATTTGGCCTATTGTCCGGGATGGTACCACATTACATTGACTAAGAGATAAGTCAGAAACATGCATCATGACTAGTCATTATAAGATGCAATTGTAAAGTGTTTTGGTTGGGTTGTCCATTATTGATTGTGTGGTTGAAATGCTTGAATATAGTTGTGATATTGCAATGCCTGGATTGTTTTTATAATTGACGATATTTATTAATTATTATTTTACATAATGGACTCACCTTTGCTTTGTTGTACCTTGTGGTTTGGTGCTTGTGATGATCACAAATCGTGTTCGTGTGAACAGATGGACAGCAGTAGGTGACCGAGATGATGTTTACGTTGATTGGAGCCGCCGAGTAGCCGGGATGTAAATGGTTTAGATCCCGGGCAAGGGTGTGTTTTTGCTAGATACACGCCTTGTTCTAATTGCTACACCTCGACATTTTGCTAGTTACACCTTGCCATTTAAATCTTTGCTTCTTTTGAAAATTTTGTACACTTCAATAGTGGTTATTTGTAATCACCACCAAACTTATGATTATTAATATACAAGTATTGTGATGTATTGCATCTTTGTATACTGAAGTTTTGATTTGTCATATTGATTATACTTTTGAAAATTTACTCCTTTTTTTATAATTAAACTTAAAGAGATTTTTCAATGAGACATTCATGATTAGAAATATGTTTAAGAGTATGATACAGTAGTGACGAGGCGGATCGTTACAAAATGCTTCAACAACTTCTGAATCATCAAGTGAAAATGAAGAAGCAAATGTCTTCCTAACTTCAATAATTGATGAAGATGACTGATGTGATGAATCAGAAGTAAATCCTGATTTTGATCAACTTGTTGATGCTTTCTATGAAATGCATGAGGAGGCTCAAAAACTTACAATCTCCAACCATAAGCTAAAAGGTAACCTTAGATGGCATACCACTAAACTTGCTTCAATGCAAGCTGAACTTTGTAACTTGAAAGAAGAGAATGAAAAACTTGTTTCAAGCTACAAAGCAAATGAGTGTATATGTGCTTCTTCCTCTTCAAAAGTGAATGACCAAAAAGCTTTGCAAAAAGTGTTTGATAAATTCAAAAAGAGCCAACTTGAAAATTGCATGACTTTACAAAGTGATAACTCATACTTGGTAGATCTCATTTGAATCAAATGTTAAGTGTGCAAATGATGGAGGTCCAAGACCAATGACAAGAGCTAGGACTCAAGCACTTCAAGACCACATCCAAGCTAACTCGGACAAGCATGAAGAAGCACACCAACTCAAGAATGACAAGGGCTGGATTTTGATGTCTCAAGTTCAATTTAATTCAATAAATTCCAGCACTTGTTAGTAGCAAAACTAGTTAAAAATTAAAAGGCTTTTAGTGCAATTATGTAAAGAAGTGTAGGTGCACTTGTGTGTAAATTGTGTAGCACCTTTGTAAGCTTGTTGGCTGCACTTTAAGGCTTAAAATGCTGCACTTAGAAGCTAAAATACTGCACCTTTAGGCATGTTGGTTCAACCAAGAAGTCACTTAGGATGAAGCTTGCAATTCGAGTTTCATTAGCTTGCATTTAGGCTTTATTTAGTTTACATTTCAAGCTTCATTTGCATTATCATTTACCTTGCATTTGAGTGTAATTTCGTGGGCTATATAAGCTGCCCAAAAACTGAATGCAAATACTTTTAATGTCATTTTTACAAATTCTGAAATTTGTGTAGAGAGTTTCTCTCTTGTTCTTGTGCAAGAACCTCTTGTTTCTTATCAATGGCTTTAAGCTATTGTGACGATTCTTCCTAGGCTTATTGGAAAGCTTTTCCATGGTGCCATCCACCTTCATCCCTTACCTTCTTCCACCTTCCATTACTGAAATTAAAAAAACTCCTAAACAGCCAAGGTTCCCACGAGAAAGTGCTGCAGTTTTTGTTCTTGAGAAAAGCTTGAAGTTTGGGTTTCAATGCAAGGAAGATTTAGGAAAACTTAATGGCTGTGGTTGCAGCCATACATCAGCAAAGGTATGCTGGAGACACATCTAGTTTGGGTTACAAACATCAAACAAAATCTTTTGGAAACACCAAGTTTGTACCTCCAAAATAGATGAATAGAAAAAGGTTTACTAAAATAAAGCTTACTAAAAAGGCTCATTTTGAAAGAAGATCAAAATTTGTTACATGTAATTACTGCATGAAGGAAGGACACACATCTCATAAGTGTTATGCTAGAAGGTTCTATGTGCCTAATGGAGACTGCATTTGGGTTCCAAGGAAAAAGAGAAAAAAAGCTAAACCTTATGGACCCAACCTTAATTGGGTACCTTTCTTTGCCACTTGATTTGATTGTTGTAGGTGTGTCTTAGAGCTAAAGCATCAATATGGTACTTAGACAGTGGATGCTCTAGACACATGACGAGTGACCAGTCCATGCTTACAAATCTGACCTTAAAGAATGGAGGATTTGTCACTTATGGAGACAACAATAAAGGAAAGATAATAGGAGAAGGCAATATAGGAGACAACTTTAAAACCAAGATCAGAAATGTACTTTATATGGTAGGCTTAAAGCACAATCTTTTGAGTATAAGTCATCTATGTGATAAAGGATTAAAGGTATCCTTTAATGATAATTGCTGCTTGATATATGATGTCCAATCTGGTGAAGTTATTCATGTAGGAAAAAGAAAGGAAAACATCTACTTGCTTTCTATAAAACCTGCATTCATTCATAATATTAATTGTCTAGTAAGATTGATGAATCATGGTTGTGGCATAAGAGAGCTAGTCACATTAACATGCATCACATTAGCAAGCTTATAGAAAATATTTAGTCATTGGTTTACCTAAACTTAAGTTTGAAAAGGACAAACTATGTGATGCTTGTCAAAAGGCGAAACTAACCAATATCTCTTTTCAAAATAAAAAACTTTGTTTCCACCCCTAAACCTCTTGAATTGCTTCACATGGATTTGTTTGGTCCTTCGAGAACTATGAGCTTAAGACGATTTTACTATGGGCTTGTAATAGTTGATGATTATTTTAGATTCACATGGACTTTGTTTTTAAAATCCAAGAGTGAGCTTTCATTGCTTTCAGAAAATTAGCCAAGCTTATTCAAAATGAAAAAGGTTGCAAAATCATCTCAATAAGAAGTGATCATGGTGGTGAATTCCAAAATGAGCATTTTGAAAAGTTCTGTGAAAAAAATGGATTTAACCATAAATTTTCAGCTCCACGAACACCTCAGCAAAATGGTGTGGAGAGGAAAAATAAATCCCTTGAAAAAGGAGCAAGAACTCTTCTTAATGAGACAAATTTGCCAAAATATTTTTGGGTTGATGCAGTGAGTACTGTTTGCTACACTTTGAATAGATTACTTATAAGGCCCATTTTAAAGAAAACTCCTTATGAACTATATAAAGGTAGAAAACCAAACATTTCTCACCTAAGAGCTTTTGGTTGTAAATGTTTTGTTTTAAACAATGGAAATGAGTCACTTGACAAGTTTGATGCAAAGGCTGATGAAACCATCTTTCTTGGATATTCATTACAAAGCAAAGCATATAGAGTTTTCAATAAAAGAACCTTATGCATGGAAGAATCTGTTGATGTTATTTGTGATGAATCTAACTCCTCAAAAGAGGAAAAAAGCTATGATAATGGTGCAGGTCCTATAAAAGATCATATCAAAATTAATGGATCAAATAAGAAGAAAAAGGATGAACCAAATGAATAGATTGATTAGTCAACACCTACTCAAAAGCCTAAGGATTGGAGAGCAACAAGAGATCTCTCCCTTAACAACATAATTGGTGAAGTGACTAAGGGAGTATCTACTAGATCTTCTCTCAGGAATCTATGTTGTGATACGGCTTTTGTTTCTCAAATGGAACCTAAGAACATTGATCAAGCTTTACTTGATGAACATTGGATGCTTGCCATGCATGATGAACTTAGAGAAATGAAGTTTGGGAACTTGTTCCTAGACCTTCTTCTCATAAGCCAATTGGCACCAAGTGGGTTTTTAGGAACAAACTTGATGAAATTGGCATCATAGTCAGAAACAAAGCTAGATTGGTTGCAAAAAGTTACAACTAAGAGGAAGGCATTGACTATGAAGAAACCTATGCTCCAGTAGCAAGGTTGGAAGCCATTAGATTACTACTTGCATTTGCAAGCTTAATGGATTTCAAACTATTCCAAATGGATGTAAAGAGTATTTTTCTAAATGAATATATAGAGGAGGAAATCTATGTTGATCAACCTTCTGGTTTTATTCATTTTAAACATTCTAACCATGTTTCAAATTAAAGAAAGATCTATATGGATTAAAGCAAGCTCCTAGGTCCTGGTATGAAAGATTGAGCAACTTCTTACTTAGCCAATCATTCATAAGAAGACAAGTGGACAAAACATTATTCATCAAGAAATCTACCAATGACATCTTATTAGTTCAAATATATGTTGATGATATTGTTTTTGGTTCAACTAATCATTCCTTGTGCAAAAAATTCTCAATCTCTATGTAGAATGAATTTGAAATGTCTATGATGGGAGAATTAACATTCTTTCTTGGACTTCAAGTGAAGCAAATGAAGTATGGGACATTTCTCAGCAATACAAAATACTGCAGTGAATTGATCAAGAAAATTGGCATAGAGAAAAGCAAAGATGTTGCAACTCCTATGGCAACCTCAACTTCCCTTGATTTGTATGAAAAAGGCTAGAAGGTTGATAAGTCAAAGTATAGAGGGATGATTGGATCACTTTTGAACTTAACTACAAGCCGTCCAGATATAATGCTGAGTGTGTGCTTATGTGCAAGATATCAAGCTAATCCTAAAGAATCACACCTCACTGCAGTCAAGAGAATCATCAAATATCTTAAATCAACTCCAAGAGTTGGTCTTTGGTATCCCAAATGTGCATTACTAAATTTAATTGGATACTCAAATTCTGATTTTGCAGGCTATAAATTAGATAGGAAAAGCACAAGTGGAATATGCCATTTGTTGGGAAGTTCACTGATCTCATGGCATTGCAAGAAACAATATTGTGTTGCTCTATCAACAGCTGAAGCTGAGTACATTGCTGCTAGAAGTTGTTGTGCTCAAAGCTTGCGGCTGAAGCAACAATTACAAGACTTTGGTGTTAAATTAAAAGAAATTCCTTTGCTATGTGATAACACAAGTGCTATCAACATATCAAATAATCCAATAATGCACTCAAGGACAAAGCATATAGAGATCAGACATCACGTTCTCAGAGATCACATGCAAAAGGCTAATTGCTCAATTGAGTTTGTTGACACAATTAATCAATTGGCTGATATTTTTACTAAACCCCTTGCTAGAGATAGATTCTATGCTCTTAGGAACATGCTAGGTATTATTGATGAATCTAATATCTGATAGCATGCTTATGATGTGTCTGATTACATGAAATTCAACTCATAAATTGAATGGACTATTATATTGTTAATCGATTATTATATTGTTAAATTCAACTCATTTGGCTAAAATACGAATTCTAATGAATGGACTATTCATGCTGCATAATTGTCTGTTTTAATCGATTATTATATTGTTAATCGATTATTTGGTGTTTAAAGGCTATTTAGAGTAAAAAACTCTCTGGAGTAATCGATTACCTCTCGTATTAATCGATTACTTGGTGTTTAAAGACAATTCTGAATTCAAAACACTTTAGAGTAATTGATTTTGACTTCAAATTAATCAATTATGCTATGCTTGGAAACATACTTTGCTCTAAAATAATCAATTACGAGGGTTCTGTAATTGATTACTTATGGCATTTTTGCAAATCTGCACAATTTTCAATGAAATGTAATTGACATTTTATCTCCAATTCAAATTCAAATTCTGGTTCAATGAATCCAAACACTCTTGCAATTCAAGATAGTTGTTACTAGGCTTTCAAATTTCAAATTTTAAACTTGAAAATTCTCTATAAATTCATATTTCTAAAGCTAAAATCCTTACACCTAAGAAATAATTTATCCCTTAGCAAAACTGAGCTAATATTTCTGCTCTTCCTTTTTCTCTTTCAACCAAACCTCTTCTCATTCCTTTCTTCTAACAATCACCATGTCTCATCCATTTGCCTCTAAGAAAATCAAAACCCGTAACAGGAAAGCTGGGCAAACCTCTAGAGCTGCTTAGAACAGGCTAAATACCTGGTTCTCTATTGAAGTTGAGAGGAACAACTATATGCAATTCAATGCAACCAAGCTTGTGATGCCTCCAAAATATCTAGAGCTTGATTGGTTTATAGATGAGGGATTCACATTCCCTGAAATGCTACAAGCTCAAGGGCTAACAAAGTTGTTGGAGATGAAGGGTACCTTTTACCTTGAATTGGTAAAGGTATTTTATACTTGTGCCAAGGTAAGCATTGATGGTGTTCTCCACTCCCAAGTAAATGGAGTTTCCATGGAGATTGATGACACTGTGTGGAGTGCAGTTGTTGGCATCTCTTGTGGAGGTGTTAGAATATTTGAAGAAGAAATAGGAGGATATTCAAAGATGGATACATACCAGAGTATGCTGTGGAATCCATAAGCTCAAATAAGGAACAGATTGAGGGTTGGCAACATGACTAGTGAAGATAGGCTTCTTCACTACATCATTACGTACATCCTTACACCAAGGTCAACCAATCATGCATAGATCACTGATGATGATCTATAGTTGGTGTATGGGATGAAGAATGAAACTCAAATTAATTGGGTTCTAGTCATTAAGGAGACAATGATGAAGTCTAAAAGGTTGCTTAGCTATCAATTCCCCTATGTTGTATTAGTCTCAAGGTTTATTGATTACTTTGGGATTGATGTGTCAAATGAGATAGTTGACAACACCAGCAACATCACCAACCTCATCATTGTTAAGCATCTCACCAAGTTGGGATAGATGAAAACCTCAAATGGGTGGATAATGGCTGGAGCTCAAGCTCTTTGAGGAGGTGTAGATGAGGATCAAGAAGCAAATGAGGAAGAAGATGTTGCAGCTGGACCTACTGAGCAACAGTGGAGCCCTTTTGAATCTTTTATGATTCAAAAGATGTATGCAATGATAGCTCTGCATCATGAACATTCAGCTTATATTCATTCCTCTTTGGATGAAATCACCACTAGATTGGAGAATATAGAGACTAGAATGGCTCTTAAAGACTTTGATAATCTCTAGATTAATGGATGTATTGTTTTGCTTCTGGTTATGTTGTTTGTTTTCTCTCATGTTCAATATAATGACCCTGTGATAAATCCGAGTTCGTATGACTATGTTGTCACATAAGAGGATGTATATTAGAACTCGGATATGGGAGGGGTGTAGATAGCACCTTTTCAAATCCGGGATCGTGTTGTGATCTCAGATGAGATTGGTTGTGTTACCGAGTTGTGATCTCGATTGAGCTCGGAGGAGCTTGTATTTTGTTGACTTGTAAGAGCTACCAGGTAGAGAAACTGAAAGAGCTCGCAACCCCTTTTTGATAGAGTTACCGGGTGAGTGATCTCGGAAGTGGTTGGGAGGAACCTTGGACTTGTGAAGTACCAAGGCAGGAACTCAGATGAGATTGGGGTAAGTCGGTTGAGGTTGGATTAGGTCGGATGAGGTCAGAGGAGGAGGGAACATTGTACATACTATAGTACCAAGGATGAGTTCTTATGTAATCAATTACATAAGTATTTGTAAGCGATTAAAACAGTCAGCATTTGTTGTTTAACCCTAACTTAGCCTTTTTACACATGTTGACTCCCTGCTGGTTGTTTTGACGTGGGGAAGACTCTCCTATTATTTTAGGACGCGTGTTAACTTACAAGCTATTTAAGATATGCACAAGTGAGATATTTCAGTAGTAACCTTATTTTCACCGCCTTTGTTAAAACACTTTCTCTCTCTTATTCCATATTTCCTCCATTGTTAACGTAAGAAAAGCTTCCTAGATAACCATTCCTTAACCTAAAAACCTTCACATCAAATGTAAGGATTGAAGAGAATCATCTTACAAACTAGTTTCCAACCTTTGTTATTTTGAAAGAATCATCAGACGAGGAGATCATTTCTCCAAAAGAAAGTGTAAAGTTTCTACCTTTAAGAGATATAAGGCACGTTAAGGACATCCAAGCTTGGAGAAGTTGTCCTTTAGCCTTCCTTGTGGTTTTTAAGGTAAGATATGTAAGTTTCACCGTATCTTTTTAGTTGGTTATAAGAGGGAAAAATGACCCATATGAGTTAGGGTTGGTTTTGGGTGGTGTTTCTTTGGAAAAATATGCTCAGGAGGTTGTTGTGATGAAGGTTCAACCTTGAAAGCTAACTTTTCTGGGTTTTGGGTATTTTGTTATGCCCAGATAGGCTTTTGTGGGGTTTACAAGTCACTTGTTGATGGTTTATGTCTGAGATCTGGAAAAGAACTGGGTTCTTTGTATGAAATGGTTGAGAACCGTTCCTGATATCTTTCTTGCTGGTTGTAGGGCGTGATAAAGAAGATATTGGTGGTTGTGAACACGAGGTTGGAAAGGATGGTGCTGGAATCAGAGAAGGTAAGCTCTTTGTTCTTGGGAGTTTGTTCCCTTGATTGTGTTCCACCATACTCCTGGGGAGTAATGGTTACTAGATGTCATGGTGCGTGTATTTGCATTGTGTGTTATTGCTTTTTGATTGAAAACATACATGTAATGGAGATGTGCACTGGTTGTTTAATTTGTATAACTGGAAATAACAATTATGTACGTGGAGTGCACTGGTTGGCTAAGTTGTATATCTGGTTATACATTTGTGCATGTCTTTGGTGGAATTCACGTGGAGTCCGGGGTCTGGGACCTCAGGCAAAGAGACGTGATGTGTACGCGGAGTACACTGGAAGATATACAATAGTGCACTTTATGTGTATTGGCTGTCTAACTTGTACATCTTATATGCAATTGTGTATGATATCTGCACTGGTTGGCTAAATTGCATATTGGTGATGGAATGGTATATTGGTGTGGTTATGTACATGTATTATTTTATTAAAGGCCAGGTTGGTGATATAAATGTTATGTATTGTGAAAGTGAACCAGGGGAAGGTGAGTCTCCAAGAACCCTGAGTTTACTGAGATTGTATCTCACCCTGGTTGGGGATTATATTTTATTGTAGGTATCGCCAAAGAGTGAAGGATGAGGTTCGGGCTAAGAGACCCGAGTAGGGGGTCATTTGGTGAATCTCAATTGATAGGCCAGATAGGCCGAGGCCGAGTTGGCCACTAATTGAGGATCCCGAACAAGTGAACGAGGTCGGGTTTGAGGAAGCGGTTTATGGAAGGCGATCTTTTGCGAGTCTGTTGACCCAAATTTATTGTACATTTTATAACCCGGTATGGGTTTATTTTTGTAAGATATAACTTTTGGAACAAAACCCGGGTGCCGTGATGCATATCAAAATTCCATACATAATGTTAGATTGTATTGTATAACGTATGATGACATCTTATTATTTTTTTTATGATTCCGTGTTTGCTTAATTTACGTTAAGTATTGCTACGCTTAAGACCATATTATAATGTTAATGAACTAAATGCATACGGGGTCGTTACATTCAACAACTATCTTTGATGTTTACCTTCAGGTTCTGCATCTTCAATTAATAAATAAACTTTGTTTTATGGTGTTTACATCTCTTTTTGCTTACTTTATTATCACTAGAATATTTTGTCTTTGATAAGCCAAAAGGGGGGAAGAAAAACAAACATATACAATGAACATATGAAGGGTGTTTGGTGAATAAAAGAATATAAGGGGAGAAGAATGATAAACTCAATGATAAATGTTTGTTATGTTTTAAATGAAAATAAACTTTGCTCTTAATCTGACTTGATATGAAATTACATAAGAGAGGGGGAGCAATACATATGCTTATGATGTTTTGAGTTTATGCAGTATACTTGACATTTGGTCTTGGCAAGAGGCTGAATCTATTTTAGGTTTCAAGTAAAAAGCTCCTAGAAATCATCTCCTAAAAGAACACAATGGATCAAGATGTTCAATTAAAGTTTTGCATGATCAAAGCCAAAAAATGGGAGATTGTTAGACACAGGAGGAGCTTGAAAGGATCAAGAAGCTGAGGCTCTTAGACATGGATGTGTTTTAGCTTTTACATGCCTATTCAATTCAAGGCATATGTAATCCTCAGATGTCTAAGTGTTTTATTCTATGATCGATTGCATTGAATAAACATCATTCATAGTTTTGCATTCATGTTTTCATAAAAGGATAAGTTTTATAAAAGGCTTTTCTGAAATACAAAGTTTTCTTGAATGCATAAAAAGCCAAGTGTTCAATGCTTAAAGCTTTGGAAAAAACAAATTCGCATTGGTTTAATCAATTACTAGAATATGGTAATCTATTACTTAAGATTTGAAGAACACTTTAATCGATTACAATAGTATGGTAATCGATTGCATAGCACAAATTCACAGAAAAGTCTTCATGTGATAATTGTTGGTTTCAAAGGAGTCACTTGAAGAATGGACAAAGAATCAAGCTTAGTTTTGAACTTTCAACATGCCTTGGAGCCTTGAAGATTAATTTGTGATTAAATGAAAAAGGAAGAAGCATTTCTAATGATCCAAGTGCATTGCATTCACATCATTCATTAAGTCTTTTAATTTGAGTTATAAAATTCACAAGGCTTTGATAAATTGATTAAGTTTTTGAATTGAATCAAGGGTTTTTGGGAAAATTTATTTTCTACTGATTTAATCGATTACATAAAAGTAATAATCGATTATTTTGTTCTTAGTTCATTCTGGAAAACTTTTCAAGAACAATGTAATTGATTACGTATCGAATTAATCAATTATTTTACCTACGTTTACATATAAACTGCCTTGATAAACATTTTAATCGATTACGGTCTGTTGGTAATCGATTAAA
>CM023955.1:23815727-23827518 GCA_013407115.1 Glycine latifolia
GCTTTGATAAATTGATTAAGTTTTTGAATTGAATCAAGGGTTTTTGGGAAAATTTATTTTCTACTGATTTAATCGATTACATAAAAGTAATAATCGATTATTTTGTTCTTAGTTCATTCTGGAAAACTTTTCAAGAACAATGTAATTGATTACGTATCGAATTAATCAATTATTTTACCTACGTTTACATATAAACTGCCTTGATAAACATTTTAATCGATTACCAACAGACCGTAATCGATTACATAGGCTAAATAGAAAAAATCAGCTTCCTGTCTTAATCGATTACCAAGGTTAGTAATCGATTACATCATATGCTTCTGCTTAACTTGTTTTGCTACATTAATCGATTACCAAATGTAGTAATCGATTACATGATTCAATATGGTTAATGAAGCTTCCTGTCTTAATCGATTACCAGAATCCGTAATCGATTACACTGTGTATTTCAAGTTTATAAAGCTTCCTGTCTTAATCGATTACAAGACGGAATAATCGATTATTCTGTTCGTTGCCCATATCCAGATTTCTGTAGAACACTTTAATCGATTACATGGTTGATTTAATCAATTACATAAGTGAAATAATCGATTACTGGGCGCGTTTAATCGATTACTGATAGTTACAAAAGTTTGTTATAAAAAGAACCCTTGCTCAGCTTGTTTTGAAACTCGATCAATTCATATTTTGAGCCTACATAAGCTTTTAAACACATTCTTGGTGATTTTTCTGGGTTCTATGAGTTCTTGCTTTCACTAATACACTTATGGGTTGTTAAGTGATTCTTGAAGCAAGAAGATTCTTTTAAAAGTTTAAGGAAGGAGATGTTCTGAGTTTTAATTTCATCATTCAACCTGGTACATTCATTCATGTTCATATTCATTTATTGGATCATCAGGTGATTTCTTTCCTTAACTTTGTGGTTGTAATTCTTTTGTGAATATGTATTTGCTTGTCTATTGTAATTGGGTTTCTTGCTTGTAATCTAGAGATAGGGTTTCTCTAGGGGTTGTGCTAAGTAGTGTTCTCAGTGGGTTTGTCTCTAAGAATCTAATAGTGTTTTAGATTTCTGAACTTTATCTAGAGTTGATAAAGAGAGACTTTGTAATTACTTGTAAGAATAAAAAATTTGCAATAGTGGAACTCCATTCTAGTGTTGAGTGGAAGAAAACTGGATGTAGCTTCATAGTGTTTGAAGTGAACCAGTATAAATCTTTTGTGCTTTGATGTTAATTTCTTTCTTGATTATATTCTATCCATCTTGATTATCTTGCTTTGCTTATCAATTCAATTTTGAGCTATTGGATACCTTGGGCTGAGCATTTGATTGAATAAGGATTCTTGGTTTCAAAAGTGATAAAGATCCTAAGGGAAACTCTGATTTTGTTTTTGGTTAAGTGTGAAGTGTTCCTATATTTTACAATAATCAATTACGATATTGTTGTAATCGATTATTTGGCGTGTGTTTGAAACCAATACTGGTTTTGATAATTGATTACATTGCGAATTAATTGATTACATTGCTCATAAATCTTTTCCAGAAAGTTCAAGAACACTTTAATCGATTAAACATAATAACAATTGATTGCATAAGTGAATTTAATCTATTACATTAGTGAATTAATCGATTACTGACAGTTACAAACTAATTTCTATAAATAGTTGTTGGGTGTTTTGAAAAAGAATAACCAAATTACAAAGTATATTCATTAGCTTTTTGAAGTAAGAAAAGATTCCAAGTGCTAAACACTGTTAAAGTCCCACAATTCCTCAATCTTCAAGATTTCAAAAGAGGGTTTCTTCTTGGGCAAGCTTTCAAAAGAAGTATTGAAAAGAAAGTTCTGAAGTAGTTTCTTCCACCTTTTAATTCAAGTCTAGTAAATCATTTGCATACATCAATTACTGGATCATCAGATGTTTTCTTTCTTTACACTTCATTGTGAATTCTTTTGAGTTTCTTTTGTGTATTAATAACAATAGGTTTCTTAAAGCTTTTCTAGGATAGGTGTTCCTAGTGGTAAAAATAGGGATAGGTGTTCTCTATGTCTTGATCTCAGAGATTCTAAGGAGTTAGAGATTTCGTTCTTAATCTAGGTGTGATTAAGAGAGGTTGTATAAAGCTTGTAAGAACAATGTGTTATTAGTGGATCTCTAACCTTTGTGGTTGGAAGAACTGGATGTAACTTCTCAAGGTTGAGAAGTGAACCAGTATAAATCCTTGTATTGACTACTTCTTTCTAATCTTTACTTGCTGTTATAATTTGTTATTCATTGGTGTTGCATTTCTTGTTCAACAGTAAAAGTTTTTGAATGCATTCCTTGAGCAGAGTTGTTTGATTGGTTGGAAGCATTCTTGGACTGTTTGTGATACAATCTTGATTACTTTGATTATTTAAAGAATTTTGTAATTGTCCAAGATCAACCAATTCACCCGCCCCCCCCCCTCTTGATTCTTGTGTGTTGTTCATACTATTTTCAATTTTAAGCAGCAATTATCATTAAATGATACCTTTAATCCTTTATCACACAACTGACTTATGCTCAGAAAATTATGCTTTAGGTCTTCTACATAAAGCACATTTCTGATTTTTGTTTTAAAGTTGTCACCAATATTGCCTTCTCCTATTATTTTTCCTTTATTTTTGTCTCCGTAAGTGACAATTCCTTCATCCTTTAAAGTCAAATTTGTAAGCATGGACTTGTCACCAGTCATGTGTCTAAATCATCCACTGTCTAAGTATCACAATGATGCTTTAGCTCTAAGACATGCAACAATCAAATCAAGTAGCAAAGAAAGGTACCCAATTAAGGTTGGGTCCATAAGGGTTAGCTATTTTTCTCTTTTTCTTAGGAACCAATATGCAGTCTCCATTAGGCACACATAACCTTCTAGCATAACACTTATGAGATGTATGACCTTCCTTCATGTAGTAATGACATATAACAGATTTTGATCTTCTTTCAAAATGAGCCTTTTTAGTATACTTTATTTTGTAAATCCTTTTTCTATTCATCTATTTTGGAGTTACAAATTTGGTGTTTTCAAAAGGTTTTGTTTGATGTTTGTAACCAAATCCAGATGTATCTCCAGCATACTTTTACACACTTAACATTTGATTCAAACTACATTTTCCTTGATAAAGCTTTTTTAGGATATCTACCAAGTATGAGTTTTCACTTTGTAAAGTCATGCATTTTTCAAGTTGGCTCTTTTTGAATTCATCAAACTCTTTTTGGAAATCTTTTTTTTTTTTTTCATTTACTTTTGAAGAGGAAGAAGCACACACACACCCATTAGCTTTGTAGCTTGAAACAAGTTTCTCATTCTCTTCTTTCAAGTTACAAAGTTCAGCTTGCATTGAAGCAAGTTTAGTGGTATGCCATCTAAGGTTACCTTTTCGCTTATTGTTGGAGATTGTAAGTTTTTGAGCCTCCTCATGCATTTCATAGAAAGCATCAACAAGTTGATCAAAATCAGGATTTACTTCTGATTCATCACATTAGTCATCTTCATCAATTATTGAAGTTAGCCACACATTTACTTATTCATTTTCAGTTGATGATTCAGAAGTTGTTGAAGCATCTTCTTCCCATGCAATGTAGGCTTTCTTTGATTTTCCATCTTTCTTTGCTTTCTTTTCGCCTAACTGCTTCTTCAAATATATAGGACATTCAGATTTGATGTGGCCTTGCTTACCACATTCAAAGCAGTTGCAGTTGGTGTTGTTGTTGTTGTCACTCCTTTTGTTGAACTTGGTGAACTTTCTATTCTTGTTTTTCTTCATGAATTTGCTAAACCTTTTGACTATTAGATTCAGATTCTCATCACCTTCATCTCCACTTGAGTCATCATCTTTCTCAACATTTGATGATGCAGCTTTCAAGGAAATACTCTTCTGTTTTTTGTCTGCATCTTCTACATGTGTTAGTACATGTGTTAGTTGAGACATTTCTAACTTATACTCAAGTAACTTACCCAATAGTGCGGCTATAGACATCTTTAATAGATCTTTAGATTCCTTGATCGCTGTCACCTTTGGTTGCCATGATCTTGTTAAGCATTTCAAGATCTTGATGTTTAGTTCCTCAACATCAAATGTTTTTCTGAGACAAAGAAGATGCTTAACGATGTGTGTGAATCTGGTTTGGAGTTGAGAGATGTTTTCAGTTGTGTTCATCTTGAACATCTCATACTCATGGATCAAGACATTTTTCCTTGATCTTCTAACTTCATATGTTCCTTCATTAGTAATTTCTAGCATTTCCCACATCTTCTTAGCACTCTTGCACCTAACAATCCTAAAAAATTCATCATACGATAATGCAGAGGTTATCATTTTATTTGCTTTGAAATGGTATTAAACTACCCTCTTTTCTACGTATGTCATTTCATCCCAATCTTTGGGAATCATTTCATTATCAACGATTTTGATTGGAATCAAAGGACCATTTTTTATTGCATTCCATGCACTAGGGTCATTTGATTAAATGAAAATCTACATTATGTTTTTCCAAAAACTGAAGTGTTCTCCCTCAAACATCAGAGGACGATTGAGGGAGGCACCCTCCTTGAAGGTAATTTGTGTGGTATTCATTGTCTTTGAAAAAAGATAATGATCTTGAGTAACACACAAGAACCTGCTCTTGATACCAATTGAAAACAATATGAACAACACACAAGAACCAAGAGGGGGGTGAATTGGTTGATCTAGGTCAATTAAAAATTCTTAACACAATAAGAGTTAAAAAGATCATATCTTAAAATAGTCCAAGAAAGCTTTCAACCAATCAAACACCAATGCTTAAAGAATGCAATCAAAATTTTTTTCTGTTGATTGTAAAGTGTGGCACCAACAAATGACAAGTTAAAACCAGAAGAAAATATAAAGATGAAGTAGTCAATACATAGATTTATACTGGTTCACTTCTCAACCTAGAGAAGTTACATCCGGTTCTTCTAACCAACAAGTTAGAGACTCAGTAATAACGATCCATTTCTTACAACCAGTCTTAGTCACACCTAGATCAAGAATGAGATATCTAACTCACATAGATTCTCTGTGATCAAGACATAGAGAAAATCTATCTCTACTCTTACCTCTAGAAATAACTATTCTAGAAAAGTCTTAAGAAAAACTATTGTTATAGTAAAAAAAAAAATTCAAAAAGAATTTACAAAAAATTTGTATGGAAAGAAACCACCTGATGATCCATTACTGATGTATGCAAAAGATTACCAGACTTGAATCAATGGTGAAAAAAATTACTTCAGAACTTTCCTTCCAAAATCTTCTTTTGAAACTTTGCCCAAAAAGAAATCCTCTTTAGAAATCTTGAAGCTTGAGGATTTGTGAGACTAACACAGAATAGAACTTTGAACCTTTTCTTTCTTTAGATAGTTTATGAAAATTCTCTGATATTTTCGTGGTGTACTTTGTTAAAACACCCAACAACTATTTATAGAAAATTGTTGTAACCATTAGTAATCGATTAATTTTACTTATGTAATCGATTAGTTACTCATTTAATCGATTAAAGTGTTTTTGAACTTTCTAGAAAAGATTTATGAGCATTGTAATCGATTATTTCATAGTGTAATCAATTATCACAGGAAGTCTTTGTTTCAAAATGTGCCAAGTAATCGATTACCACCATATCATAATCGATTGTCACAAGAAGACTATTATGTGATTTTGTGTAGTGTAATCGATTACCATACTCTTGTAATCGATCAAAGTGTTCTTTAAAACTTAAGTAATAGATTACCATTTGCTGGTAATCGATTAAACCAATGAGAATTTGTTTTCCCAAAACTTAAACATGGAATACTTGGCTTTTTATGCAATCATGAAAATTTTATGTTTCAGAAAAGCATTTTCACAATACTTATACTTTTTATGAAAACATGAATGCAAAAATATGAATGAGCTTTATGCAATGGATCATAGGAAGTTTCATCTCAGACATACACAAATTACAACTACCAATCAATTGAATTGACATGTAAAAAACCTAAATACTTTACTGCCTAAGAGCCTCAGCTTCTTGATCATCTTGAGCTCCCCCTAACTCTAACAATTATCACCACACTCAAACAAAAAGACCAACTATACCTTTCTGAAGTGCCCGGGATCAGCCAAATTTTCAATTGATGGTCTACTAAATGGGAATGAAACTTACTAAATGGTTCTAAACCTACTTTATAAGAGGGTATAGGGGGGAAATGTGGTTGAGTTAATGTATTTGTTCGCTTATTCTACAAATAGGTTATGTATTTCAAATTTAACAATGTAATTAGTCAAATTGGTCAACTTTATTTGATTGAGCAGAGTGTCTTAGTTGTTGTAAAAAAATACAATCAATCCAAACCAAATGTGAAGGTAAATATCATAAGAAAGAGGTTGAATTGTGATTTTATAACCTTTTTTCTCAAACACAACTATCATTTGAAAATAACTTCAAAAATAGATAATTGATTTTTATAACAGCTGACTCAGACGATAGAAACAGATTTTGCAAAATAGATTGAATTCTTTAACAAATTTAAATTCAAACCCTAGGTCAATTTAAACACAAAGAGAGCTAAGAATAAATAGATGTTGAGATTTATGCTGGTTCATCTTAATCATTGAAACTACATTCAGTTCTTGATAAATCACTAAGTTCCACTAACTTCTCAAAAGTTACAAGTATTCATCATTGCCATTATTGGCTCTTACACAACAAGCTTACAAACAACTCAGAATTCTTTGTTCTACCAAGCCACTGCTGGCTCTAACACAAATAAAAAGATTTGTTGTTTATGGTCACACTAACTAGATCTTAATCATTTTATAGACAAATTTACAATCTAATACTCAAAGTGTTTTGAGATCTTTTGAACTTTACAAGAATATACCAAAATCTTTTTACATATAGAAATTGAATAATAGCGCCTAGGTTCATATCACTCTTCTTCAAAGCTAATGGTATTTATAGGTCTTCTTCAACAAGAATTTGTTGTCTCTAAATGGATAAATTTCTTCACTTGAGCTTGCATCTAGAGATTATGATCATGGAGTATTTAATACTTACATTGAATGCACATACTTCTTCATATATAAGAAGTTTAATATATAAATTTTATTAAAATTAAAATTCATAATAAACAATATCTTTAAACGTATAAAATAATTTTAGATTTGCAACAAATAATTAAATAGAGATATAAAAAATTTATTTTAACTAATAATAACTAGTATTTTTGTCCGTGCATTGTACAAGTCCAATTTAATATTTCAATATCACTTTCAAAGGTCATTAATATGTAAAATATATTGAAATTCAAGTTAGGACTGAAGATTTTAAATTAGATAGATTAAAAAAATGTCAAGTTAAATAATTCAATTGATATTAAAAGTGTAAGAGAAAATATTAAATACATGTTAAAAGCATATTTAAATTTTAAAGTTAAATATATATTTGAAATTAGTTTTGATTTAATTTCAGTTATAGCTTATACAGTTGATATCAAAAACACAAGAGGAGTGTATTAGTATTCTGAAGATAAAATATGTAGTTACGGTTAAACCATTTGGTGATATTAAAAGTACAAAAAGATATACCATGGGTATTAGAATAATACAGTCTAACACTTTATGAGAGAAGAATATTTAAATGAGAGTGAATATGAGACACAAAACACGGATAGTAAAGCACTTAATAGAGAAGAGTATTTTATAAGGAGATTTATTTTAAAAATTTATTAAAAATTAATTTAGAAATAAATATAAAATAAATATAAACAGGAAGAGACGAAAATTTAAAATACTAAATATATAGGTAAAAATAAAAGGAGAGTAATTTGATGTAGTCCATAGAATTTTTTTTTTTAACCTGATACATGAATAGTATGTAAAATAAACATCAAAGTAAAGGAACAAAATAGTATTAAGAAAATGTTAATCCTAGAGAGTGACAAAATTTCTCTTAAAATTAAAGTTGCGTATTTTGACTTACATAATATAAATTGTGTTTTGTTTTTCTTTTCGGGTTTATATTTTGTCTTTGGTAGTTAAGATGTCTTTATCATTTGATATGTGCTGGTTTGTCATACCATTGCTGATTTGTCACACATTATTGGACAGATAATAACTTGAACGCGGTCGATTATTAGTAATGGTATTCATGCATTTGTCGCTTGTGGATTGTTTTCTTTTAGAAAAATCGATTAACTTTTTTACATGAATATTGAAGCAATTCTGCCAAACTTTTATTTTTCAATGTTTGTTTTTTTATGCTCGTTACGTGATTTTTACGCTAAACGAAACAAACATTATATACGCTGATATGACTTTCATCGCATTTTGTCAAATTAGTTAATATTTTAAAATTTAAAAATAAATTATGAACCGATGATATATAAAAAATTATATAATCATTTAATTATTATATATGATAAGTTTATAAATATTTTAAATAAAATTTTTAAAATAATTCAAACGATGATTTGTGATTGAATGATATTTTCAATGTCCCTCCATAAAGATTAAACTTTTAAAATTAATTAATATGCATGGTGTAAATTTATAAATAAATATATGATAATTTAAAATATAACATTTAAACACAATTAAGTAATTTAGAATAATTTTAAAATGACTTTAATTAATAAAGTATTGTTTTAATGATAACCTATTAATATTTCATGACATTTAATATTTATTAAAAATTAATTATTGATTAAACTAATTGAAAAATTAAAATTTGTATTTGATGAAACAATTAACTTAAAAGAATGAACCCGTTCACTATTTCTAGACGAACCATTTATGATAATTTTTAATTGCCCAAAAATGTAATAAAATAAAATAACAATAAAAACAATATCACATCATCACTTAACAACCAAAATATATGAAAATAACTAAAATATTGGACAAAGAAAAAGTTTGAGGACATTGACAAATCGTTGAAAAGTTTAGGGGCCAAATCTATAAATTTTAAAAAGTTTAAGGACGAAAAATATATTTTATCTGGAAAAATAACATGTAATTATATAAATTTTAAGAATACAAACTTTAATAAACTTTAAGAGCTCATTGATTTATTTATTTTTTGTCATCAAGATGGGCTAAGGCTCCAAACGAACTTTATTAAAAGCCACGAGGAAAAAGATAAGAGTAAGTGAGCCTTAACAACATTACAAATAAGTGGCAAACTAAAATCAAAGACTCTAATCAATTGGGAGTCCGAAATTTGAAAGATTATTATCGACCTAGTTTACTTTGCAGCAAACATGGTCCCAGGTGAACTGATTGTCGAAGCTAAAGTCATTTCACCATGAAAATTATATATCAGTATTCACACAGTGAGAGTATATCACGATACAAAATGTGTATAATATACTTTTTGTTAGTAAACTTAGCTATTTGATATTCTAACTCTTTTATTTATTTAATTTATTTGTCACATTATCGTTTTATCTCTTTATTTTTTGTTTCAATTCTCCTATTTATTAATTTCGATAGAGAAAAACATCATAATTAACAAAAAAATATAACTTTTTAATCGTCAAAAGTTGCCTTAATTGATAAATAAGACTAAATTAACACAAAATCAAAAGATCATCCAAAATTAAAAACTAAAAGGTAAATGATTAGTTTTACTTATATTTTTGTCTTTGATCATAAATGAAACTTTAAGAGTTTGGATAAAGAGAAATTAAATGCATTTTGTGAAATAATTTTAATTAATAAATTATTAGTTTGAGTAGTGATGGATTCAGGCTCTTTAGGGGTTCGAATTTTGGCTCTTGTATATGAAAAATCTTGGTTAGAAGGGGTTAATCTACCTTTAAGCGCCTATAGATCCTTCAAAGGATATTAGAATGTGAATGATCGGGAATTATCATGGCAATCATATGTATACCAAAAAACTGAAACTTAATTTATAAATACCTTGAAATAAAGGTCAATAATAGAAGAATTTGTGGGAAATAATAATAAAAAATTTGTTAAGCACTCGAGAGGTAATTATAACATACATATATTTAGTTTTAAAAAAATAACATACATATATGTCGATAGTTTGTGTAAAGATAGAAAGTAAAATACTATGAGAACTTTAATAATAATTCTGTGGGCACTAAAATCAATTGGTCCTTTTGGACATCGAGCCTAATGGCTAAAACGCTAAATTGATAATTGGCAATTGTTAGATACACTCCCACTAATTGCAAAGTACACTCCCCTTTTGCATTTGTATTTTTTTCCTCACAAATTTCCTTTTTTGGAACCTAATTTTCATAATACATTGTAAAGTTTTAACACTCCTCTTGGTGCATCTTTCAGTAAAGCTCCAATCACATAACTGAATAGACATTTTTGTCATCCCAATGGAATGACCCTGATTCAAGAACATAATTAACATCATCTATGATTGCCCTAAAATAAGTATGCTACCAAACGAGCATTGCATAAAACTACCAACTTTGGCAGTGTCACCACCATCGTAAGTGGAGTTGTTTAGCTGCCTAGATTCGCAACCCATAATTGATACAATTAAGCTAGCTCGATACCTTCAACTCGCACCAATCTTTCTTACCTTACAATCAAATCCACAACTAATTAAGGTCAGCAGTAGTTCATAAAGAACATTAAAGACATCGATTAACATATAAAAAGTTAGTCATTGGAGCAACAACTGGTAATTGGCTATGACTAGCATAAGGAGCCCGATTGAGGCGACTGACATGGCTGAAATGGGGTAAAATGGTAAAATGATTTGGGATGCAACACATTGGATAGCGTGTAGGCCATTTTAAGAGAACATGGAAGTCATCTTGACAGATAAGGAAGTGATTGAAGGATGATAACCATGATCTCCTAGATTTTAGGGATTTTTAATAATGCTTCAGCTAATGTAGCCGTTAGTTGATTATTATATATAGGGCCTATCGCATTGTAAAACACACAAACATCAATACACAAAACCCTATAATTTTGCTGCCTATTATTTGCATTATCTCATTTATCTGCCATATTTTCCCTATCTCTTTCAAATTCCTTTATTGCTTTTAGCTGTTTATCGCGTCCTTTAATGTAATTCCTACATAGGAGTAGTTTAATATAGAAACTTTAGTTGATTGACTGATAGAAAAAGCTCTTTGGAGTGGACTAGGAACCCAACAAAGGAATAAAGTCCCTTCCTTAGGTCAATCGCCAAAAAGGAATCAACTCTTGGTACTTAGTCATTACCACAATTAAGGGAATTTCACATCAATAACATCAAAATAAAACTAACATGACATGCAAGAAAGAGGGTAGGGTAAACTATCATTTTAGTCCTTTACATTTTTGTGTTTTTCTACTTTGGTCCTTTATGTTTTAAAAGTCTTGTTTTGGTCTTTTTATCTTTTTAAAAAGTTCTATTTTGGTCCATCCATCAATTTAACCATAATATCCTTAGTGCTTTAAATTTTGAAATAATTAATTTAACATAGTCACAACTAAAATTTTCCACTATATGTAAATTTCATATCAAAACTATAATATTACCTTTTTCTTGCTTATATTACTAAATTTTGAAAACTTAGAATATAAGAATATCAGGGTTAACTATGTGGAAACTTAAATATAAACATACATTACATAAACAAAACTAAAACAAAGCTCTTAGCACTTAACCTGCTTACAAAACATAAGCAGGGTACATAAAACATAAACTAACTCCAATACACTGGGAGATTCAAAACTATAAACTTCTGTTGATTTGAGGGGGAGATGTATGAAGAATACTTGAAGAATCAAGC